>CM071594.1:196426215-197026215 GCA_036435485.1 Saposhnikovia divaricata
TGAAGGTCCCTAAGTTCGACAAAGAGAATTACAACCTCTGGAAAATAAAAATGCCGTTGTTCATCAAAGCTGCCAATCCTCTCTACCCTGACATCCTCAAGAATGGTCCATTTGTACCACAACAAGAAATTGCTGAATCCACAGTGGGCACAATAGTCGTTCCTAGATCATATGTTGCAAAAGAGCCATCCAAATGGACGGACTCAGAGAAGGAAAAGGTTGCCCCAGACAGTCATCTCATGTTGCTGATCATAGACTCCATGGATATGTCGATGTTTGCCAATATATCATCATGCACATCAGCCAAGGAGATGTGGAACCACATCGAGGTGTTATGTGAAGGGACAGAGGAGGTAAGAGAAAATAGGAAACAGATACTGGTCACACAGTATGAAGCTTTCATGGCACAGTCCAAAGAAAGTATTACTGATATGTTTGGGAGATTTCACAAGCTGGTGACTGAGCTTCAAATGAATGGGAAGGTTTACAGCACTAAGGAATTAAACATGAAGTTTCTACTATCTGCACCAAACCATCTAGAGCAAAGGGTCATATCTCTAAGAGAAAGAGATTTGAACAAAGTCACATATGATGTGCTCTATGGGGTTTTAAAAACTCATGAGCTTGAGTTGCTTCAGAAGAGGGCTATCCAAGCCAACCAAGGCAGAATGATAAACACATCCTGTGCCTTGATTGTCAACAAATCCGTTCAAGACCTGGAAGCATCTACAAGTCAACTGAGAATAGAAGAGATAGTGGATGATGAAGAGACTGAAGAAGAAGTGACTGATCCTGTTGATGAAAAGTAAGAAGATGAGTTCTATACTCTTTAAGAGTTGGATGCCATGGAAAACACTTCATATGCTTTTATGGCTAGAAAATTCCAAAACATCAGATTTAAGAGGAATCAGCCCTTCAAGTCTAGATCTCAAAATCATTCATTCAACAAGAGCAAGGCACCTATGAAAGCAAACAAAAACAAATTCAAAACCAGCTATGTGGATAGGTCATCTGTGAGATGTTATAGATGCAATGACCTAGGGCATTTTGCCAGTGAATGCAAGTAGCCTAAGAAGAATGATAAGGAGTTTCTTGAGCTTGAAGCTAAGTATGAGGCTCTGCTAAAGAAGCATACACCAGGTAAGGCCTACATAGCTGAAGGGAAGTGTTGGGATGATTCTGATAATGATGGACAAGAACAAGAATTCTGCAACTATGCCTTGATGGCCAACTCCAAGGAAGAACCATCTGAATCAGACTCTCAGGTACCATCCCTCACTACTATAGACATGCCTATTTCTGAATACAAATCTATGGTTGAACAACTATCTGTTGAGATGTTTAATATTCATACTAGTATGACTGCTGCTAATGAAGAGATTGCTAAACTGTCTACTAAGAATGAACTGTTGAACAAGAGAAATGAGGAACTAGAACTAACTGCTATGCAAGTAGAAAATCTTAAACAAGAAATCGAATATCTAAAGAATAAGGTTCTATGTGCTAGTCAAGTTGAGAAAGCTCTTAGGGATGAACTAGCTGAAAATGAATTTAAATTGAAAACATTCAAGAATTCCTCTAGTCTATTGCAGTCCTACCATGAGAAAAATCTAGCTAGACCTAAGGCTGCTATTGGACTTGATTATGACACTCTCAAGCAGAGGAAAGGCTATGCAGTCATTGAAGATGACATTGTTGTTCAAGAGGAAGTGCCTCAGGTTTTGAAAAAGGCTAAGACCCCAATATTTAAAACACCAACACTTGAGATTGATGAGGATGCCTTACTCATTAAGCAAATGTTGGATGATGAAGATAAAGCACAATCAAATGAACAACAAGCATCCTCTAAGAGTGAGAATGTCAAAACCAAAGCCAAGGAGTCAGTAGAAGGTAGACCTAGACTTGAGAAATTTGTGAAGTTTGTTTCAGCTGGGAATAATGAGTTTGAGAAGAAAGTGGCTAAAAAGAAACAAAACAGGAATGGCAAATTAGGGATTAACAAGGACAACAATTATGCTTATGTGCCAAATGCCCCTAGGAAAGTTTGTCAAAATTGTTTTAGCACTAATCATTTAACTCATGCATGCAATAAACCATCTGGTAGTGTTGCTAAACCATTCTATGATTGCTCTGTGCCTTTAAGACATAGAGACTCTCCTTTCTGTGATAAATTTGATTGTATGCCATGTAACATGAATGTAATGACTAGTTGCTTTAATTTGAGAAGACAATTCATGGAAGGTTGCATCAGTCACAATGTTCACACACACTACACAAGAACAAAGTCTTCAAGTCCTCCTAAAGTTAGGAAGGTGCCTCTGTCACCTAAGTCTAAGAACCCTGATTCTAAGACTTCTAACAGTGACAAGAAGACTAACATCAAGATCCAATATCTTTTCTTTGGTAACTTACCTACCAGGGCTAGTCTACATGACATTTGGGTAGTAGTTAGGGGTAAGGATTTCTTCAAATCCATTCACACCCCAAACAAGAGAGATAAGAACAACAACCGATTTGCTTTCCTAGAACTGCAACCCAACATTGAGGCAAAGACTGTTATCAATGCTCTCCAGCACATACAATTGTTTGGGAGGAAGCTGGGATTGGCAATTGCTAGGAGGGGTCCGCCTAGATTTAGCACAGGAGCTGTACCGGATAAAAGGATGGGCTACCAGTTACATGTATCCCCTTCTAAGAAGACACATACCACTGATGTCAAAGATCAACATCGTCCAAAAATCACAACATCGGCAGACAACAAACCCATCAAACTAGTTGCAGATGCAGGGCTCCTGAGTTCCATTCAAATTAGTCTGATTGGTAAGACACAGCATGGAGACATAGTGGCAAACATCTATGAGAAATTACTACTACTAGGTATTAATTTCATACAAGTGAAGGCCATCACACAACAAATTTTTTACTCATATTCTCGGATAGAGCAGCTTTCGACAACATAGACCATAATCTACTACTCAACATCTTTGTAGAGGTCAAATACACTGACATAGAGGACATTATCACTACAAGAGTTGCTACAATATCACTACTTGGTCTACCACTACAAGCTTGGAGCACACAAAACATAAATAAAATCGTAGGAGATTGGGGACATGTAGTTGATATCTCACCATCCCATCTCTCAATTGAAGACTACACATCACTATCGGCGAGAATTGAAACAATAATTCCACAGCCGCTATCGAAGTCTTTTAAGGTGGAGTTAGAAGGTAGAGAATTCATTGTCAATGCCATAGAACTTACAAATATGGGCAATCAGATTTCGTCACCACTCGACCGAGGACTCCCTTGTACCAGCTTGGATACTTCTACATTAGGGGATTCTACTCCACGAAGAGAAGAAGACTCTTCTGTAGAGCCTGATGACTTAGCCTTTACAACACATGTGGACTTCATGGAGCATGATACTATAAATGACAAGCGAGGAACTCAAGAATCCGATAATCTGGGTGTTTGTTGCTTTGCAAACAACAGTACTCCTCCACAAGTGGATATTGATGAACAACAACGTCATTCAGCACATACTTCCAACAACATGTGGTCTCAAGTCCCAGAGACAAGGCAATTGGGTATCTTGGTGAATGCAGGCACTACTGAGTATACACTAAATCAACAGGAGGACCAGGCCATAAGGCCACAGGGTCATTTTGACACACATAACACAGGACAATACAGAGATGCACTTCCAACTAGCCCTTCGGAGTCCCTCGAATCCACCTCAACAATATACTCTGCAGAAGAAATACACATTATAGATTCGCATCAACCACTCCACAAATCTGTACAACTTGGTATTTGCAAAGGTCTTTTTGGATTGCACATTAGGAGAGACGAGGGAGACCACGCAAGTACAGACCCTCCACACCTAAGAAGAAGCAAACCAATCGTAAAGCTAAAAGGACATCTAATGCAGAGGAGGAAGAGCACATGCAGGCGCACACAAATGTTAATTCCAATTGTAACACAGATGGCAACAACAACAAATAACTAATAACTTTCGACAAGCAAGGAGAGAAACTAGCATTGACACAGTGTATACTACAGGATGCAATAGATATGGGTTTGACAGCAAGGAAAGACGTGACAGAAACAATTCAGAATATAGTCTCAGTACTATAAGATCCTTCACACACTCAATTTACTCTTTGATATGGAGCATTTCTCAGGATTGTCTTGGAATGTAAGAGGATGCAATAGTAGTATAAATAGGAGAAATGTAAAATCGCACATTTTGGCTAATAGAGTAAACTTTCTCTGCCTACAAGAAACCAAGTGTTCTCAATGGGACATTCGGAAAAAGAACACTATCTGGGAAGAGTCTACACATAGGTGGTTGGAGGCACCTTCTAATGGCCTGTCAGGTGGTATTCTGACAACATGGGACAAACAATACTTCAACTACAGTAGTCACTATTCCACTCCAAACTGGATAATGTTCCAGGGCATCACTAAGCACACTAACATCCCCTTCATCTGCATTAATGTATATGCCCCATAAACAGCACCTGAGAAGTATGCAGTGTGGGATCAAATCAGCAATACCATATCCTCATTATGGGACATTGCAACTTGCCTCAAGCATTGCTGGCAGCACCTTCAGAGTAGCTTCATGGATACCATTAATACATTCTATCATAATGGACATCTCCCACCAGGCCTAGTTTTATGCAAGGTAGATGTATTTCTGATGGAATCTTTCTCACATCGGAGATCATACATTCACTTAAACAAAAAGCGACATCAGGTGTCATACTCACACTAGATTTCGAAAAGGCATTTGAATCGGTTGATTGGAACTTTCTAATGGAAGCGCTCAACAAAATGAACTTTGGGGAAAGATGGATCATTTGGATTAAATCCATATTCTCGACCATCAGAATCGCAGTTTTAGTCAATGGATCGCCAACTAATGAGTTTACCCCACAACGTGGACTTAGACAAGGAGATCCATTATCTCCACTTCTATTCAACGTAGTCGGACAAATACTTCACCACATGATTATGATGGCTCACGCACAAAGGAAATTTAAAGGGATACAAATAGGGCATCATACATATACCCACCTACAATTCACATATAACACACTATTATTCATCAATGGAGATGATAGGTCCATCACTAGCATTAAAAACATACTTCTAGCATTCCAGTTCTTGACAGGCCTCAAAGTCAACTTCCACAAAAGCGAATTACTTGCGGTGGACTATCCTAGTAGTACAGTGGAAGGCTGGGCTCGAACACTAGGATGTAAGATTGGTACATGGCCTTTTAAATATCTGGGTGTCCCACTGGGTATTTCACAAAACAAGGTAGAGACATGGGAACCGATTCTTCAGAAGTTCAACAAAACTCTTAACGGGTGGGCTTCGAATACTCTCAACACTGCTGGAAAATTAGTACTAATGAAAGCAACGTTGGATAGCCTTCCAATTTATTGGTTCAATTTTCTCCGCATCCCTAAGACAATTAATAACAAGCTGAACGCAATAAGGAGGAACTTCCTATGGGGTACTAACAAAATGAGACTCACTAGCTGGCAACATGTTTCTCTTAGCAAGCAGAATGGAGGTCTTGGTATTACTAATCTAGAGCATCGGAATTTGGCCATGCTTGGAAAAACTTGGTGGAGAATCAAGGAAAATAATCAATTTCCTTGGATTAGGATTTTAAAGACCAAACACGGTGAAGATATTGACTCATGGGCAAGGGATGTTCGTACCAATAACAAATCAACTCTCATGGCCAACTTGCATTACCTTCGTAATCATGAAGGTACCTCCATGCTATTTGAGACAAGGAGCTTTATATGGAAAGCTAACAAAGGCACTAGAATTAGATTCTGGGAGGACACTTGGATTAGAGACACCCCGTTAAGGGTTGTTTATCCTAGACTCTATAGAATATCCAAGCATAAATACATATACATTAGGGACTTTATTAATGTATGGGAGCGAAACATAAACGATTTGCAGGCTCTTTGGATTAGACCACTGCGTCAGTTTGAACAGGAGGAGGCAACCGAAATAAACAATATCCTTTTAGCTCACTCCCCTAGTGAGTTAGAAGATAAAATCATCTTGAAAGAGACTAACAACACTTATACAACTTCGTATATATACAGGCTGCTCAATAAGGATAACATTCCAGCCACTAGATGGGCCTTCATCTGGGCTATTAAAGCCCCCCCAAGATATTAGTCTTTATCTGGAAGCTGGTTAACAACATCATTCCAACCATACACTTCTTATTTAATAGAATTCATAACTTCGATCAACCAGTCCATTACAGCCTCTGCAACTCACAAGTAGAAGACGTGCAACACTTATTCAAAGCATGCAACACTGCGTATCAATGCTGGCAACATATCGATAAGTGGTGGATGATATTTGACACTTGTTACACTAGCAACGATTGGCTCTATAAGTTATTCAACGCAGTTTCTTATACGAGATATAAGGAACACTGGCAGAGTACGGTGGCAGCTACACTCTGGACTATATGGCTAAATCGCAATGAATGCATATTCAATAACACCAAGAGCATGAACAAACAACTTCAATTCCTTATAATGCAAAGATCACACCAATGGTGCATTAGTAGTGGTATAATTAGCAGCAATAGCAAACAAGAATGGTTTGAGAACCCTACTAAGGCTGTCAACAATATCCACTCGAGTTTCTTATAGAATCTTCGTGATACTAGAGACTATTTCAGCTTCTCGGATGGGTCTTGGAATATTAGGAATGGGACAGTCAGAGCAGGTGTAGGAGGATATTTGGAAGACAGTAACGGAGATGTCATTTTCTCTACAGTGGACAAACAACAGCAACCAACCCGCTACAAGCGGAAACTAACTCACTATTTCTTCTATTAAACCAAGTGGCATAAAAAATCAGTCCTGATAAAAAAGTGACTATATTCACAGACTCTAAAGTTTTATGGGACAATATCCAAAAGCAGAGAGCTGGGTACACAGACCAAATACTGTATGCAGAAGGAGTTAATCACTCTACGTATAAGCATATTGACGTGGAATATGTCAAGAGGATGCATATTAGTGGGGCTAATTTCCTGGCAAAACAAGGTCTGAAACGGCCCAACATCCTACAGGGATGGTTTACATAACATAAGAGACTCTATTCAGGGCCCAAGCCCAGCTATACAACTCGGTACATCGCAGTACATACACACGGCTCTAGGAGCACTATTCCTCTGTTTACTTTACTGGACTTGTACTAGTGCATATCCCCTCTCCCATGCCCTGCAACACTCATCCACTCCTCTACATACATTGCTGCAACACATGAATCACTCTGCACAAGGCATAGCAGGATTTCTCTCATTGGATTTAGCCTCTACACTAGGGTTATTACACATATTTCAGACTATATATTCCACTTCAACACAGTACTCATCTCACAAGCTCTCTACTTCTCACTTTCTCCTCCACAACTCCCACTTCTCTATCTCTTTTCGACATGGCATACTATACCTGGAAAGCTCCGCTTAGGAACCAATTCAAAGTTAATGTGCACGTCATCCAAACATCTCGATAGTTCAATGGAAACACCAATGGTGTAAGGATTGTTATTCGAGATCATAAGGGGCACATGTTGAAGGCACTCACAGGCACTATGAGAGGACTTTCTCCCCTAGCCACTCAACTTTGGGCACTGCATATGGGTCTCAATCAGGCCCGACTCATCAACTATGAGATTGTATCACTAGAAATGGACAATTACAACTCGTACTTCGAGGTCACCAGGAAGGATGGGCGAGGAGATCGAACTTACCTTTGGATAGTGGAGCAGATCAAGAAACTACTTGGGCACAACCCGGAATGGGCAAATGTGATTCATTATGTGGCGGACACTACTAATCGCACCGCTCATTACCTTGCAGTGGTGGGACTTAATCACTGGGATTCTATGTACTATACTACAATCCCGTTTGGCAGGCTACGAGAGAAGCTGGACTTAGATATGGGATTCGACCCTCCAATCCCACAGCTCTTGACATCTCCAGTCCCTACTGATGCTAATGGGTTTGTGATAGGGTTTTTGCCTTCTGGTGAACGTGCCTGTCCTCAGGAACAAGCTCAAGATCAGGACTCGGTTAATGGCGATGGATCGCAGTAACCTGTCTTCACACTAGCCTTTTGTAGCTGCTAGTCATTTGCTTTGCTATTCTAGTTTGTATTCTAGGTGCAGTCTCTTTGGTATCGTTTGATACCCCTCTGCTATCCTATACACTTTACGTGTGTTTTGTTGTAGCTCTTTTGGGTAGGCTAGGCTTCTAGGGTTCCCTAGAAGTATTACCAACCTAAAGCTATAAAATTTTAGTTATAAAAAAAAAGATTTTTTTTAACAATAATTAGATACATAAACTAATAATATATAAAATTAATATAATTATATATATTAAAAAAAACCGTGACAAATTATAAGCTAGTTTATTATAAGCAAAGTTAAAGTTGTTTATTAAAAGGAATTAAAAGAATGTGCAATCTGGAAGACAGCTGCCGTTGTTATGTGCACCAATTACATTCACAGTTTAACTTTGATATTAAATTTCTTATATCGTGCAAAGTCAATCTATCTATTGAACAAAAAGATGGATGTAGCCTGTAGGGACTAGCTAGGGAGTAACCAGAAATCACGGTCATACGCCATACCCAATTCTCAATATATATATATATATATATATATATATATATATATATATATATGGAGATCAATCAGGAGCCCCCGGGGGATATCCCCCGCCCTCCATGTTTCATGGAGGGCGTCCACCATGTTTCATGGAGGGCGTCCTCCATGAAACATGGAGACCTTATTCTTGTGAAAATTAAATTAAAAATAGAAAAATAAGATAAAATTCGAATTAAAATTCATAAAAATTCAAATATTAATACTCATTAATTCTGTGATTAATTTTACATTAGATTCACTAATTTTCTATTTTTGAGATTTTTACATTAGATTCACTAATTTAGGAGTACTGGTCAAATCGATAGTTGACTACCACTTTTACCATCCAAATAAACTTATTATTTTTTAAAAACTTCGGAATATCAATAAATTAGACATATATTGACATATTTACGGTTGTATCATCGATAAGTATTTTTTAAAAAATAGAAACAACAATCCGGTACAAAGCACTAGTTAGTAGTACTGGTCAAATCGATAGTTGACTACCACTTTTACCATCCAAATAAACTTATTATTTTTTAAAAACTTGGGAATATCACTAAATTAGACATATATTGACATATGTGTGGTTGTATCGTCGATAAGTATTTTTTAAAAAATAGAAACAACAATCCGGGACAAAGCACAAGTTAGCAGTACTTGTCAAATCGATAGTTGACTACCACTTTTACCATCCAAATTAATTTTTATTTTTTGAAAATTTGGGAATATCACTAACTTAGATATATATTGACATCCGTACGGTTGGATCTTCGAGAAGTATTTTTTAAAAAATAATAACAACAATCCTTGACAAAGCACTAGTTACAAGTATTAGTTAGAATAGTAGTGATCTACTAAGATCCCCAACAAAATTAATTTTTTATTTTTTAAAAATTTGGGAATATCACTAACTTAGATATATCTTGACATCCGTACGGTTGGATCTTCGAGAAGTATTTTTTAAAAAATAATAACAACAATCCGTGACAAAGCACTAGTTACAAGTACTAGTTAGAATAGTAGTGATCTACTAAGATCCCCAACCAAATTAATTTTTATTTTATGAGAATTTGGGAATATCACTAACTTAGATATATATTGACATCCGTACGGTTGGATCTTCGAGAAGTATTTTTTAAAAAATAATAACAACAATCCGTGACAAAGCACTAGTTACAAGTACTAGTTAGAATAGTAGTGATCTACTAAGATCCCCAACCAAATTAATTTTTTATTTTTTGAAAATTTGGGAATATCACTAACTTAGATATATCTTGACATCCTTACGGTTTGATCTTCGAGAACTATTTTTTAAAAAATAATAACAACAATCCGTGACAAAGCACTAGTTACAAGTACCAGTTAGAATAGTAGTGATCTGCTAAGATCCCCAACAAAATTAATTTTTTATTTTTTGAAAATTTGGGAATATCACTAACTTAGATATATCTTGACATCCGTACGGTTGGATCTTCGAGAAGTATTTTTTAAAAAATAATAACAACAATCCGTGATAAAGCACTAGTTACAAGTACCAGTTAGAATAGTAGTGATCTGCTAAGATCCCTAACAAAATTAATTTTTTATTTTTTGAAAATTGGGGAATATCACTAACTTAGATATATCTTGACATCCGTACAGTTGGATCTTCGAGAAGTTTTTTTTAAAAAATAATAACAACAATCCGTGACAAAGCACTAGTTACAAGTACCAGTTAGAATAGTAGTGATCTGCTAAGATCCCCAACAAAATTAATTTTTTATTTTTTGAAAATTTGGGAATATCACTAACTTAGATATATCTTGACATCCGTACGGTTGGATTGTCGATGAGTATTTTTTAAAAATAGAAACAACAATCCGTGACAAAGCACTAGTTACAAGTACTAGTTAGAATAGTAGTGATCTGCTAAGATCCCCAACAAAATTAATTTTTTATTTTTTGAAAATTTGGGAATATCATTAACTTAGATATATTTTGACATCCGTATGTTTGGATCGTCGATGAGTATTTTTAAAAAATAGAAACAACAATCCTTGACAAAGCACTAGTTAGCACTACTTGTCATGACCATCAATATCATCCTTTTTTCCAATATTAACATCTTCATCACTATCAATAATTATTTTTTCTTTCCCCTTCAAATTGGAAGTATCACCAAATTTTTTACCAACATCATCAATATCATCAACATCTATTGTTTCATGAATTTCAATACCATTTTCATCAAAAAGTTTATGATAAACTCTTTTACTTCGAACGGGAGTTACATAATTAAAGTCGTTATGATCACTAGAAGAGTTAGAATCATAATTAAATAAATAAGAAGCCATGAAAATTCTAACCTTATTTTTTGCTCTCCAAAGATGAACAAAGAAGCTGAAAAAACTGTGCAGTTTCAAAAAGACAAAATGCTGGAAAGTTGGAACAAAAGGCTACGCCCTCCATGTTTCATGGAGGGCGTCCACCATGAAACATGGAGGGCGCCGGCACTACATCCCAAAATATTTTCATTATTTATTTTTTTTAAATAGAGATTTTACTTTTCTTACGATAATTATTATTTCAAATAAATTAAAAAATTAATAAATATAAACTCAATATCACTATTTTTCTATTTTCTATATTTTTTAATAATTTTTATTTAGTTTGTGAAATATATTATGGAATTAATTAAAAATGAAGAAAAGTTTAAATTCAAATTGAAAATTCATACACGCTCAACTAGTGGTACTCACTAATTTTAGGATGAATGTCAACTCAATATCACTATTTTCCTATTTTCTTGATTTTTCAATAATTTTTAACTAGTTTGTGATATATAATATAAAATTAATTAAAAAGGAAGAAAACATTAAATTTGAATTAAAAATTCATACACACTCAATTAGTGGTAGTCACTAATTTTAGGATGAATGTCAACTCAATATCACTATTTTTCTATTTTCTTTATTTTTTTAATAATTTTTATTTAGTTTGTGAAATATATTATGAAATTAATTAAAAACGAAGAAAAGTTTAAATTCGAATTTAAAATTCATACACACTCAAATAGTGGTGGTCACTAATTTTGGGATGAATGTCAACTCAATATGATTATTTTTCTATTTTTAATTTAATTTTTACAGGTATACGCCCTCCATGTTTCATGGAGGGCGTCCGCCATGAAACATGGCGGAGGCCATCCATGAAACATGGAGGGCGTACGGGATCAGGGGATATCCAACGGGGGCTGTGGAAATAAGACAAATTTAATATTCTCTCCGTCCCAAAAAGATTGACACATTTTCCTTTTTGGGACATTCTAAAATTAGTGAACCTATTATACTTACTATTTTTGAACACTAATTTTCACTATTACATCCATTACTTTTCTATTTTATATTCTTTTTTACTCTATTACATCCACTACTTTTCTCCACTATCTCAAATCTATTACTCCCTTTGTCCCAAAATAATAGTCGCTTTGACTTTCTGCACGTGTTTTGAGGTATAAAAAAAATGTATTTCCGCAAGTTGTTTTTAAAATTTTCTTTTTCTAAATTAAAATTTAACATTTTTATTTTTATTTAGAAAAAAAATATTTAAAAATAACATGTGTAAGTACATTTTTTTTACACATCAAATGTAAGAACCCTAATTTTTGCAATATTTTCTTTTATATGATACCATGTGACATTGTCAATTTGGAACCTTTCTAGTCATCCCTGTTGTTTAATGGAATTGATTGTCTGAGAAACTATGTTGTTACATTCACTATGTAAGATAAAGGAAGATTGTTGAGGGAAAGAGTCTTATTGTTAATAAGATTTATTGTAACGCCCCCAAATCCACCCTGACCGGGGACTCGGGTCGTCACATTGTCTCAATATGATAACGTAATAACAATACCAAATTTTATTACAACGGAGCATAAAATGTCCCACTCCGCAGGTCCAAGATCGTCTTCACAACATAGTACAATCCAACTTGATACATCTCGAAATAATATGTTACAAAAGTTCACAACAGTAGAAATGTAAAGATTCCATCTAGATCTTCTAATTATTGTCGCCATAGCCTTGCGCTTTCCCCTTGCCTCTGTAGCCCTGGCTGGACGTCTCGCCTCTTTCCGTCTTGACAGCTGAACAAAATGTTGTAAAGCAAGAATGAGCAACTATAGTGCTCAGCAAGTTCTCTTCTTGCTCGGTATATAAATATAATAAGGTTTACCGAAATAAATACTCAAAATTTTAATATCGGATATCACAATATGATTTGGCTCAAATTCATCTTGAAAATATCATACTCGAAAGGCTCAAAACTCATCTCAAAACAGAATACTCAAAAGACTCATTACTTCATCTCGAAACAGAATACTCGATAACTCATTTGATATAACTCTGATAACTCATGATTTAAGAATGAACTGGTCTTCCACCTCTCGGTATCTCGGTGGGGCGATCAACTAACCGACCAAGAATACCGGCCTCCAATGATACCGCACTTCGCCCGATCACGGCTACAATACGATATCAACAATATAATATATATGTATGAATGCTAGCACCATAATGGTTATCAATTCAACCATGGCAACAAAGTGCCTAATTATTCTCGGGTCCGTAAAACGGTACACGAGTCTCTCTTTCTCTATAATGGGCCTCTTGCCCAAAATTGACTAGTAGAATACAGAATTCCCGAATATTTGGGGTACAGATAACTTGAGGTAATTCTTTCAGAAAATATTTACAAATCTGGCGGATTGCCAGTCTGACTCGATTTTACCACCAATCCGAACAATGGACTGATGTAAGTTCTAAATAATAATAATTTATCGGTTGACACGAACAAAATGCCAAACCTTGACAATAAAATCAACTATCTCGAATTTATGAGAATAGTCTTAAGATGAAGTAATTGGGAGTCGTACTGAACAAATAGTACTTCTCAATATTTATAATACTCAACATTGATGAACGTTTAAATAGAATATTTTTCACTTGATCGACGAATAAAAATCTCTAACAATTATAATTTTTAAACTCCTATCGGTTAGTTCAAACGAGGAACTAACTAAAAGATAATCAATAAATAACGATTGAATTTGTACAATAAATTCAATCGAAAAGAATAAATTTAACTATCTCAGACGAATGAGATTAGTTTCACTGAATCAAAATAATAGTCGTCTCGAATTAATGAGATCGACCCGATAGCAACTAAATTATTCCTACGCTTATAGGGATTATAATTCTCAATAAACTAAATTAACAGCATAATAATATTTAACGAAAAATAATACTCAAAAGAAATTATTGCATCATACGGAGCAATAGATAAATCTCAACATATAATATCTCGAAAATAATTAAGGAATTAAATAATAAGAACAGAAATTCACAGTTTCCAAAAGTTAGGGTAGGAATGAACTTGCCTCGATCTCGAAGTGCAAATGAATGCAGATAAAAATTATACTCTACCCGTGAACTTGGCGTCGATCTACGTCTCGAGAATTATTTTCTAAAAATGGCAACCAGAAATACGTGAGCGATTCTTCAGAATAAAATTATTCCCGATCCGATAATATTATATTTAAATATAATAATAAAATATCTCTCGAAGAATTAACGGAAAATAATTCCCGGATAAATAAATCTCTCTTCGAACTCAGGAATTAAATCTCGAAAATAAATCCTATTTTTAATATCTGGAAATCTAAATTCTTACTCAAAATGAAAAAATCAAACATCCATTTTTTATTCAATTTAAATTCAAAATAATTATTCTCATTTTTAAAATAATTCATCAAAGAATTCCACTTTTAATAAACCTCACAAATCCTAATTTATTTAATAAAATATTCATCTCTAAATTAAATCTGACTCGATCCAGTTAATTGAAATAACCGGAAAATATTAAAAACAGCTTTCCAAAATAAAACATATTTTATTCTATTCATTCACAAATATACCCTTTTTATTTACAAATAAATCTCTAAAATTGTGTTCAGAATCACAATATATTATTATTTAATTAATAAATTAATAAATTCTAAATTATATCTAGAATTCTAAATAATTATATTTAATTAATAAACCAATCACTATTTTGTTTAAATAAATCATTATTAATACAACTATTTAATCTTCTAAATTTAATAACGTTCCAATTTTAATGGCCCAATTAAATCCAATTTAATTAAAACACGAATAAAACGTATGGTCCTAAATTGGGTACGTTAATATTATATTATATTTATTTATCAGAAATTCTATGTGGGCCCCACATCCCTCACCGTGGGTCCCACCTTTCCCTTCCCCTGCACCTCTTTCATCCCGAATCTCTCTCCCGAATCTCTCTCTCTAACTCTGCAAATCTCTCTCTCTCTCTCTCTCTCTCTCTCTCTCTCTCTATCTCTATCTCTCTCTCTATCTATCTATATATCTATCTATCTCTCTCTCTCTCTCTCTAATCTCCCTCACATCTCTCCTCCTTGCCTCCCCATTCTCTCTTCTCTCGATCTCTCTCTGAAATCTCCCTCGCCCGTCTCCCTCCTCTCGACCAAATCTCTCTCCATTCCCCTCTATCTCTCCCTCATCCTTTCCTTCAATCTCACTCCGACAAAACCACCAACACCGACAACAAGACAACAACAATACAATCTCCCTCTCGACTCTCCCCAATCTCGACCCAATCTCTCCCTCCACCTCTCGACCTCCACCATTCCCGAACAAAACATCACCATCAATCTCTCATCGCTCTCTCTCCGTATCTCTTCAACCATCATCGACAACAACCACAAACAACTGTACTTCCAATCCCCTATCTCTCCCCCCCTTCGAACATCTCTCTCACCCTCGCCGTTTCTCTCTTCTCTACCGATTACAACACCACCCAATTCACAGTTAATCTCCCCCGATAATAATCTGATACAACCCATAAACAAACAATCGGGACACATAACAATACACGAACAACAACAAATTAACAGAAAGAATTGACTACCTGTGATTGAACTCCGATTGTATGTATATATATGTATATAGTTCGAGTATTGGTTTAACAGAGGAAAGAAATTAACTACTCGGTGTTATGGTCTGTGCTTTTGTTTGGAAAAAATGAAAGAGACTATTATGATACTGGCCTGGCTGTTGCACCCGTACTATTTATAAAATAAAATTGTAAACCACAATAATGCTGAATAATGATGAAACCGGAAGTGTGATTATTAATTAAATAAAAAGAAATGAAATATGGGGAACAAATTAAAATGTCATAATAATGACCATGTTAGTGCTATTTTCAGTAAAAAAAAATGATGACCCCTCCATCAACTTGTTTTCTCCCGGCTGGCTAATTAAAACGATACTCTAAATTTTGTTTCCTAAAATAAATTCGATCCACAACTAAAATTTTATTTTTCCTAATTTTAACAAAAACCAAATAAATATAATTAAATAAATATAATAAAATTTTACTTGCGTACGAATTTCGAAATTTTACAAAAACGCGTTAATTAAAATATACTAGTGCATCGCTCTTAATTAAAATTTAAATATCGAGTAGGAAAATTAATTCGAAAATTCATGGTTATAACATTTATAAAACTTGGGATTGAGAATGATTAGAGTATTAAAAGATTTATTAAGGATTATGACGAGGAATTATGGATATTCGAGGAATTTACACAATTAAGTACTTAAGGAATTACTAGGGAAATCTCTACGCGACAAAATATTATTACGAGAGATTAATTAAGATACGATACGAATAAAAGATTAAGTGACAAGCATTGGTGGAAGAATAATGATACAAGGAGTAGTATTGCATGCAAGTCCCATGCAACTATGTAGTTAGGAAAAGCAAACTAGTTAAACCAAGTGGACAAGAGGAATAGTAACTAGTTGGCATTACTTTTTCCAAGGGAGACAAGAGTACATGGAGGCCATACCTAGACTTGTACCATGTATCACATATACATACACTAATATGTATCACCCAGCCACTTAACACAATTATTTCAACCAACACAAAAACAAAACAAAAAAATACTCCCCCCCTTGAACAAAGCTCTCGGCCCAAGCAAGAAACCAAGGAAGAAATTTTTCTTTCTTCCACTTCTCCTCATTCATAATTCAAGGCATAATTCCTAAGCTCTCTACATCATCTAAGAAAGGTATACTAAGATTTCCAAGCCCTTTCATCCATTAAATTTCAAGATATTAATTGTTAAAGTTATTGTGAATAGTAACAATGTTAAGTTTTTCTTATAGATCTTGGATTATAAGGATAGTAGGAGCTTATTCAAGGTGTTCTTGAGATTTGTAAGGCTTACCCAAGGCTCCTAGATACTCAAGAAGGTATAAAAACCCTAACCCCTCTTGGCCATGTAGTGTTTATGATGTTCAATGATAGATCCATGTATATTTGTGTTAATCTTGGATGTTCAAGTGATGGATGATATGGATCTTGAGTTTTAGTGTTGTGATTGTGATTTTGATGCTTGTGGATAGTATATGTATCTCCATGAATGTTATAAAGTATGAACTTGGTGACTTAGATGTTGGTTGTGTTGTGGAAGTAAGAATCTTGGTTGATTTAAGTGAAACAAGCATGCTGAGTTTTTCCAGAAATTTGACCTGTCTTGTAAGATGGTTTTGAACCCCCAAATCTTGACCCCTGAGGTCATACCATATATTTTTCGAAAGGTATTTGAATTTAGTTTCTAAAAATATAAGGTTCATGACTAGGTGATGTATTGATTTTAAGTTATGGCCGGAGAAGTAAAATGTGTTTCTGGATTCCGGACTGCACAAAGTGACCCCCTTGTGAACCTTGTTTAAACACCTAAAAATTTATGTGGGATCATGGAAAAATTTGAGAAGCTAGGAAATGCAGTGGTGAAGGCTACCCAAAAAGAATTGGATTAAAATATGAAGTTTTCAATTTAATAAAAATGCTAGAGTAAAATTCGCGCAAGGGAAAAACTCGTTAAGTGGAGTATAATTCTAGGGGTAATGGACGTGACTCGGATGTGGTAACTAAATTAAGTCGAATAAGTGACGAGCGTAATCGAGTGATGACATGAACCTATAGTGGGGCTAGAGTGTCATAAGACGAAGTCATTAAGTTAATTTCGTACCCCCTAAAACCCCGGAATTAAAGAGATATTGTTAAGGTACTAACGAGCGGTTATTGCTTATGTATAGATCATTCCACTCCGCACGCTCGACCACCCCAACCACACCAAGGCAAGTCTACTTTTCAAAACTTACATATACAAGGACTTTCACTGTTGTGTTTGTAGTTTTCAATCATATCAAATGTTATGTTTATCGAAGTATTGATGCAATTGAGATGTATAAGTACATATATGTTTGTACCCCTTGAACTTAGATTGAAATGTTTTCCTCGGACAACGACTCTAGCAATAGAGGTCGTAGCGGTCCGTATATACTATTGATCGGGGAGCGGTATATTATTATATCGTAATTAAATTGCGAAAACCCGAAGGGTCATTCGGGGAGTATCGTATACTCAAGTAATTATTTTTATATCTTCGTAAATACTCGAAACCCTATCTTGGATTAAAAGTTTATTTTATTAAATAATTATTTTATTAATTATTAATATTAAATCTTAAAATGTCATTTATTAATTATTGTTCATTATTTTAAAGACAAAGCTAATCCAAGATACCTTTAGCACTTTCAAACTCGAACTCTTTCGAACTCAAAACATTTTCGAAAACCCCCGGTCAGGTTGTTTCTTGTGTGATTTCAAGAATCATCGGTCGGCTGATGTCGGACCTCAATTACTCAGTTTTCAATCAAAATCAAGTTTTTAAAAGAAAAAGAAAAAGGGACTCTGGCAGGTGTGGGAACCGTTGACGAACGATTCCCGGGATGTGTAAGCGGCCGTGAGCCAGGCGGTCCATCAATTATTATTCCGGCCCAGGTGTTGCCGAAGGATGATTACGGATGTAGTTTTCATCGAGGGTGATTACGGATGTAGTTTTCACCCGGGGATAGTTACGGATGTAGTTTCTATCCTTCTACCGGTAGAGAAGACCCGCGGATTATTGGACTTGGAGGTGGCGACTGATCATCGTCAATCCCTGTCAGGTTTTATGTTTTCTTTAAGTCCCATTCCTCCATTTTGGAAAAATGCTTTGACACTGCTTCTTAGGCTTTTGTGCCAAGTTGCTGATAGTGTTCTATTTTGATGAGAAAGATGTTGACTCTGTGCAGTATCTAGAACTGCAAGTTTATTTTGAAAACAAGGGCACGTATTGTTGCACCTTCAGAATTTATCAACAATGACAAGTGATTTTATATCTGATTGATACAAACGAGTTTAATAACTGCTAATCATATGAAATGTTATATTGCTTACCTTATGCATATATTACTTGCTGAGCTATAGTTGCTCATTCTTGCTTGTTTTCAAATTTACAAACACAACAGCTAAGCGAAATGGCAAGACCCAGACAGTCTGCCCGAAAGCAGGTGAGTAGACCCGAGGCAGCAGTTGAGATTCCACCGGTAGGCCCCATTAGCTGGATTGGTTGGCAACTTTTGTTAGTTCGTTTTATATATCAGTATGACCTGTGCAAGGCAGTGTACCGTAACAAACTTTCAAGCCGCCAACTTCGCTTCTTATCGAAGTGTTGCTGGTAGCATAAACACTATTTAATTCGGTCTGTAATAACTCTGAAACTTTTATTTCCGCTTAATCAATTGTGTGACGTTTCTGAGACTCTAACCTGTGTGTGTGTGTGGTGTGAGTTTATTGTGGGGTCGATGGCTATTTTATATATTATGTGCAAGAACAAGTATGTTATTAATGGAAAATGGACTGTGAGCGCCTAGATCTTCGACCACGGATCTGGGGGCGTCACAGAAATGGTATCAGAGCGAGGTTACAGTTCTCAGAAATGATAGTAATTTAAGAAAGCAACCCTAATAATAATAACAATAATAATAACCCTAATAACAACCCTAATAATACTTAGAACTCTCATCGAGTTTGTAGTCGGGTTATCGGATATAGCCCTGACTTTAAGGCACGTGAGGGAACTACTCCTTAAAACTTTCTTTATGGTTAGTGACCAACCTTATTTCCCTTGTGTAGATGGAGGAGATACCAGACCCTGAGGCTTTCGAGAGAGAGCATGATGAGGCACTGATGCGAGATATCGAGGGTCCTGAGGAGGATATGGGTGCTGACTCTGAGCTTGGCCCCTGGATTACGCTGATAGGAGATACTGATGATGAGGATCCCGTTGAGGAGCCCTTTGAGCCTGAGCCTGAGCCAGAGCCTGTTAACCTATCTCCTGTAGCTACTGATGAGGAGAGTGTGAGATCCGGTGAGGACCGTGTTGTGTCACCCCCACCTTCTCCGCAGTCATCGAGCCCTGTTTCATCGGACGGTGACTCCGAGGATGATACTTCTGGCGAGGAGGAGCTTGACCCTACCCCTGCTCCTGCTCCTGCTACTGCACCTGCTCCTGTTCCTGTCATACCACCCCCGCCGATGGACCTACCCCCAGTGTCGGGTACTAAGCACGCTTACGTGGTGCAGTTCCTGACCCGAGACTTACTTTCTGCAGAGGCCCGACTTAACGAGGCGAGGCGGGCACTAGTGGAGGAGCGCGAGGCACGCTTGAGGATCCAGGCTGAGATGAGGACTGCTGTTGCTAGGAGGACTAGGGCTCGACTCCATAGGATTGAGAGGAGGAGTCGCGAGAGGATTCTTGGTTTAGGGATCCGCGGGGGCGGAGTGATCCAGGCTAGGGATGCCAGGCGTGTTGTGCGTCGTGCATTTTCCCGAGTGAGGACCTTGCTCCGTCGCGGTGCGGCCCCATGATGTGTTACGGATAGCTCAGTCCCCTAGGTTCAGATGACATTAGTGTGTCAATTTTGCGGGATAGTTGACTTGTGGAGTGGTATCCTTTCTGACCAGTGGATGAGTAGACTGACCTACAGATATGTAGATGTGACTTCGGGTAGTATGTACGGATGTAGCTCTACTTTTGTGTAGCCCTGACTATTCAGCTGATGTACTTGTTATTGTTCCACTTTTGCTAGACTTTGACATCGGAACTATGTATTTGGCTCTAACATCCAAACTTTGTGATAACCCTTGTACCGTACTTATTTAGTTTCAGTTTCCTTGATATTGTCTCAACTGCTTTACTTTCCGATGCCATGCTTTACCGTTTTGATATACAACTGTGAATATATACAATTGCTACAAACCACAAATACAACCATGCTGTTTCAAATTTACGATATGCGATTTCAAATTGTTCTCTACAATTTCCAAAAATGTTCCTACAATTTTTTTTTAAATAAATTTTTCACAAAAAAAAAAATATTTTTTTGAGGTTTGAAATCTTGAAAACTCTTGCGAATGTTTTCGCATCCCATAGAGATTTTCCAAAAATGTTTTGACAATTTATCTCCAGCATCGGGTTATTAAAACTTTTGCAACTTCCACCCTTATGAGGAGGAACGATACGTTCCTAACCCGTGTAAACGCTGTCAGGTAATTAGAAAACCCTAACCCATTTCTTGTTTCATTATCAGAATCATGCCACCCAGAAGAATGAACACTCGAGCTCACCCGGTCAGTTCTGAAGGCCAGGGTAGCCACCATGGGACCGGAGGCCACTAGAACCATGAAGGGGAGAATGTCAACCTGAGTGAGAATGAGGGCAGCGCTCATAACTTGTTTGATGACTCTGAGTATGACGAAGAGGAAGCTGGTGTTGACACCCGAGAGGTAGAACATCCTAGGGGAGGCCCTATGGAGCAGTTCATGGAACTACTTAGGCAGAACTTGGACCGTCCCCCGGTTCAGCAACCACCCAGCAATGCTAATGCAAATGCTTTCCGGAACTTCAAATCCCTGAAACCCCCAGAATTTAAAGAAACTGCCGATCCGGTCGAGGCAAGAGCCTGGCTGAAGGAAATGGAAAAATCTTTCGAGATACTAGGTGTCACTGAGGAGCAGAAAACTGTTTTCGCCACTTACCTTCTGAAGGGTGAGGCAAACTATTGGTGGGAAGCTAAGAAGAATTTGGAAGGAAGAGGTGTGGTGACCTGGGAGAGGTTTAGAGAGCTGTTCTTGGAGAAGTACTTCCCTAGGTTCATGGAGACGCAAATGGAGCTGAAGTTTTTGGAACAGAAGCAAGGTAACATGACGGTGGCCGAGTATGAGGCCAAATTTACTGAGTTGTCGAGGTTTATGTCGGAATATGTGAACTCTGAGGCAAAGAGGGCCCGAAGGTTTCAATTAGGGCTAAAGCAATGGATTCAGAATCGTGTGGCGGTTCTTGAGCTGACAGACTATGCCACCCTAGTACAGAAAGCATCAATTGTTGAGGCTGGAAGTGAACAGATGCAGAAGGAGAGGGAAGGAAAGAAGAGGAAGTTTGATGGTCGAAAGGGAAACTCTGCTGGCGGGAGCTTTCCGAGCAAATTTAAGCGAGGAACGATGTCCCAACCCAGCTGAAAATTTGGAACCAAGAGAGCTGAAAGTTGGAGTGTGGGCCAGAGCGGCCGATCACAGGGATCGTCTTACTCTACCCCATCCCGAGCCCTACCCCCAGAATGCACTAAATGTGGAAGAAAACATGCGGGCATGTGTAACCTACAGGATGTGAAGTGCTTTAAGTGCGGGCTGACTGGACATTATGCTAACGCCTGTCGAGGAACTAGTAACAACACCAGTGCCGGAGGTAATTGCTTCAAGTGTGGGAAACCAGGGCACCGAATGAGGGAATGTCTGTCCTCTGGGCCAGCTGCATCAAGAGTGAGTGGAACTGCTTCTAACAAGGCCCCTACTGCAAGAACTTTTAACATGACGGTGCAGGATGCCGTGAGGAACACGGATGTGATTGCAGGTACCCTACTACTCAACTCAGTTAAGGCAAATATTTTATTTGATTCGAGAGCTACCAAGTCTTTCATATCTCTAGATTTTGTATGTCAGTTAGGCCTTAAGACTGAACCATTGAAAGACAGACTGCAAGTAGAGATAGCTAATCATGAAATTATTCCTGTTAACCAAGTATGTCCAGGTTGTGCCCTAGAAATAGAAGGGCGACACTTTCGGGTAGACTTAATACCTTTTAAATTAGGGTAGTTTGACGTAATAGTAGGTATGGATTAGTTAACAACCCACGGAGCCCAGATTGATTGTGTAAAGAAGAAAGTAAATTTGAAACTGCCAGGGGACGAGGAAGTAGTGTTTAGTGGAAAACGACAAAACCAAAAGTTCCTGACTATGATTCAAGCTAAGAAGCTGTTACGTAAAGGATGCGAAGCCTATTTAGCCTATGTGAAGGATACCAAGAAGGAGGCACCAAACCTACAGGAAATCCCTGTCGTTAATGAGTTAGCGGACATATTTCCGGATGATCTTCCAGGACTACCACCTGATAGAGACATCGAGTTCGCTATAGACTTAGTTCCGGGTACGGCCCCAATTTCGAAAGCCCCATATCGGCTAGCCCCAGTGGAGATGAAAGAGATAGCCACTCAGTTACAAGAGTTGTTGGATAAAGGGATGATAAGACCTAGTGTGTCACCGTGGGGAGCCCCGGTGTTATTCGTGAAAAAGAAGGATGGTAGTATGAGGTTATGTATAGACTACAGTGAGTTGAACAAGGTGACTATAAAGAATAAATATCCCTTGCCCAGGATAGATGACCTGTTTGATCAATTAAAGGATGCAGTTTATTTTTCTAAAATTGATTTGAGGACCGGGTATCACCAGTTAAAGATTAAACCAGAAGATATACCAAAGACGGCCTTTCGCACCCGGTACGGACACTATGAGTTCCTAGTGATGTCATTTGGGTTAACGAATGCCCCTGCAGCTTTCATGGACTTAATGAGTCGAGTCTTCAAGAAGTACTTGGACAAGTATGTTATAGTCTTCATCGATGACATCTTGATTTATTCCAAGATGAAGGAGGAACATGCAGAGCACTTGAGGATTGTATTGGGAGCATTGAGAGAAGAAAAGTTGTACGCTAAGTTCTCGAAGTGTGAATTTTGGTTGAAGGAAGTTCAGTTTTTGGGGCATGTGATTAGCGAACAAGGCATTCTAGTGGACCCAGCCAAAATAGAGGCTGTATCAAATTGGGAGAGACCAACCACTCCGACAGAGGTGAGAAGTTTTATAGGATTGGCTGGCTACTATAGAAGGTTTATCCAAGACTTTGCCAAGATAGCAGCCCCTTTTACCCGACTAACTCGCAAGACCGAGAAGTTTGTTTGGACTAAAAAATGCGAAGAGAGCTTCCAAGAGTTGAAAAAGAGGTTGGTGACAGCACCAGTACTAGCCCTACCTGATGATAAGGGAGATTTTGTGATTTATAGCGACGCGTCCCATAAAGGTTTAGGGTGTGTGCTTATGCAGCACGGTAAAGTGATTGCTTATGCGTCCAGACAACTTAAGGAATACGAGATAAGATATCCCACCCATGATTTGGAATTAGCAGCGATAGTTTTCACTTTGAAGATCTGGAGACATTATCTTTACGGAGAAAAGTGTGAAATCTACACGGATCACAAGAGCTTAAAGTACATATTCACTCAGAAAGAGTTAAACATGAGGCAGAGGAGATGGCTAGAGCTAATCAAAGATTATGATTGTGAGATTCATTATCACCCAGGGAAGGCCAACGTGGTGGCCGATGCACTTAGCCGAAAGGAGAGACTCAAGATGATAACGTCAGTGGACGAGTTGATCAAGGATTTTGAGAAACTGGAGATTGAAGTGAGGTTACCAGGAACTGGACAAGAGAGTCTAAGGGAGATAAGAGTCCAACCACCGCTATTGGAAAAGATTAAGTTATGCCAGGAAAAGAAGATAGAAGAAGAAAAGAATTCGATGGGGAAAACTTTGACTGGCGAGGAAATTAAGTGTGAAAAGGACGGGAATGGAGTTATGAGGTACGCATCTAGGATATGGATCCCGAACGTTCAGGAATTAAAAGACGAGATTTTGCAAGAGGCTCATAGTTCAAGGTACTCAATTCACCCTGGAGGCACTAAGATGTATAGAGATCTGAGAGAATACTATTGGTGGCCAAATATGAAGAAGGACGTGGCAGAATGGGTAAGTAAATGCTTGACATGTCAAAGAGTAAAGGCCGAACACCAGAGGCCCAGTGGATTGTTGCAACCCTTAGAGATACCCGAGTGGAAGTGGGAGCATATTGCGATGGACTTTGTGGTCGGACTACCAAGGACCAAGACTAATCATGACGCCATTTGGGTAATCATCGATAGATTGACCAAGTCAGCACATTTTCTTCCAATCAACGAGAGATACACTGTCGACAAGCTGGCAGATATTTACTTAAAGGAAATTGTGGTTAGGCATGGGGTTCCTGTAAGCATTGTATCAGATAGAGACCCAAGATTCAACTCCAGGTTCTGGAGAAGTTTTCAGGATTGTGTGGGGACCAAGTTAAACATGAGTACTGCATACCACCCCCAATCAGACGGGCAGAGTGAGAGAACCATCCAGACCATCGAGGACATGTTGAGAGTATGTGCCATAGATTTCAAGGGAAGTTGGGATGACCACTTGCCGTTGATCGAATTTTCCTACAACAACAATTACCATGCAAGTTTAGGAATGCCCCCATATAAAGCTTTATACGGACGAAGATGTCGGTCTCCCTTGTGTTGGGAAGAAGTTGGAGAGCGGAAGATTTTAGGGCCTGAACTGGTCCAACAGACAAGAGAAACTATCGAACTCATAAGAGGACGGCTGGTAGCGGCCCAAGACAGACAGAAGAAGTATGCGGACCAGACCCGCAAGGACAAAGAATATGAGGTAGGAGAGTTTGTGATGTTAAAGGTATCACCGTGGAAGGGATTGATGAGATTTGGTAAGAAGGGGAAGCTAAGCCCAAGGTTTATTGGACCTTTTGAGATCTTGAGACGAGTTGGAAAGTTGGCCTATGAATTGGCTTTACCCCCAAGCTTGCAGCAAGTACATAATGTGTTCCATGTGTCCATGCTACGACCCTACCATACCGACTTCCGACACGTGATAGAACATGATCAAGTGGATCTGCAGCCAGACTTAACCTATGTGGAGCAACCCGTAGAAATCATGGATAGAAAAGAACAGGTGCTGAGGAACAAGGTTGTCAAACTAGTGAGAGTTTTGTGGAGGAACCAGAATGTCGAAGAATCAACATGGGAACTAGAGAGCACGATGCGTGAAAAGCACCCCCAACTGTTTTCAACCTGATTCCGGGACGGAATCCTTTTAAGGAGGGGAGGCTGCAAGAACCCTAATTTTTGCAATATTTTCTTTTATATGATACCATGTGACATTGTCAATTTGGAACCTTTCTAGTCATCCCTGTTGTTTAATGGAATTGATTGTCTGAGAAACTATGTTGTTACATTCACTATGTAAGATAAAGGAAGATTGTTAAGGGCAAGAGTCTTATTGTTAGTAAGATTTATAAAACTTGGGATTGAGAATGATTAGAGTATTAAAAGATTTATTAGGGATTATGACGAGGAATTATGGATATTCGAGGAATTTACACAATTAAGTACTTAAGGAATTACTAGGGAAATCTCTACGCGACAAAATATTATTACGAGAGATTAATTAAGATACGATACGAATAAAAGATTAAGTGACAAGCATTGGTGGAAGAATAATGATACAAGGAGTAGTATTGCATGCAAGTCCCATGCAACTAAGTAGTTAGGAAAAGCAAACTAGTTAAACCAAGTGGACAAGAGGAATAGTAACTAGTTGGCATTACTTTTTCCAAGGGAGACAAGAGTACATGGAGGCCATACCTAGACTTGTACCATGTATCACATATACATACACTAATATGTATCACCCAACCACTTAACACAATTATTTCAACCAACACAAAAACAAAACAAAAAAATACTCTCCCCCCCCCCTTGAACAAAGCTCTCGACCCAAGCAAGAAACCAAGGAAGAAATTTTTCTTTCTTCCACTTCTCCTCATTCATAATTCAAGGCATAATTCCTAGGCTCTCTACATCATCTAAGAAAGGTATACTAAGATTTCCAAGCCCTTTCATCCATTAAATTTCAAGATATTAATTGTTAAAGTTATTGTGAATAGTAACAATGTTAAGTTTTTCTTATAGATCTTGGATTATAAGGATAGTGGGAGCTTATTCAAGGTGTTCTTGAGATTTGTAAGGCTTACCCAAGGCTCCTAGATACTCAAGAAGGTATAAAAACCCTAACCCCTCTTGGCCATGTAGTGTTTATGATGTTCAATGATAGATCCATGTATATTTGTGTTAATCTTGGATGTTCAAGTGATGGATGATATGGATCTTGAGTTTTAGTGTTGTGATTGTGATTTTGATGCTTGTGGATAGTATATGTATCTCCATGAATGTTATAAAGTACGAACTTGGTGACTTAGATGTTGGTTGTGTTGTGGAAGTAAGAATCTTGGTTGATTTAAGTGAAACAAGCATGCTGAGTTTTTCCAGAAATTTGACCTGTCTTGTAAGATGGTTTTGAACCTCCAAATCTTGTCCCCTGAGGTCATACCATATATTGCTGGAAAGGTATTTGAATGTAGTTTCTAAAAATATAAGGTTCATGACTAGGTGATGTATTGATTTTAAGTTATGGCCGGAGAAGTAAAATGTGTTTCTGGATTCCGGACTGCACAAAGTGACCCCCTTGTGAACCTTGTTTAAACACCTAAAAATTTATGTGGGATCATGGAAAAATTTGAGAAGCTAGGAAATGCAGTGGTGAAGGCTACCCAAAAACAATTGGATTAAAATATGAATTTTTCAATTTAATAAAAATGTTAGAGTAAAATTCGCGCAAGGGAAAAACTCGTTAAGTGGAGTATAATTCTAGGGGTAATGGACGTGACTCGGATGTGGTAACTAAATTAAGTCGAATAAGTGACGAGCGTAATCGAGTGATGACATGAACCTATAGTGGGGCTAGAGTGTCATAAGACGAAGTCATTAAGTTAATTTCGTACCCCCTAAAACCCCTGAATTAAAGAGATATTGTTAAGGTACTAACGAGCGGTTATTGCTTATGTATAGATCATTCCACTCCGCACGCTCGACCACCCCAACCACACCAAGGCAAGTCTACTTTTCAAAACTTACATATACAAGGACTTTCACTGTTGTGTTTGTAGTTTTCAATCATATCAAATGTTATGTTTATCGAAGTATTGATGCAATTGAGATGTATAAGTACATATATGTTTGTACCCCTTGAACTTCGATTGAAATGTTTTCCTCGGACAACGACTCTAGCAATAGAGGTCGTAGCGGTCCGTATATACTATTGATCGGGGAGCGGTATATTATTATATCGTAATTAAATTGCGAAAACCCGAAGGGTCATTCGGGGAGTATCGTATACTCAAGTAATTATTTTTATATCTTCGTAAATACTCGAAACCCTATCTTGGATTAAAAGTTTATTTTATTAAATAATTATTTTATTAATTATTAATATTAAATCTTAAAATGTCATTTATTAATTATTGTTCATTATTTTAAAGACAAAGCTAATCCAAGATACCTTTAGCACTTTCAAACTCGAACTCTTTCGAACTCAAAACATTTTCGAAAACCCCCGGTCAGGTTGTTTCTTGTGTGATTTCAAGAATCATCGGTCGACTGATGTCGGACCTCAATTACTCAGTTTTCAATCAAAATCAAGTTTTTAAAAGAAAAAGAAAAAGGGACTCTGGCAGGTGTGGGAACCGTTGACGAACGATTCCCGGGATGTGTAAGCGGCCGTGAGCCAGGCGGTCCATCAATTATTATTCCGGCCCAAGTGTTGCCGAAGGATGATTACGGATGTAGTTTTCATCGAGGGTGATTACGGATGTAGTTTTCACCTGGGGATAGTTACGGATGTAGTTTCTATCCTTCTACCGGTAGAGAAGACCCGCGGATTATTGGACTTGGAGGTGGTGACTGATCATCGTCAATCCCTGTCAGGTTTTATGTTTTCTTTAAGTCCCATTCCTCCATTTTGGAAAAATGCTTTGACACTGCTTCTTAGGCTTTTGTGCCAAGTTGCTGATAGTGTTCTATTTTGATGAGAAAGATGTTGACTCTGTGCAGTATCTAGAACTGCAAGTTTATTTTGAAAACAAGGGCACGTATTGTTGCACCTTCGGAATTTATCAACAATGACAAGTGATTTTATATCTGATTGATACAAACGAGTTTAATAACTGCTAATCATATGAAATGTTATATTGCTTACCTTATGCATATATTACTTGCTGAGCTATAGTTGCTCACTCTTGCTTGTTTTCAAATTTACAAACACAACAGCTAAGCGAAATGGCAAGACCCAGACAGACTGCCCGAAAGCAGGTGACTAGACCCGAGGCAGCAGTTGAGATTCCAACGGTAGGCCCCATTAGCCGGATTGGTTGGCAACTTTTGTTAGTTCGTTTTATATATCAGTATGACCTGTGCATGGCAGTGTACCGTAACAAACTTTCAAGCCGCCAACTTCGCTTCTTATCGAAGTGTTGCTGGTAGCATAAACACTATTTAATTCGGTCTGTAATAACTCTGAAACTTTTATTTCCGCTTAATCAATTGTGTGACGTTTCTGAGACTCTAACCTGTGTGTGTGTGTGTGCGGTGTGAGTTTATTGTGGGGTCGATGACTGTTTTATATATTATGTGCAAGAACAGGTATGTTATTAATGGAAAATGGACCGTGAGCGCCTAGATCTCCGACCCCGGATCTGGGGGCGTCACATCAAAACACGTGTAGAAAGTCAAAACGACTATTATTTTGGGACAGAGGGAGTATTAAATATTGATAGGTCCCACCACTATATCCACTTTTCAACTAATTTTACTCTTTTTTTACTATCTTTTCTTAATATTCGTGAAAGTCAAACAGATTCGGTCTTTTTGGACGGAGGTAGTATAATTTAAAGTTATAAAATTTTATGATACTTAATTTTTCTATTTAAAATATGTGAAATTGTACGTAATTAATTCCATCTTTTATAGAATGGTGGCATTCTAAATAAATTAAAGCCAACAAGGTTGGATAGCCCAAGTGGTTAAGGGTATATTCTTTATCGATCGGGTTCGATCCTCGCTTACCCCGAAAATTGTTAGAACAGATACTTATTTGTAAGCTTTATAAACACTTTATTGTAAAATAAAATAAAATTAAAGTGATATCAACAAAGTAATCAAACAATTTAGGGGCATAAACATGATTATATTGACACCCTTTGTCAACAAAGTAATCAAACAATTTAGGGGCATAAACATGATTATATTGACATCCTTTGCAAAAAACAGAATTGGAGGGTAGAAGAAGAGGTGGTCTTCATTAGGTAGTTTATTATAATATAAAGTTATGAGCGGATTAGATGCCTTTGTGATTCGATTCACACGTTTGGGCAAATTATAGGAGTCCATGTTCATATTTAAAGGTGTTACGTTTAATATGCATATACCATAATCTTTGTTTAAAATCTATTGGCAAATTTATATTAGAAAAATGATAGTAAGCTAATGAATCATATCTTGTGTTGTGTGGGATGCAATTAAGGTCAATGTCATGCATATTTCAGGGCATCGTGTTTATTGGACCCCCCATTCAAGTGCGATGCTTTCCCAAGAAACTCGTTGCTTTGCGTGTTTTGCAACTCAATATCCATAATCCATTTGCATCTTATATATTCTTTAACCATATTCAAAGTTTAACAAATTTTAAATCAGCTTCATATAACGTCATTCGATCGAATTGCATTTTCTACTTTCATTCATTGTTACTAATCGGTGATTCCCTTATCGAATATGTTTTTTTACTTTCATTCATCTTATATATATTCCCTTTCGATCAAATTTATTATAATTTTATTTATAAATATGGAATGATCACTAGTTCGGTTCCCTTCTCATTTATTTGTTATTTTTCTTATTTGTTATTTTAGATGAATAAAATATAATAAAAACGAAACAGCTTGGATTTTGTATGTCCAAGTTTTGGTTGCATTGTTGTTGACCGAAACAACCCATAAGATCTTATGAGTAAAACGTCTATTGATCAAATTTGAATAATAATCTTTCATTATAAACCACGTCATTTTGCAACTCAATGAAAATTGAACTAGACTCGACTTATGTCAATTGCCAAGCTCTGCTTTAAATGTTCTTGGCGTGTGGCACGCATTAATCTACTAGAGTAACACACAATGTGTGTAGCACCAAATGTCTTCATGAAATTGAAATAACAGATAATGACCTTAGAGCATCTCCAACGGCGTTATGTAAAAATGATTGGCTAAATTACATAAAATACTGTTTATGTAAAATTTGTCGAACCTGTAAGACATTGTGTTTCGAGGGTATTGGTTATAATGATTGGCTATATTTAAAAATGGTATATCATTAATATTTCAAGTTGTTATTAGTGGAATATATAATTTTAATATAGAAATAAATGATGTGGCAATTCACTACTGGTCTCTAGAGATTCGACAAATATAGCCAACATGAAGAGATTATCTATAATTATAGACAAGAGTTTTGTCCCATTGGAGTGCAAATTTTTTTACACATTCTTTATAATTATTATTTATGGTAATTAATTTCAAATTTTACCTAAGTGGTCTCTCTCATTGGAGATGCTCTTAGACCATCTCCAACGGGAAGATCCCTTAGCTAAAATCACAAATATATTACCAAAAATAAAAATTATAAAAATTATGTAAAAAAACATCACTCCAATGGAACATTACTGTTAGCAAAAAATTTACATAATCTCTTTTCGTTGGCTATATTTGGCAAACCTCTAGAGACCTGTAAGGAAGATTTTACATGATCTATTACCTTAAAAAAATAGATTCTATTAATAACAACCTGAAATAATAATAACATACTATATTTGCAATATATACAACATTATAGCCAATATATCATTGGAGCACAACTTCTTACATTTGGCCAACCATTTTTAGCTAAAACCTTTGGAGATACTCTTATGTGACAATGACCACAAGGTACACTAACAAATTGCATAAAACATAAAAATATCTTTTTTTATTATCTTTTTGCGTGTGGCATGCTCGCTCCGGTTTCGTATCTTTCATTACCGCTACAAAAGGAGAAGAGATACTGATTTTTCTTTTCTCTTTCAATTTCTTTTGATATATTGTCAAAAAATAATACAGAAATTTAATTGGACCTTTCTGTTAACACCTTAAAATATCAGATAGATTGATTATTTAACATGACATTATGAGTTCAGGTATGTAAAGCTTTTAGATTTATTCTTTGTGATTCCCAATTTTTTCAATATTTATTATGAATATAAAAAATAAATTATGTTCCAAAAATGGGTGTCCGTCATCCACTTTTCTATCCATAAATGGTTTTCTAATAAGATTAAGGGGGTGTTTGGGGGAACTTTTTTCCAGAATAAATCAACTTATTTTAAGACAAAGTTAGAGTGCCAGTTTGGCACAACTTCTTTTATGGACTTATGGACTTATTTTCGGGTAAAAATTTTATATTTTGATAAAAAAAAATTATACAAATATTTAATGTATGTTTGAGATTCAATAAGTTGCAAAAATAAGTTAGAAAATAAGTTGGAAAGTTAGGAATCTTAACTTTTAACTTAAAATAAGTTGACTTATTCTGGAAAATAAGTTCCCCAAACACCCCAAGAGATTCCTAACTTTCCAACTTATTTTCCAACTTATTTTTGCAACTTATTGAATCTCAAATATACATTAAATACTTATATACAAAAAAATTATCAAAATATAAAATTTTTACCCGAAAATAAGTCCGTAAGTCCTTGAAAAAAGTTTAACGAAACTGGCACTAAGTGTTAAATTATAATATACAAATCCAACGCCTTCCTCTAAATTTTATATGGACCCATTACTTAACATATTTCAACAATTTTCATCTACTCTTTTGACTAGCAAAATGGAGAGATATGTATGGGCATTTTCTCATAAATATCATAGGACTCCAAACTAAATTAGAATTAGACCGTCTACATTCAAATGTCTTGCACACAAGTCCATGGTGCAATGACAGATTTTCCCAGGGCCCTGAACATGACTACACAGATAAGCTCTCTTCCCATTCCAGCAATAACTTACTAGAATCAGGCAACCAACAGGTAATCGTTGTAACATATAATCATAGTAATCACTCTTTCGCTTTCAAGGCCTACGTGCAGCTTCCCAGAAAAATGACTAGAAGAATAATTGACCTGTTATTGATCAATATTAAGTAAAATATATCGGACTGAGTTAATGTCAATTGATTATGCAGGTTAACCGTGCCAATGTCAATAATTCTTCATACTAAGATGTTATACCAACAACTTTTCTCTAAGGTTTCATGCTTCATTAGTTCAGCAACAATTTAAGATGCAGTATTGCATATACGAATAATTAGATAGTAATAAATCAATGAAGAAAAGATCATGGTGCACCAACTAAATTGTTCTTTAGCAAACTCCAAGTTCATAAAATTAAAACAAACTAACTGAATAAAAGCAATACAGACCATGTCTAAACAAAGTCCTAATCAGGCAGGCCAACATTTATTCAATCTGCATCCACTACATGTCTTCTTAATACATCTGATACCTAAAATTTGATTGGATGTTCAGCCATTTCAAATTTCTGGATAAGATGAATAAGAACAACTATTGGATCATGAGACAGGGTACATTGCCTCATATCAACTACCCAGCTTCTGACTCATGTTCAAGCGGTCATGCTTTATTACAATAAACATCTTGAGGAACAGCTGCAGCATCAAGCTCCCAAAATCCTCTTAAAAATCCATCCTTTTGTCCTGTGAGCTTAAATGCCGGAATCTGATGAGAAAATCTTGTTAAGTCATCACGGGGTATCTTCAGAGTGATCTTATACCGTCTCTGATCTTTTTGATGCTTAAAAATTGATCTTGTTCCAGAAAAATGTTCCAGTAACCAAACTTCTAAGAAGTTCTCATTGCTTCTACACACTTCAACAATGTCATGTAAAGGATTCTCCTGCAACATTCGAGCACCCCAGTTCTTGTAAATTGCCCACACTTCACCTTTTCTCGGATAAATCTCAACTTTGTCCCGGCTAATGTATTCCACATCCATCATATGTGAGAAAGAACTTGGGAAATATACTTGAGGTGTTTCAGCGGAGACTTGGAAAAACCCACAGCTATGCGGCTCCCTTGGTGAACATGGCTCAAGCAATGCTGCAAGCAACTTTGATGGTTCAACCTTTATGATCTGCCCATAAATCATAGGCAACCTAGTCTGTCCACTGTACATGGCCCATATCTGGCCGCGACTAAAATTCCCTGTAGCCCTGTCCATCTCAAAGTCATAAAACATCTCTCCTTTTGATCTTTTCTCATCAACATGAAGAGAAGGAATTCTTTCTGAAACAACGGTCTCTTCATGTCTGGCATTGACTTTTTTATCTTTATATCTAGGATTCTTTTCTTCAGGAGAAGTTTGAGTTTTCATTTTCTCCTCGGGTTGCAAAAGCTCATCAGCATTGCTAGGAAGAGCAGCGGGATCAAGTTCAAATGATCCTGCAGGGACACCTCTCTCTGCACCAGATAATTTATTAGAAGGAACTTTGTGAGAGAATCTTAGTAATTCGTTGGGAGGTATCACATGTGTGTATCTACCATTCTTTGGTGACCTTTCATATAAGCTCACAAAGCCTGTAAGTTTGGACAAGTAAAAAACATCTATTCCAATTCCTGGAAAAAGATCTGATAAGATCTCCACCATATCATATTTGAAAGGCATATGGCTTTCAGGATCTGAACTCCATCCAATATCCCAATCACTGAACACAGCCCAAATCTCTCCTTTACGAGGATATATAATGTAAGATCCTATATTGCTGCATTTTTCAAGTTCTACCTGATGAGAAAAGATAAGTCGGTCAGAGGTTTCTTCAGTAGCCCCAGGGAGAAATCTTCCGCAGCCTACGGGTAACACACTTGCCCACTTAATACCGCTTTCATCTTGGGGAGCAGGCTCTAGCCAATTAAATTTAAGTACAAATCGAGAGGAAAGTACCTCCCTAATGTGGGCATAGAATCTCGGAACCCCATCCACTGAGTCATAGCAGGCCCAGATTTGATCAACAGAAAAGGAAGCTTCGTCTTTAATTTTATCAAAATCGCTGAACTCGGGATCTGCGCACTTGTAAATCTCAGGTACTGAGGTGGTCTCCATTTTTGGAGCAGATTTAGCATCATCTGGGACACTTGATGCTTTGTGAGAAGCGTACCTTTTATCATGATCCTCCTTGTCCTCTCTACACAAGCCAGATTTGCTCCCCGCAGCAGACCTTTGTGTAAAGTCTGCAAAGTCATCAGCAATCTGATTTTCCTTATATGAGACATTCAGCTTCTGTCTAGAAGATCTCTTACAGCTACTGATATTTTCATGCTTCGCATTCTGTTTGGGAGCAGGTTGCACACTTTCTCCACAGAATACTTCTTCATCTTGTTTGTCAGTGTGCACTTTGCGCTTGCCTTTGACATTACGAATTGCCTGAGACTCATGACTGAAAGAGGCAGCAGCTAAGCCTTGAGAACCTACAGCAGAAGATTGAGATGCCTGGCGTGTGCTTTGAGAATTTAAGTCATTTGCGACCAACTCCTGTTTGCATAGTGGACACCTCAAACATTTATTTTTAGTTGTTCTGAGATATTTGAACTTTATGTCGCAAGATGAACAACTAGACCACAATGTTCCACTGCTATCTGCATTTCTGTCGCTCTGATCCACTTGACGAGCCGGTGACTGTGGTACCGCAATCCTCTTAAAAGCTCTGTATCTTCTATCATACAGAGACTTCTTTTCCGGGTCTAAGAGAAATGTATTTGCTTCTCCAATCAGCTTAAATGCGGCTTCTGCACCAACAACTTTGTTTTTATCAGGATGAAGAAGTAGTGCCAGTTTCCGATATTGCCTCTTAATTGCAGACTCATCAACTATTCCTCCAATCTGAAGAATGCCATACCAGTCTTTCTCAGAAGCAATTTCATTATTTTGAGCAGCACAATGAACCTCACAAACAATCAGCAGTTGTGCAATATTCTCATCAAAACCTGGAGACATATTTCTGGCCTTCAGGGCCAGCTTCCGAGCTGCTTGAAAGTCACCATCTTTCAGTTTCATTTCCGCAAATTTTATGGCCTTGACGGCTTCTTCTCTGTTGCATTCCATGCTTAATACCAAAAACATATTTGTCAGTGTAAATGTATTATATATCTATTTGAACATTTCACATGACAATGGACCATCATTTCAACATAACAAAAATTGCAAAATTGGGTGACTATGACCTTGAACATCAAGAACAAATAACTCCTCAGGGAAATTGTTTGTTTTTAAAGTAACAAGTTCCGTACCTCTTAGCGCTAAACTTACTATTCAAAATGTAACCCTTTTTTATATTTTTAATAAATAAAATCACAATGTTATACTTACTTTTTTCTTTGAAGAAAAAGGTTTGAATGTCCTGAGAGCAATTAAGAAATTTTCCTAGTATGCTATATAAAATTCTATTTTAAATGTTATACTGAAATTATTTTATTTGCAACTTTTATAATATTATTTGTTTAAAATAAGAACCGTAATTTTCAAGAGAAAGTACTTAAAAAGTAATAGAACAGTATGTATATAGAATTGATAAAAAGAAAAAGTAGTTAAAACAAACTCATGCTCTGTTGTTGTAAAGAAAAATACATTTACTTGAGTCTAAATTGTAAAAAATCAAAAATCTTTTATACATATTTACAAATCGTGAGCCAAACTACTTCGCCCATCCAAAGTCTTTCATATTTACAGTTTTAATGAAAATTTTAAAACACATCTAACAAACATCTCCACTTGAGATTTAGCATATATCCAAAACTAAAAGTCATTCAAACTCCTATGATAAAAAATAAAAAAAAATGAATCAAAACATATCATCTAGCTTGGTACATATTATCTAGATATTAAACTGAAACTGCACAATTCATTGATTGTCCACAGAAAAAAAACATGTTTAAATAAAATTTTGATCTTAAAATTACAAACATAATGCAACCAATAAAAAAGATCTAAAATTAAAACTAGCACATAATAATATTAATGTACCTGAAAATAAAATCTGTAACTATGGTAAGGAAAATAAGATCCACAAAGTCCCCAGAACCCGATTTGGTCCAAACCAGTGATTGAGCAACAGATCGGCACTTGATAGATTTTTCTCTTTCTATAACTAGTACTTGGTGAAAGAGTGAGGTTTGCAGGAGAATCTCTCGTTCAACAAAATTTCAGGGAGACAATTGCTATCTCTTTTGTGTTTTGGGGCAGCTGACAATGAACTTGAATTTGATATGACTGTTCATTGTAACGTTTTAATGCATGTTTTACATTTGTACGTATCAAATAACCCACACGTGTAATCTCCCCGCTCCTTCTTGTCGTTATGTGATGGTACCATTTCCTCTTCATTCCCATTTCAGTAAGTTTAATAATTCTCAAAAAAACTAAAAATGAAATTTTGGTTATTTTATACATCATAAAACATTACAAATTGCAGATCTATAGAGTTAATAGAGTTTTAATTATGATAATATTATTGGTGACCTATTTTTTTTTTCTTTTTTACAAATTGCACCTAAAGAGTTAATATCATACCCAAATTTTAAATTAGATTATGAAATTTATATATTTATTATATCGTATATGAGTATTGATTTAAAAGATCAAACAAACAGATTAAAAAGAATGCACTAAAATAACACATGTAAAAAACCAAATTATTAAAAAAGGTTATTAAGTCAACACAAATTAATAAATTAACATTTTATTATTTTGCAAAGATTCTAGATTCGTAACTAAAGTTGTAAATAAATTAAAAAACAATCCGAAAATCTAAAAAAAAATAATTTATAGAGATTCTAAATATAATAACCACAAAAAATCCTATAATAATTTAGTAATTTAATTAAATTTCATAAAAAATTTTACCAGAAAAATGAGTTTCAAGAAAACCTAATTATTAAAAAAGTCATAAAACAAGTAAATTCTAGGAAAAAGAGTTGTAGTAGCACAAAATTTATAAATCACAAATTCATTTTTTTATATATAATAAACAAGTAAACAAAAAACACCATCAGAATTTCAATTCAATTTTTTTTTATAAAATAAGAATTTACATTTAATTACAAAACAAATTTTTTTTGAAAAAATATATGGTAAAACAAGATATTAAAAAAGTAATCAATAAATATGTCATAATTAGAAATGATATGTTAAATTATAATAAGTTCCCACATGTCCAAATTATATTACATAAATTCTAATAAATAGAAAAACACGCCAAAAATATGATTAAAATATATGTTAGGTCAAACTTAAAATATAATTTAGAGAAAAAATCGTTTATCATAAAAATTATTCAACATTCTTTTTTTAGGTTTGACAACAAATATGTTTATAAAATTGAGAAACAAGGACAAAATAGCAAAAACCATAATTAAAAATAAGCCTCAAATTCATTCTTTATATATAACAAAAAAAGTAAACAAATCATATCATCAGAATTTCAATTCAAAATATTTTTTAAAAAAACAAGAATTTACATTTAATTACAAAATAAAAAAAAATCTTTAAGAAAATATATGGTAAAATAAGATCTTAAAAAAGTAATAAAAACATGTCATAATTAGAAGTGACACCAAAATTCAACAAAATGTAATCTACAAAAAAAACACCAATTCAAAAAATATCTAACTTCAGAAAACTAAAATCAATAATAAACTTTAATATAATGCACTTAAAACAAATATAAATTAACACAAAAATATAAAAATCTAGTACAAATTTGTGTGTTCACAATTATATAATATCTCTCTCTCACACACACATATATATGTATGTATATATATATATATATATATATATATATATATATATATATATATATATATATATATATATATATATATATATATATAGGCAAGTGCTCAAATACAAACCACTTTTAAAATACAAACCTACAAACCAACACTAAATTAATTATATTTCATTTATTCTAAGGTTCCCGCAAGGGTACCTTCACAAAAAATGCTTAAAATAATTGGCTCTATCCATAAAAAAAAAAAAAAAAACTTGCCGTGGAAATGCGAAGCATTTAAGACAGTAAACGGATGAGTTAGGTAGTCATGAGGGCCGCAGGCCCTCGACACACCCGTCAATCGTCTATTGCCTTTACAATTGATTGCCATTCCTTACAACTTTAGAATGATAAAGGCGCGAAGCGCCGTACAAGAAGGTGCGAAGCACCGTTAACCAGTGAAATCCATTGCCACGTCATCACGTGAACAGTGAATTTTTTTATTTATTTTTATTTTTTTTGTTGGATAGAGCCAATTATTTTAAGCATTTTTGTATTGGGGTACCCCTAGTTTGGTCATTAGATTAGCTTGAAATATTAGATTATGCTTGGTTTGTAGGTTTGTATTTTAAGGAGGTTTGTATTGGAGTAGCCCCTATATATATATATATATATATATATATATATATATATATATATATAAAGATTATTTAAACCAATACGTTTATACATGTCTAAAGTATATTGTATACATTCTAATAAAATAGAAGAAAACACCCTAAAAATATGAAATATTAAAATATATGTCAAGCTAAACCTTAAAATATAATTTACAAAAAAAAATCGTTTACCAAATAAAAGTGGTTTAAGAAAAAATTATTTTAATAAAACTCATTAAATATTCTATTTTTAGTTTTGACAACAAATATGTTTCTAAAAATTTAAATTAAAAAAATGTGAGCACAAATCAACATATAAACAAATTCTTATTTTGCAAAGAAAAAATTTAAATTAAAAAAGTGAACTCAAATCAATAAATGAACATATTTTAAATTAGAAAGCAATTCAAACACACACAAAATAAATTTATATTAATATCTAAATATAATACAACATAAAAACCCCTAAGATTACTCTAAACAAAAACACATAATAAACACCACATGGCAAAAATATAAAATTAATATGAAAAAATAACAATATTCAAACAAATAAAAAAATTAATACCACACATATTTTAAAAAAAGTTAAAAAAAATGTCTTGAAAAACTATAAAAAAACACTATAACGAAAGATCTAAAAATTTTAAGATAATCATTAAATTACATAATCAAAAATATTAAAAAAAATTGTTACACGAATATAGTACCTATATGTTTTAAGTATATCATATGTAATCTAATAAAATAAAAAAATCAAAAATAATTATGAAATACTAAAAAATATGTTAGCCTAAATAATTTTGAAATATAAATTATAGAAAAGCCATTTACAAGGAAAAAAAATAAATTTATACTACAAACCATATAACATATATATTATTATCAATAAAGTAAAAGCAAACTATTAAAAATGCTATAAATCTAATTTTACAAGAAAAAAATTATAATCAAAATTATACTAAAAAATATTAATAAAGTTACCCGTGCATAACTAATCATAATAGTTAACTTATTGAGCATACTACATGCTACATGCAAATAGTATATCATATTTATATTATATTACCTTAACTTGCCCTCCCCCAAATCCTCAAAAATAAAACTTGCATGCATTATAAAAATGAAAGACAGGAGCATTTGAAAAAAAAAAAAATAGTACAAAATATAGAAACATATTTGATTTGTGAACTTTTCACTTATAAATATAAGTATTAATTTTTTTTTTGAAAATTTTAGAGGCATATGGAATATAAGGTACTGAATATAAAATTACTAAAATGATTGTTATAATAATTAAAATATATAATTCTCTACGTTGTGCTCTTTTCTAGTTGCTACACAATAATTATTAGAATCTTAAATTTTCAAAGTTACAACATTTACTTATTTAAATAATTTCACTCTGTTAAAATTTTTTATGTGCAAATGAGTTAATAAAAATGTTGATGAGATGTTATTTCTTAATATCTCCCAAGAGCATAGGTATCACAATAAATAGCCCTTTGTGAAGATTCATTTGTTACTATAGTTTTGACCTGTAGTCATGACAAAGTTCAAAAACCAAAAATACAAATAAGTAGCTAGCAAAAAAAGATTAACAAGCAAAAGTTGTGTTGATACTTGATCAAATTAATTATCCTCCTTATTTCCAAATTATTAGTATATATGATAAACAAATTATTGTTTAATAGTAAAATGTAACTAATGTGCTAAATGAGTGGTAATATAGTGGCGCAATAATAATAATAATATACATATTCTTAATATTTTATGCCTTTATGTCCGCTTCATATATTAAATCTCCAACCGCTTATGCAATCATGTAGGTTCGAAAACAAATAAACTAGTTAAACAATTAATCGTTTGTTTCCGGATCACTTAACATATTAACATATAGGACAAATATTTTTGAAGCTAAAAATGAATTCAATGATTTTTTCTAGACCAACTTTCGATGTCTTTCAGAAAATAATAGCATCACAATTGACCTTTATACAATTAAATCTAAATGTAGTCTAGTGTTCAGATATTTCAGTTGCACTAACTGAGATCGGAGTTACAAATTTTCTCATAATTTGAACAATCTTTTGTTATGAAAGGTGAGCTATTGCGATTTTCACCATCGCTCCATTCTACACCACTTCGATATAAGCGTTCCAAATTCTCCAATATTCTATATTAATCATTCTCAACGAAACAACGAACTTAAAATAATTCAAAACATACTAAAATATACTAAACTCTCATAAGAAGATACGACAAGCAATCCAAAAAATTAGGTATAGAAAACATAACTCACCCAAATAAGGTGAATATTATTGAAAGAAAAAATGATCGAAGCAACAAAGAGGTCCTCCGGCAGGTGAAGATTCCACCACCGGAAAGAAAGGACATAGGCGGCTAACTAATGAGAAAGAGAAGAGCGCCTTTTTTTTTTTAGGGATTTCAAATAAGATTATCGACAATTGTTTGCACACTATATTAATTAAAATCTTTTAATTTTATTAAAATAAAAAGAAAAAAAGTATCGAATGAAAAGAGAAAAAAGAAACCTTCTTTATCCTTAATCAATCTCCTTATATAAGAGCATCTTCAACGGTGGAGGGTGCTAATCAAATGTATCAAAATTGTTACATCATCAAAAATATTAATGCACTATTTTTTCTTTCTTTTATAATATTTTTGACATCTTTTTTATTAAAATTTACTCCAATTAAAATACCAAAAAAATATAATCATAAGATCATGCAAAACAAATATAATTATAAGACAATCTCTAACATAAGAGAACTTTTAACTATAATAATATGTAAAAAAAATAAGTACTCCATTGTATCAAAATCTTTAGGAAAAATAATAGACAATCATGTTCCATTGGTCATATTTGTTGAACTTTGTTCCACTTAGCAAAAATCTGTATTATAGCTAACTAGGTTATAACCGTGAAAAAGATCTTTTTAAATATTTATATTTATAATTATATTAAGAAACATATTGCTTTTAATATTTATATTTATTTATATTAATTTGTTTTGAATTCGAATTTTATTAAATAAATTTTAATATTTCATCGAATAAAATAAAGAATTCTATACTTTAAAGACTTTGAGAAAAAATAACCAAATTTAATTATAAATAAATAAGAAATTATTATTTATTAAACTTATCAATTTACTATTTTTCTCTATCTTGAGTTCTAAAAATCAGATTTAGACAATTTTACAGCCCACATAAAACCTAAGAAAGCCCAAGAAATGACGGTTTAATAGTTTTTCTCAAACCGAAACTACCCGGAAAGTTAAGAAAAAAGAAAGTTATAAATTTTTATATCTAAAATTCTATTCAATTTAAAAAACATACCTATACTTATCATGCAAAACAAATATAATTATAAGACAATCTCCAACATAAGAGAACTTTTAACTATAATATATATGTGGCAAAAGATATATATAATATGTAAAAGAAATAAGTACTCTATCGTTAAAATCTTTAGGAAAAATAATAGACAATCATGTTCCATTGATCATATTTGTTGAACTTTGTTCCCCTTAGCAAAAATCTGTATTATAGCTAACTAGCTTATAATTCGTGCAGAGGATTTTTTTAAATATTTATAATTAAATTTAGAAACATATTGCTTTTAATATTTATATTTATTTATATTAATTTGTTTTGAATTCGAATTTTATTAAATAAATTTCAATATGTCATCGAATTAATTAAAGAATTCTATACTTTAAAGACTTTGAGAAAAATAACCAAATTTAATTATAAAAAAATAAGAAATTATTATTTATTAAACTTCACACGATCCATTTACTATTTTTCTCTATCTTAAGTTCTAAAAATCAGATTTAGACAATTTTACAGTCCACATAAAACCTAAAAAAGCCCAAGAAATCATCTTTAATTTTGTGACGGTTTAATAGTTTTTATCCAACCGAAACTACCCCGAAAGTTAAGAGAAAAGAAAGTTACAAATTTTTATATCTAAACTTCTATTCAATTTAGAAAACCTACCTATACTTATCATGCAAAACAAATATAATTATAAGACAATCTCCAACATAAGAGAACTTTTAACTATAATATTTATGTGGCAAATGATATATATAATATGTAAAATTCCTCACAACCCGATAAAATTCCTATAGGAAAAAAAACTCAAGAGGGAAAAAGAGTGCCCTCAAAAAAGCAAAAATACATCGTTATACAAAGTGACTACTAAATAAATGACTAGAACTTCTTGCCTTTTTGAGACCTTTTTGTTGCTACTTAACTGCAAGTCACCAAAACAAACCCGATAAGAAAGGAATAATTAATGAATCACCTAAGGGATATAAGATTAACCTAATATAATTTAATATATATTATATACAATATATTTAATAATATAAAGTAATTAAATATATCCTAACGAAAGGGATCCCCTTTGATTAGGCACATAAACGCCGAGTTTTCATAAAAATGAATTAATAGTCATATAAAATAACAAAAATTCGTTAACTGACCACATATAACAAACAGCAAGATATGGTCCAAAAGCTGTCAAAATGGCACACATTCACTGGCATAGAAAACCATATAAAATTGTGAATTTATAAATTAAAACATATTAATACAACCAAATATGAGAATTAAAAGACCTTTAAACATTTTTTTTTTTGACAAACAAAGGAATTTTATAAACTTGCATCAACTCAAATCACAGCCAGGACAAACCCCTTAACTGACACTACAATTTGAATTGAAACAAATAAACGATATAAACACATAGCCGCTTATGTTTTCAGACTGTTTAACATCATGAATTTTGAAATTCTTTGAATTAAAAAAGATTAAAATGGCTTTCCGATCAATCAATCCTGCATCAATCTTGGAACCAGTAATATCACAAATGACTTTCACGTACGCACCACCTGTAGTCCAATGTTCAGAAACACCCCAGCTATCTACATGCCGAAAACCAGCTATAGACATGCCGAAAGTGAAAGATCTCATAAGATGAACAAATTTTAGTTGTGAAAAGTAAGCTCTTGCAATATCCGACACCAGCCCAAATCCAATGCACGAATTACAGATCTCCCAAAAACCACATGAATCATTTTCAAAGTAGCCAGGAACAAAACATATACCAACATAAAAAAAGCATACCATAACATCCCAATAAAAAGGGTAACACATGCCAAAAGACGAGACTAATGCCAAAAGGCGAGACTAAAGCCAAAAATTTAAAGACCTCGGAATGACACCAAATTTTGGTATGATGTTAAGGAGGATAATTTGAATCTAAAGGTATTTTTTATTTGTGGAATCGAACTCAAAACCAATATAGATCTGAGAAATAAATTCTAGATGTTTGGCTTTTGTTCGATTTTTATTGAAAAAGACTTAAACAAAAACATAAGAGTGGGGATTAGATGATTGGGAGGAGAATTGAAGGATGGATTGATGGGGGAAACGAAGCTGTGATGAAGAAAAGGGGCGGCGACGGCTATGGTGATGGGGAGTCGACTCTCATGCAAGACCTTTAAACATTAAAAAGTAATCGACAACTTGTTAATCCCTAAAACAATGCTTTTCTATTGCCTTTAAACATTAAAAAATAACCGACAACTCATTAAAAAAGTAATCAATGCTTTTCTATTAAAACAAAGCAAAGTAAAAATTTAAGTATTAATATACCTTCTTTAAGGGAATCCGAACCTGAGATCATTATATATAATTATTTAAAATATATGTTGTTGATAGGATTCGAACCTGAAACCATTATATAGAATAATTTTAATATCTAATCTAACGGTTCTCATTAACTTAATTTTAAAGATCTAATGGTTATGATTAAAAGACATAACCAAAAAGGAAAGTTGGGATCAAAATGGAAGGTGTTAACCAAACTACAAATTATATCATGTTTTGTGTATAGTATATATGGCTCATTCTTTGCAAAGTTTAACCTATTTCCCATTTTAAATTTTTTTAGCCAAATAATATAACTTAGAGATGCTCTAATTAGATAAGAAGGTATCTGTATTAAATGAAAGTGTATATGTTTTGGTTATTTTGGGAGGGTACCAAAAAAATGTTAAAAAATATCAACATTGATAGGTACTTGTAAAACAAAAGTGCCATACCAATTCATGAGACATATAACACTTTTTATTTTAAGTACAAGATTATGGTCAAGAGGGATAAATTGCACATGTTTCAGATTATAAGACCACATGTAATCATTACATGGTACTACCTTACAAAGGTTAGATTAATTCCATTTATAGAAATGGCAATGTTACGAGCTATAATACCATATGTAATCATTACATGGTTCTACCCTACAAAGGTTAGATTAATTCCATTAAAATCTCAGCATCGCCATTGCATTTACATAGCGAACCAATGATTCCACCGAGCGAACCAGCACGTCTAGACCTTGCAAATACCTGCATCAGTTCAAGAACCACTACCCTTAATGGGGTAAGTCCCAATCCAACAATTAGGTATTGAAGGAAAATTTTCAATGGGATAAGTCCCTTGATCTTTTGTGACACAAGGCAAAATCATGCCACGTGAGCTAGAGCTCATTGGCTATAACACTTTTTTTTAACACTTCCATTGAAATTGTTCTTAATTCAAAACAAATGCTTGCTTTACGTTCGTTTAAGTTGTAACCAGCATGCTAAATGGTTTCTTTCACACTTTCACACATATTTCGTACTATTACACTTTCACCACACTATAATACATAATTATATATACTAATAATTATACATTAATATATACGAATTTCCAATACTTTATATTGGAACAAAATGATGTTTTAGTCTTACTTGTTTGTCTTTCTAGTAGTTAAATAACTTCATTTTCATGTTATTTAAAATTACTTCTTTAAGCAATATTTTATATCTTAATTTAGTGCATATGAGCTACTAAAAGCAGGTAATTGTTAGAATTCAAAATGAAATTTTAAGAGTTATCATATATGCATTTGAAGATGAAGATGTACTTATTACTAGATTGATGGTGATGAAAAGACGTTGTAACTTAACATCTAATGTAGTTGTAGTTGCTAATTTCGGTATATATCGCAAGAAAAAAAATTTCAAACCTCACTAATCAGTGTTTAAACTTATTTAATATCATTTTTTGTTTAAATTAAAATTCTCCGATTCCCCACGTGGATCCCTGTTATTTGTTTGGGCCGGGGATAAGACCGGGGACGGGGATCGAGTTTGAATACAGGGATCGGGGGCGGGGATATCACTCCCTCATCCCAAAGTGTCCCGATACCCATCCCTAAGCATACAGTCAATTGGACTCCCTCTATTTAAGTATTTTATTTAGTTTTTCTTGAAAAAAAAATATTTTTATTTAGTTAGTATTATACTTTAAAAAAAAGGTTAAAAATAGTTTTATTTTGGTGGTCAGAACTCTTTCAGTTTTGTTAAACAAAGTTGAACCTTATTATAAAACCGATTTATTTGTATAGTAAATAAAATTGATTTATGAATAATATTGTAGGTTATATTTTAACAAATACAAAATATGCAATTATGGCAATTGTTTATTCTAAGTTTGAAATCTTATTTCACAAATATAAATCCTATTCTTTCTAAAGTATCTTATAACATGTTTTCTTAATTTTGATACTTTTGATATATTGTAAATTAAAAAGTATATATTTTGGATAAAATTTACATGATAAAATTTATAAGTTAAATATTCTATTAGTCCCAATTTTATTGCCCATTTAACTTATTGTACGCATTTTAATGGAATAAAATACAAGTTCTTAAATTATTTTTTAAAATTTATGATTTAGAATAAAATTTTAGCATCTAATTTATTAAAAATAATAATTTAAAACTAATTTGTAAAATTATATTTTATTTACATTTGAAAATGCATGCCGATAATAGAGTAGATAATAAATTATTTTGCAAATAATGTGTAATAATGTCAAGTTTCAGATTACTAGATTCTTAAGGGCAGTAAAGCTTAACGAATTTCATTCTTTTATTATTTATATTTTAATTTATATATGGGTATATATATCACATATTTAATCGAGGTAAACTTGTTGCATTTGAAATTTTTTAATATAAATTTAAAATTTATTCAAGTTTTTTAACCAAACTCGAACATATTGAAAATCTATCGAACGAGGTTTCCATCTCGAACTCAAAGTCGAGACTAAATAATTTAATCAAAAGTTAGAACCTAACAATATTCGAATCGATTATGCTCATTTATAGAAAATATAAAAGCTTATCACCATAAAATAATTAAATACTTTAATGTTAATTTACATAAATAATTAATGGTTGGGTTGATATTGAATTTGAACTCGAGACCAAACTATTTAGTCGAACATTAATTTATAAGTGTTCGACTCGAATCGACTCGTTTATAAAAAATATATAATTTTTTTATTAAATAATTTGATACTTATAATTTCAAATTAAGGATGAATATGTATTATTACTACGTTATCAAGCAATTACAAAATTGTTCTTGAATGTAGGAAAAGTTAAATGAAAACATAACTAAACTTGGGATTATTTTGCTATAAAAGGTTCACGATTTTGTTGATAATTAAAACAATAATTATTTCATATTGGAAAATGAAAATAAGAAATAGATTAATAATTACATTTGAGAAAACTTTCATTTTTTTGGCTTAAAATCAATTATTCAAACTAAATCATGCCTAGACCGTGGTCCTTATTCAACGACTGTGCCCTTCCACATATAATGAGAGAGTTGAGGTGCATTTCATAATATATGATCTTGTAGGTTTTCATTACTTCATCGGTTGTTGCTGCCCGTTTGTGGATGATTACTCGTTTCGATCCGTGTTCCTCATGATTTAATTAAATGATTAGATGTTGATTCATGTTGTTGTTGTTGAAAGTTAGACATCAATAAGTTTGATCTTGTAAAGTCTATCTAAGGATGACACCCTCTTATTAAAAAATTATGTAAAATGTTTCATCTTCGTTAGCGATGATTTGGTCTTCTCTTAGGAGATATGTACGTTTTGATTCCACCTAAATTGTTGGGGGGGGGGGGTTGGTCCCATTAACCATTGTATCCCCTAAAAAAACTAAATTATACTTGTACTTATTTTATACAAAAGAAATTATTTAAAAAGTCAATTTATTATTATTTAAAGAAGGTAACTATTTTCAAATAAATTATTTAGAGCTTGTGAGTTATGTTCAAGAGATATTCATGAAACATTCGAGAACAACACTTATCTTAACGAACTGAGTTCAAACACATTTCTTTACTCATTCAAGTTTAAACTCGAGTTCGAATTCTAATTTGATAAACTTTTAACAAATGGTACATGATCACTTTGGAGTGCGGCTCGACTCCACTGTAGATGCAAGATTGTTAATATATATGTTAAAATCGGAAAGCTACCTTTAATAACATTATTAGAGAAATAGGGATATTTCCATTATTACATTAGTTTTATCTGTTATTGATTAGGGTTCATTTACACAAACAATTGTAGCATTGTAATATGATTAAGGCTTTGTGCCTTGATCAATGTTGAATGCAAAGAATTTTGGAGAATATTTTATCATGGTATGAAAAGTCTAGGTTATTTGGGTGAGAAATTAAATAAAAATAATACAAGAATTTGTAGCTGTGAAAAAAATCCTACGAGAGTCCGTAGGTGTGACAGAAAATCCTATGAGAGTTCATTGGTGTGATGAAAAAATTTACGAGAGTTCTTGGGTGCGAGAAAAAAAAGATCACGTGGGTGAGAAGAAAAAAAATCTCTGCCACATATTGTGGGAACAAAAAAAGAAATCTACGAGAATTCTTGGTTATGATAGAAAACATCTTCAGAGTTAAGACGAGGATAAGACAAGCATAATTACAGTGATGATCATGAGTTTTTTGGTGAATTTCTGGAAGAGAATTCCCCAAACCAACGACGACAAAAAGAGAGATTCCGGTGTAGTTCATGATAGAAATGAAAATGGTGGCAACAATGACAGAGATGATGATGAGGAAGAAGACGAAAAAATTTATCACAACGAGTAAGCTGATTGAAGTGGATGATTCTATCGATTGAAGCGGGTGATTCTATTTTTATTTAATTTTGGCTAATTCTCAGTTTTGAGTATCGTGAGCTTGAATCGTGGATGTTAACATATATGCTAATATACATCATTATAGAAAAAATCGTAAAGTTATCATTAACATTATTATTAGCGAAATAGGGACCTTGTTATATTAGTTTCCTTTATTATTGATTAGGGTTCGCTTATATAAATAATTGTATTATTGTTAAAAAATTAAGGCTTTATGCCTTCAATGTTGAATGAAAAGAGTTTTGAAAAGTATTTTATCAATGATGTGTGACATGGTTACGCTGTTTTATTGCATAAACATGTCAAAACTGAATATGACAACAACTGTGAAGCAGGAGACGATAGGGGCATAGCAAGATCGGCTATATGATCATGCTACTTTATAATTAATATTTGCTCATATATGTAATTACAAGTCTTTTTTACTCCTTAACCATTAAAAATATAAAGGATAATATGGTGGACATATGCTAATATATATGCGTTGAAGAAGCTAATAATGATGATCCTTTTTATACATAAACCATGTGATTATATTTTTAAAATAATAGTGTAGGAATTAGAAAGAAAATAAGATAAAAATATATACGAAAAAGTTGTGATATAGAAACAATTATCATCTCTAATACAAACAAACGTAAAGATATTAAATGATAGAATAATTTGTTGACATAAGATATGAAAAAGAAGTATCAAATTTACAAAAATAATTTGTTAAATTAAAGATTAATATGTTGACATTTTAACCCTGTAATTTTTTTTTAAAAAATAGAATCGGAAGATTCCATCACGTGATGCCTTGGCAGGGTAATATTTTAAACTTTTTGTCAGGATGGGGGTAACACATTAGTGTTAACTCGAATAACTTGTAGAAGAGGGGGGGTTGAGTACAAGTTATATAATCGTGTCTAATTTTTGCTTGATTAGATGAACAAGAACAAACGAATGAATCAAACTTTGTTTGTATTAAATAAATCAAAAACAAACTCTACCAAAGGTGTACAATACCTTTAGCAGCTGCTGACAATACAAATCTCTCTCTCTCTGTTTGTTTCGAACTCTCGAATACAAACCTTATACAGAGCTTCACACGATATGCACTCAAAAATCCACAATCCACTCTTTTACAATGATATAAAGAGAGTATTTATAATGCTACCTATCAACTAATAACAGAATTATAATCTATCTATGAGAATGTTCTGCCGTCCAGTTGATAGTTTCCATCAATAGAGAATTCGTTTCCTTCACAATATCTTCCTGCTTGTTCTCCAAACAAAGATCTTGTTTTATAGCACTTGCCAGTTTCTGTAGCATCCATAATGACATCATCAGTAACACGACTGATATCAGGATTCCACCTCACATTAGGATTCGACATCCATCAGTATTTGACTTGGCATATCAGGATTTGATCTCAGTTCCTGACATGTAGTCCTTGATGCACTGCTGTTCCTGACTAAACTCTACAGATTACTGTCTAATGCATACATCCTATAAGATCAGGATTTACAAGAAGCATAAGCAAAATTCTATTCTCAACATCACAACTTATGAATTTTTCCTAACAATCTCCCCCTATTTATGCTTTAGAATCTGAAGCATAAATCTAAGTTGTAGATGTCAAAACATATGACAATTCAACTAGAATAGAATTTATGAATTTAGGATCATGAAGTTAAGTACCTCCTTCTTCAGATGTGACATAGGATTTAGTACTTAGAAGAAAGAATTCAATTATTTGATGCTTCCACTTCCTTATTGAGATTCACCTCTGTCACTCTTAGTTCTTCCTTTATCTCCAGTCTGCTCATTTCCCCCAGTCTGTTGCCTCTGAATTGTTTTTATCTCCCCCCTTTTTGACATCAGCAACATTAATTTTGAGAAATTCAGTAACAGAAGAAATAAGATTTATCAAAACTGCTTGATTTTCCATAATAGTGACTTGGTTATCTTCAAGTGTTTGAAGTCTCGATTGAATAGTAATTTGAGATTTCTGAATATCCTTTAGAATTCCAGAATTAACTTCAAAGTTGGAAGTGCTTGTTGTATCTTCAGACTCAGATGCAGAAATAACCTTATCTTCAATCCTTGTAGAAGAAGTTGTCTGTGTAGCATGCTCTACTGGAGTAGAATGATATTCAAGTAATAATACTTTAGTAGAAGTACACACATCTTCACTTTTCTGCTCTGAAGCTGAAACATGATCATCCTGTCCTTCACCAGTATTCTGTGTACTAACATCTACAAATCCTGACTCCTCCTTAGATTGATCAGATACTGTTGATGTTTCAATTCTAGCTGAAATTGGAAGTACATACAAAGAAATACTAGGATCAATAGGAATATCTTCTGGTACATGTGGAGTAAGAGATTTTCTTAGCCTTTCACCTCTTCTGTTGATGATTCCTGCAAGCCTTTCTTTCTGTTTCTGTGCTTTAACTTCTGGCTTTGCATTGTGCTTTGCTAAGTCATTCTTCTCATACATTTTGATAAAAGAATAAGTACCAGCATCCATACCAAGATTTTCAGACCAAGATTCAGGAAAAACCTGATCCCAAAAATCAAACGATGGTGGTTTCCTAATTTTCTCTCCCTCACTATGGAGTTGATCATCCATACCCTCATTCTCACTTTGACTATATAAAGTCAACACTCTTTCTACCTCTCCTTTTGCCTGGTCAGGAGCCAGCCTCTCTGTGTGTGGATCTATGTCCACTTTTTCAAGTGTATCACTCAAATTTGGATAAGTGCTCTCATGACCTACAGAAAAAATAGGGGTTAGAAGAAGTTTTTATACCTGAACTCACATGGAGAGAGGGTTCCTCATATGGCAAGGGGCTTGAGGTTTTCTCCAAGGAGTGAGCTTCAATAGTCTTTGAACCCTTACAAACATCTACTTTCTTTCTAGAGACTACAGGCTCCAGTATACCACTTTCAGGATCTACACTAGACTTTAATGTCTTCAGTAATACTTCATTAGACACCATAGCTAGTATGTCACCGTCTTTAAGTGTTGGTTGCTGAGACACACCCTCAAGGTGGATAGACTCTGAAAGAACAATATTGGTTTGATCTTCAGGAAAATCAATCAAAGTCATTCCTCCCATATCATAGGGTTTCTCACTTGCAATTTCAGTCATCACAGAAGACCTTTCAGCATCATCAATCACAGTTCCTGAGTCATCCAACCTCTGACTAGATGGTTCTTCTGTTGCAGTGACTGTGATTTGATCTATCCTACTATTCACCATTGGTGCCATAGTATCTCCTGTTGACTGCTTCCCTCTATCAACTACCTCCTCTTGTTCACCTTGAGCTGAAGTATCTTCAACAATGACATCCTTGTCAAATAAATATGCATGAAGTGATTGAAGTGCAACATGCTTAGGAAGTCCAAATTTCTTGTGCAATTCCTTTCTGACTGATACATAGAAGTACATCTTCATTAAATCAAGTCTTTGATGTAACAGTCCATATTCTCCAGGAAATGAAAGTTCGGGAACTCTTTCAATCAGAAAATCTAGAACAGGCCTGGAAAGCTTCACTTTTAGAGAAATAAGTTCCATAGCCAGTCTGTATGTCAATGTAGTTTCCCATGAAGAATCAAGATCCAGATCTCTCTTGTCAGATACTGACGTAGATATAGCCTTATTTGTAGAGACCTGCATAATGTTAGTTGGACTAAACACTGTGTGTGTAGGTGACAAATGAATCTTTCTCCTTGTTCTCCTAGTATAGTGATATGGGCTAAAAATAAGCCCTAAAGACACATTTAATGTTGCACTAATTAGACCAGGTATGGTCCAAACGTGGGGCCCACCAACAGGGTCCAAAACCCTATTTTAAATATTAATTTCGTAATTAATATTAGATGTGAAAAACAGCTCATCAATAAGAGTTGGATAAGGATATTATCTCCATCAGACTTAGCCACCAAGGCATCCAATTCGATATGGAAACTGATTCCTATAAGGAATAGATCTAGAACCTTCCTCAAAGACTTGTCCACCAAGTCTCCAAATCCTACCATAATTCTAAGGCTTCTCAGCCTATATAAAGGGCCTGACCCCTCATTCTCAGAACTACGTTTTCTTGGCTTGATTCTCTAATTACAGAGATACGTAGGCATTCTGTGAGGACCGTTTAAGTCTCGAACGCAGAAGCAGCCATTAAAACACGAAGCTCACGAACCCTAGCATTAAATATACAAACCCTAACCACAATAATTTCAACCTAGTTTTTATTCCACAACATTTGGCGCCGTCTGTGGGAAGACAACATCAACCATGGTTCAAACACGAAGAACAACACCAGTTGCAACTGAGGCCATACCTCTCAGATCTGCTCCACCCATCACCGAACAGGTTCCCCCAGCATCAGGGGCGATTTCCCAACAAGCTCCGCCAGCATCAGGGGCGATCACCCAATCTCAAGTTTCTCAACAATCAGGGGCGATCCCCCACGTTGAGAGTACATTACCTCCGATTACCCGTACAAGACGAGAAACCAATCCTCTTCAGATGGTGGTCTCTCCTCTTATTGATCCGAACAACCCATTGCATGGGGTCCAGATCCACACTACAGATCTCCCCGTGAGTACTAACCCGACATACGGGCTGCCTAATTATCCTCCTATCCAAGGGACAGGCCCAAGTGGTCACGCTTTGCAGATCCGAGATCGAGAGTATCACGATTATTCGGGTCCTTATACTGATGAAACCTCCTCCGACGATGAGGATGATGACCGTGATGAAGCCCCGAGGAGGCGACGTGCTAGTAGAGAACCTCGAAGGAGGACTCAAGACATCCGTGATGGACAATCTTTGACAACTGCTGAAAGGATCAAGGCTTATGAGGCCGAGATCTTAAAATTGAAGGAAGATATGGCAAGAGAACAAGCTAGGCTAAATCAAACTCAGCCTCCTCCAACTGCAGGAAGGATTCCCATCATTGATTTGGAGAGGTCTTCAAGGAGACAAAGAAGGGCTGATGCCTCATTCGGAAGAACAACCACAAGGATGGAAATTCCCAAGGGAAACCCCAAAGATCTGATGCCTCTCGGAGATCCTGATGATCCAACACCCCCGTTCACCGAGGAAGTGATGAATGCTCACATCTCTAGGAAATTTAAGATGCCTACAATAAAGGCTTATGATGGAACGGGTGATCCCGCAAACCATGTGAGAACATTCTCGATTGGGCTTAAGTTATTCTAGTAGGACTTAGCTTCATATTTATATAGTAGAAGTAGAAATAAGGTTCATTAAAACAAAATCAAGTGGTGCAGGCCTAGTCTTGCAAAACCCCGATTGGGCTTAAGTTATTCTAGTAGGACTTAGCTTCATATTTATATAGTAGAAGTAGAAATAAGGTTCATTAAAACCATTGCAGAGCATGTTGCTCCGAGTATGACAGTAGTACTCTATGTAAGGGTTGAACCCATTTCAAGTTATTAATGCAAGTTTGTTTTTCATTCATTGATTGTGATTTTATTTATGTGCCAAGCAACTGATGTGTGAGTCAAAGAAGACCAAGTACCGAAAATAAAAGAATACACGAATGAAAACAAACGAATGCATACCCCGAATGGTAGAGTTAGGTTACAGCAGATAAGAGTTTAAGTCCTTGAAGGACCCTGGAAAAAAAAGACAAACATTGAAGTCCTGATGGAACACCCGCTGAAGAAACATATTGCATAGCCCGAAAGCCAATGGAAGGCTCATCAAGTGGGCAATCAAACTAGGAGAATTCGATGTTAAGTACAAGCTTAGGACGGCATCAAAGCCCAGGCTCTAGCTGACTTCGTGGTTGAATATACCATTGACAACCAAGAAGTCGGGGGGCAGGAGGTAATAGACCAGGAAGGTCAGCAAGGTGAGGAACCCCTGGAAGAGAAGAAGGAATATTGGATGCTCTATTTTGATGGGGCATCAAAAACAAAAAGCTCTATTTTCATGGGGCGTCAAAAACAAAAACCAGTGGTGCAGGTTAAGTTCTGCAAAGCCCCGATGGGTTCACACTCGAGTATGCCTTGAAATTGGACTTCCAAACAACCTACAACGAGGCGGAGTATGAAGCTCTGATAGCCGACCTTAGACTGACAAGAGCCCTGAGGGTCAAGAACCTGAAAGTCTGTGGAGACTCAAAGTTGGTAGTCTCACAAGTCAATGGAGAGTTTGAGGTCAGAGAAAATAATATGCCCAAATACTTGAGGATTGTGAAAGCTGCGATAGCCCAGTTAGATGAGTGCCAGGTATATCCCAAGGGAGGAGAATACAAAGGTCGATGCCTTATCTCAATTCAAGGATTGAGACCCATTCTGGGAGCGTCTACTTCCAAGTCCTGAAGACCCCCACCATCAATTTGAAATTGGTAGCACCAGTTGATGTAAGCTGAAGGATAGACCCTAAAGCTCATCTTGAGACTGGTTGGCCCCTTGATAATGCCTTGAAGGTACAGAAACTGTTAATGAGAGTGTTGAGATAAGAAGTCCTTTACAATTCCACACTTGAGGTCTTGAACTTTAGATCTCAAAATTCAAGCCTTGATGGCCAACAAGGTTGTCTGCCTCCAAACGAACCTGACAAGAGGCATCAGGCTACTTAAAACCTAGCCAAGGTTCTACAAGTATAAGAAGAAGGTTGGAAACCTAGAAGTAAGATAGAGGGTTGACAACCAGCCAAGGCACACCAGACTTGAAGTCAAGTGCTCAGTGGCAAGTGAACTTCTTGAACGATCAACCGAGAAGCAAGACCCCCACTATATGAAGCAAGAGGGCAAAAACTAAGGGACTCCATCATTTCAACATCTAAAAATGAGAGTTAAAGGTTGAATGGTTGATGATAACCAACAACCACGAATGAATTCTCGTTTTCGAATCAAGGACTCAACAAACGAATTAAGGCCCTGAAGGTCACGAAAGCTAAGAAACGGGTCGTTTCAAGGTTCTGCAGGAATCTCAAAAATTCGAAAATAATAAGGCTGAGAGCCCGACAAAAACCAAAGAAACGGTCCACAAATAAAAATTGGCCCAAAGGATAGGAGCCTAGAACACCAACGCCCAAGAAGCTAAATCTCTTAGGCGTTGGATCAAATAAAACCTCCTTGGCGGGGATACCCACGCCAAGGCTGGAGTAACAAATGAAGGGTATTAAAGTACCCACGCCAAGAAGACTTAAAATCATAAGACAAGGTATCACAAAGTGCCTCCTTGGCGGGGGTACCCACGCCAAGGTTGTACGAATTGAGGGTGAAAAAATACCCACGGTCAGGAAGCCATATCTCCTAAACGTGGTTGGCAAAAACATCTCCTAGGCGGGGATACCCACACCTAGAGTGGTTGTACAAATGAAGGCATGAAATACCCACGCCCAGGAGACCAACTTCCTTGGCGTGCCTAAGGAGAAGGTCTCCTTGGCGGGGGTACCCACGCCCAGAATAAATTTTGAAAATTAAAGGCATGAAATACCCACGCCCAGGAGACCAACTTCCTTGGCGTGCCTAAGGAGAAGGTCTCCTTGGCGGGGGTACCCACGCCCAGAATAAATTTTGAAAATTGAAGGCATGAAATACCCACGCCCAGGAGACCAACTTCCTTGGCGTGCCTAAGGAGAAGGTCTCCTTGGCGGGGGTACCCACGCCCAGAATAAATTTTGAAAATTGAAGGCATGAAATACCCACGCCCAGGAGACCAACTTCCTTGGCGTGCCTAAGGAGAAGGTCTCCTTGGCGGGGGTACCCACGCCCAGAATAAATTTTGAAAATTGAAGGCATGAAATACCCACGCCCAGGAGACCAACTTCCTTGGCGTGCCTAAGGAGAAGGTCTCCTTGGCGGGGGTACCCACGCCCAGGGCTCCTCTTCGAACGACAAGCCATTTTTCAGAAATTAAAAAAGGAATAAAATCCTTAAAAATTCTGAAAATTGGTTAGAAGTGATGATAAAATGGGTAAAAATACCTATTAAATCAAAAAAAAAATGTTTGAATAATTTATAAAATTATTTCTAAGGCATGAGACCCAACATTTTATTTTTGGTAAAAATTATCGAAAATAAAATGTATAAAACCTGATGTTTAAAAAAAAAAAACAAAAAAAAAACAAAAAAAACAAGAAAAACAAGAAAAACACCCACGCCACCCAAGCAACATTCCTGGGCGTGGGAAGCAAAATGGGTCTCCTACGCGGGTGCACCCCCGCCCAGCTTCTATTTCATGGTTGAATGGCTAAAGTGCAATTAGGTACCTGAAGTTTTGGCCATTTGCAAAATGGTCCCTGTTGCTAAAAAAAAAAAAAAAAATCCTAAATTATTAGAAATAATTTAGAAAAATACCTGTTGGTACATAAAAATTCCTAAATTATTAGGAAAAATTACGAAAAATACCCGTGGGTACTTAAAAATTCCTAAATTATTAGAAATAATTTAGAAAAATACCTGTGGGTACATAAAAAATCCTAAATTATTAGGAATAATTACGAAAAATACCTGTGGGTACCTAAAAATTCCTAAATTATTAGAAATAATTTAGAAAAATACCTGTGGGTACATTAAAAATTCCTAAATTATTAGGAATAATTTAGAAAAATACCCGTGGGTACCTAAAAATTCCTAAATTATTAGGAATAATTAAGAAAAATACCTGTTGGTACATAAAAATTCCTAAATTATTTGGAATAATTAAGGAAAATACCTGTTGGTACATAAAAATTCCTAAATTATTAGGAATAATTACGGAAAATACCCGTGGGTACATAAAAATTCCTAAATTTTTAGGAAAAATTAAGAAAAATACCTGTGGGTACATTAAAAATTCCTAAATTATTAGGAAAAGTACAGAAAAATACGAGGAAAATTATAGAAATATCTTCTTAACAAATTGAGCAATAATTTATGCTAATAATGCATAAAAGCTCTATGAAAGTGCCGAAATTGCTAAAAGCAAGCACAATTTAAAGCCTCGAATAAGGCAAATCGTTGTAAATGTGTAGGTCGCTCCACACTTTACAATCAAGACGATACTCGTGAAACACTAGTGTAAACCAAAATTCCCATATAAGGGTAGGAAAATTAAGAAGTCCCAGGTAAGGGATAAAAACGACCCCGAGTCTCGATTAAGGCAAATCTAACTTCTACGAAAACCTGATCAGTTTTCCTAGAAGTTGGGGGGCAAATGATATGGGCTAAAAATAAGCCCTAAAGACACATTTAATGTTGCACTAATTAGACCCGGTATGGTCCAAACGTGGGGCCCACCAACAGGGTCCAAAACCCTATTTTAAATATTAATTTCGTAATTAATATTAGATGTGAAAAACAGCTCATCAATAAGAGTTGGATAAGGATATTATCTCCATCAGACTTAGCCACCAAGGCATCCAATTCGATATGGAAACTGATTCCTATAAGGAATAGATCTAGAACCTTCCTCAAAGACTTGTCCACCAAGTCTCCAAATCCTACCATAATTCTAAGGCTTCTCAGCCTATATAAAGGGCCTGACCCCTCATTCTCAGAACTACGTTTTCTTGGCTTGATTCTCTAATTACAGAGATACGTAGGCATTCTGTGAGGACCGTTTAAGTCTCGAACGCAGAAGCAGCCATTAAAGCACGAAGCTCACGAACCCTAGCATTAAATATACAAACCCTAACCACAATAATTTCAACCTAGTTTTTATTCCACAACATATAGTGAGCAACAGATTTATCTTGAGAAGACTCAAGAGGTGTAGACACAGAAGTGATCTTGGGATGAGATCCTTTTTCAATAGACACAGTCTTTTGAGAGACAGTATCCAGTAACTGTTTTCCCTTTTTAAGAACTATAGCCTTTTGGGAGACTGCAGCCTAGCTGTGACTATATGTTCTATCTCTTTGTCCTAGCTTAGAAAGTTGAATTGCAGCCTTCAATTCTGATCTCTCAACAAGAGATATATTATCATCATCTTCACTAGAACTACTACTATAAACAACAAATTTCCTCTTCTTTACAACTAATGTCTTTTGAGAAACACCAGAGGTTGGCTTCTTTGAAACAATAGGCTGTGGATCAAAATTTGGTTCTAGAATTGTTTCAGTGACTATAATGTTTTTTGGCTACTTGGGTAGACACAGGGGGTTCTCCTCCAATTGAGATTCCTGAATCATTTCACCACCAAATAAAGAAGAATTATAAATAGTAGGAAGATGAGTTCTTAGAAGTACCTGAACATGATTTGGATAGTGTAATGCAGGTATTTCATCTAGATTCTTTTCACTGTCCTTCTTTGTAATGTCAGAGAAAATTCTCTTTTGCTGTACATAAGAAGAAACACAATATTCTCTACCAAATCTAGCTTCAACATCAGGAATGAAATGGTTAATAAACAGTTGTATGAATCTATGATAATAAACCATATTCCTGTCATGATCTCTTGACCCAAGTTTAATACACATCTGACTTAAGATAATGTGACTAAAATTAATTACACTGTTGTAAAGCAAGCCATATGCAATGTAAGATGTAACATCAGTAATTTGTTGAAAAAAAACTATATTTACCAGTAAAACATTTAGCAAGTTGGTCAAAGAAGAAAGACCATTCTTTCCTAAGAAAGGATCTATTTAACTGGCTCATGTTATCTAGAGGTCCATTATAACCTAACTCAGATAACATAGTTCTAACATCATCATCAGATGGTACATTCTCAAAATTCGTACTAACAGGTAAGTGAAGTACTGAATTAACAACAGATTCAGTAATATCTAATGAGTCTTGTCCTAAATGTAGAACAATCTTACATGATTGACTCTAAGTAGAATCAATTACCCCAGCATTCTCCCAAGCTTGTGAAACAGCTACTTGATTAATTTGTGGAGATGCTGTCAAGGCATAACTTAATGGTCCTTTCGCCATAAAGTCCATAATTGGACGAAAATCAGTTGACACCCCTTCCTTGTTGGTGATAGCTGCAACATGGTTGTTCATCATAAAATCAAAGTCACCAAACTTGAAAGCTACTGATTTGGGTAGTCTTCTTTGAGTTGCAATTTTGATCTGAAAAGAACTTACGAAAGCTTTGAAATTGATTAGCGATTTTGAAAACTCAAGAGTGTTTTTTTTTTGCTTTAGAAAATGAAATTAGAGAAAGCAATTACACGATTAGAGTTTCAAAATAATTATATTTCAAAATTCCTTCAGACCCATTATCCCACGTTGACACGTAGGTTGACATGTGTCAGTCCCTGAAAAAATACAGTTACCCTTGATTTTTGGAAAATAAATTCAAAATTTATTTTAATGAAATAAATCAGGGTATTATCAAAATAAAACATCAGTACTGATCAGCCTTCTTTTCCTGATGTGATCTTCTCACCAAGATAATCACAAATTTCAATGTGACTTCTAAACAAAATTAATCACCAATCCTGATGCAATCACATTTGAATTCCTGATCAATATCATCCTGATTCCAGAGACTAATTAGAGTTTCCACGTGGCATTTTCTTTTACCTGTAAAAGAAATAAATAAAATCTGAACAAAATCAATTGGTTAGATGCGTTCAACATTTCTTGAAAATACAAGAAATACAGTCACACATAATTATGACTGACTGCATTGATAACCCCCAAACAACTATTCAGCTTCCCACGTCTCTCTATAAAAGAAACTAACGCCTTATGCCATACTCCAAAACCTTTCATTCTTTTCTCTTTACACCATGGCTTTCAACCCAAATCTTCATATGAACCCTATCCTTTGGTTCATTTCTTCTGAATTAGAAGAGATGACTTTTCTCATCGAGTTCCATATGGTTAGTATTAACCCAAATGATTACCAAACGTCTCTTCTAAAACATCTACCAGTCGGATAAAATCTTCCTCTAATCTCTTCACACCTTGAGGATGAAGAATTTGGTGAAGAGTCTGAAGTTGATCTTGATGGAGATGCTATCCATTTTCTTCAATAAGCATGAAGATGAGTCAGCTGCTCTCATTCAAGTCTCCGAGACAAGGAATCTAATCTTGAGATGCTCCTTTTCCTGAAGTCGATCTTTGAATATTAAAGCAGCAACAACTTTAGACAAGAATAGGATTATCAATAAAAGTTAGACAAAAAGAAGAATTGTATTTCATTTCCATGTATGTAATGCTTTTGATTAATGAAAATACAAGTTTTCTTATTATCTACTTGTCTATTGTTGTTTATTGACTGATCTAAATAATGATATAAATTATCAGTATGCATGTGGTAAAACTTACTAACATAGACTTAACAAAACTCAGAATTGAACCACTGTATAGAATGATCTTCAGAATTTGAAATAGTAAGACACACAAATTTCATAATCCTGATACTGACGATACAATCCTGATGTCAATACTGATGATGTCAGCATACTGATATCAATCCTGATCCTGATGTTTATTAATAAGTCTATCATACTGTAATTTATCAAAGTAAAGTGTTACAGCTTAAGCATTTAACCATCAATTATAGATCCTGACAAAGATATCAAGTCTATAAGCTGAAGAACATACCTTGCTACTTGTGCAGATGTTAAAGATCTAAAAAATTAACATTCCTAATTCACTAACCAATCTAATGAATGTAGCCTCTGTTAACTCGAATAACTTGTAGAAGGGGGGGTTGAATACAAGTTATATAATCGTGTCTGATTTTTGCTTGATTAGATGAACAAGAACAAACGAATGAATCAAACTTTGTTTGTATTAAATAAATCAAATACAAACTCTACCAAAGGTGTACAATACCTTTAGCAGCTGCTGACAATACAAATCTCTCTCTCTCTCTGTTTGTTTCGAACTCTCAAATACAAACCTTATACAAAGCTTCACACGATATGCACTCTAAAATTCACAATTCTCTCTTTTTACAATGATAGTGAGAGAGTATTTATAATGCTACCTATCAACTAATAACAGAATTAGAATCTATCTATGACAATGTTCTGCCGTCCAGTTGATAGTTTCCATCAATAGAGAATTCGTTTCCTTCACGATATCTTCTTGCTTGTTCTCCAAAACAAAGTTCCTGTTTTATAGCACTTTCCAGTTTCTGTAGCATCCATAATGACATCATCAGTAACATGACTGATATCAGGATTTCCCATTGCATCAGGATCTGATCATCCCATCAGTATTTGATCAGGATCTGCTCTTAGTTCCTGAAATGTAGTCTTTGACGCACTGTTCCTGACTAAACTCTACAAATTACTGTCTAACACTTATATCCTATACAAAGTGCTAAAACCTTTATAAGATCAGGATATATAAGAAGTATTAGCAAATTCTATTCTTAACATCACAACTCATGGATTATTCCTAACAATCTCCCCCTATTTATGCTTTAGAATCTGAAGCATAAATCTAAGTTATAGATGTCAAAACATATAACAATACAACCAGAATAGAATTTATGAATTCTATTATCAGTTGATCTCATGTTATATTCAAGTACCATTTTAATTTACTTTTCAGTTTTCAGTATTCATATGCTATCTCTTGATCTACTGTCATCCATTTTTATATCTTGATATTACTTTTTTCAGTTTAGTACTCTAGTTACTTGTTGAGCGTTGGCTCATTATTATTTTTGTCTAACCCTTTTGACAGTAGCTTAAGAATCATGGTTCGTACCATTCAAACTTCGAGGAAGCGCACTTACCGTGAGCCTGAGGTGGTTTCTTTTGAGATAGCTCCCGATGTAGATGCAATAACAGCTCAGTGAAGAGAGTTTTGAATTAGTTGTGAGAACTGGTAGATAGAACTTTTGACCAAGGGTTCGTAATAATGATTTTAATTCGAATCCGATTTGTAATAATAAATAGTTAGACGTTGGCTTACTTGTTTCATACCATTACCTATGAAAGATCCAGGTGAGTAGAGTTGGGGTCAGTCTGCATGCTATATTTATATTTACTTATTTTTAGGATGTCTGTATCTAGTGTGTTAGTGACTCCCCGATCTAGACCCCAGGTCGGGAGGGCGTCACAAAATTTCTTTCTCCTTTTAAAATTAATTACTTAATAAATAAGTAATGTAGAATGATGAAAATAAAAGAGAGGAAGATAAATAGTACGACACAATCGATTTATCCTGGTTCGCGATGTCGCAATCCCCTAACGGATTCGAACACCTCTGTACTAGTCCCCGAGCTCCTCCCGAACTCGAGATTTCTTTCACTATAAGTAAAATATTCCTTATAGTAGGCGGAGAAGCCTTTACAACCACTATGTATTTATCTTAGAGCCTAACTACCCGTTACCTCCTCAAAATACTATAGCTACCCCTTGCAAGATTATCTTGGAGCGTAACTCCCCGCTACCTCCTTAAATGCTGTGCAAGTAAAACCCCTTACGAGTTTATCTTGGAGCGTAACTCCCCGTCACCTCCTCACAACCACGTAAGTAACCCTTGCATAGACTTCGCATCTACACCCTTTAACGATCTTGGATCTTAGGTCTTAGATCTTGGGTCTTTCCTCCGCCTCACGGTGCAAAGACACCCAACTCCCCGTCGGCGTGTCTAAGACTTAGGTCTTAGAGCGAGAATCACCTCACTTCACTTCACCTCACTGTTGGTCCCTTTGGATCATAGTGATATGTGTTTAACTAGTTTAATGATTACAAAGGGGGTTTAGAAGATTTACCTTAATCGCTACGGCGCAAGCGATTCAAATCCACGATCTTCTATTGTATTCCTTTACTCCCCTGAACGAAGTGTGGCCTTCGATCCTCCAAGGTTTATCCTCCAAGCTCTAGAATTCAGAACCCTTATTCTTGGAGGCATAATGAGTATTTATAGGCTACAATAGGGATCAAGGAGTAAATTAGGTCGGGCCTTCTAATGATAACTTGGGCCAAACCCACTATCATTAATATTAATTAATTCCACTAAATAATTAATATTGCACCACCCACCTAATTCCGGTAATTTATTTAATTAATTAATTCTGCTCCATTATTATTTGCTTATTAAATTCCCCATGTTTAAAATATCGCATGTCCATTGATTAAATTAAATTACTGATAATTTTATTTAATCAATATCTTTTATCCTTGATTATCCACACAACCTTATTTAATTATGCTGGAATAAATCCACCTGTAGGGTTTCACATAATTAAATCTTTTTGGGCTTTCAAGGGGACATCATTAACCCGAATATTATCAGGACATGGATTCCTTCTATAAATAATATCCACCATGTATATAATTCCATCACCCAAAATATAATGATATAATTCAAAAGAATTATCTCATATATAAATCAAAGCAAGTAAATAATATACACGTGTCAATTACTGTATCCGGATTAAGAACCTAAGCATTAATAATAACATAGAATCTTAGTTCACCTTCTTCATCAGTATAAGGGAACAATTCTAAATTTGATCATGTTCAATATACACAAAGTATACTAGTATTATTAAATAGTCACTATAAACTAATCTAAGTAATACTACAGCCATACCAGTGGATTGTCCAACACCACCTGTGCTGTGAACCTTATTATATTATATAAACTGTATATAACAATCTAATATCCTGTATTCCATTTGATACTAGATTGTCCACAATATATAATATTAGATAGCATGTAAACATTTAAATGATTCTCAATCAACATGATAAGAAATCAATGTATACTAAAGGCCAATTCTTCAGTATACCCTTACACTCACGTCAAAGAATATAATACAAGCCCTACGACTTAAATCCTTTTTAATTTGACGATTAAAAATGAACTAGTAAGAAAACTAGATCAAGAAAGCAAATATAAATATTAACGAGATATACTACGTCAATATAAATAAGAGCCGGGTATATAAATTTGTATAAATATTCGGTTTAGCCGAATATAAATTAAATTAAATATACAACTTGTGTTCTACAACACAAATAAAAATGAGTTTGTGCGAGTTATAAATATTCCGTAAAATATCAAGCAAGCTACTAAACTCGAAGTATACAAGTGTTAACACTTGTAAATGGCTTTAATATAGCCTAGGCCAAAATAGGGCCGAATATGTAACTATATAGCTCGTTGAAACGAGGGACGCTATTACGCGTTAAACTAGAATGCAACAATGTAACTAGTTTATGACCTTTGGCTTTATCCGATGGCTTGGTTGCCTAAAGCAAAGAATTCTCAAATAAGAGGTATTCTCAAAGGATACGAACTAGGTTCCGGGACAACAAATGCAAGACAATAAATTAAACGTGAATGCAACAATATATATATATATACAAATGAAACCTTCGGCCGAATGAAAGCAAGAAAAGGTCGAATGGTTTGAACTTTGTTTCGGTTAAGAAACAAGTTCTAGTAGCCTTGGTTAAGTCCTTAAATATTTAAACACAATTAAGGTTCAAGGGACTTTAATAACCAACACTAAAAGAAACTTTCTTTTGACTTAAGATGTACTAAGTTTAAACCACTTAAGGTAGAAACTAGTTTATGCAAGTTAAGTACAAATCAAAAGATACTTCTTTGCCTTGTAACCAAGTATAGATCAAGTGGTTACTAAGGTTTTAAAGAGGGATTAATAAGTTCTTAAAAGAACCTCCTCTCGGTAGCTTACAATATGTGTATACACACTACACGAATAAACTCAAGAACAAGTGTGTATATGTGACAAATGTAAGACTATTTAAGCACAAGTATATATTCAAAGGATTAAACACTAAAGAGGCTGAATATATAACTTGTACAAACACTCACTAGCTTATGACTCTTGACCTTACAAATCATCAAGTTCCTCTTTAATTAAGAGAGAACTATAAGAGATACGAGCTAGTTTCCGAAGCCAAAAACACCACCAAAATGAACCGAAATGAGCACCAAAAGAAATGTAATCAAGATGAATAAAAAGGTGACTCAAATGCTCAAGAAACAACACTTACAAGGCTGTGATAAAACGTGAAAGAGGCTGCCTTAAAGTGTGTTTACTAAGTGTGCCAAGATGAGCAAAAACACAAGAGCCAAAACACCAATAAAACAAGGCCAAATGAGCACCAAAGAAAGATATAATCAAGAAGGAATAAATGGTGACTCAACAGTACATTAAAGAGCACTTGGGGACTGCTTCAAACATGCAAGGTAGCTGCCCCAAAAATAGCTTGGCCGTGTGGTGTATAAAATGTAAGAAATGGATAAAAAAAAAGCTTAAAAAAGTTTAAAGATGAAGGAGCAAAGCTTTGTTATCCAAATCTTTTTGAAGGCTCTTGGCTACTTGATATTGCTGTGTTTCTAGAGAGAAAGGAGCAGCAATTCTTTGGCACAAGAAGGCTTGAAAAAAAGAATGAGTTTGGCTTTCTATTTATAGCCAAAACTAGGGGTTTTTGGACCAATGGTCATAAGACAAGTGGCAAGCTACTAATAAATTAATCATTTGCATAAAGTAGCTTTTTGGCACCTTTCTATAAACTCTCCAGCAATCATCATGTGGAATATAACAAATATAAAATATATAGGAAGCTTCTATTAGCTCAGTTTATCCGAAAAACCCGAAACTACGCGATAAACCCATAATTATGAAATAAATCGAAAAATTACTCAAAAATTATAAAACTATGGGAATCCCTTAGAAATATTCCCAGAGGATTATGGTCAAAATTTCACCTTGAAATTCGTTGACCATCTATGATTTTTAAGTGACCGAAAAATCAATTACGTGTCGATTTTTAGTGGTCCCGGAAAAAAGTCATACGAAAATCATGAAATTAATCCTAAAATTATTTTTAATTATTCTAGTGACATATCCAAAATTTCAAGTCAAAATAATATGTGGAGGTATTTTATTCAAAAATATTTTGATTAAATGTCCTTACGCGACGGAATAAAGTACATTAGCCGTTTACCGTAACTTGTCGATACTTTGGCTAACGTTTTGACTTGAAATATATTAAAACATAATATTCCTCAAGTAATAATGACTATGAAGTCCTCAGAATATTTATTTTGAATATTTTAGAGTTTTATCCGATTTAAATGAAAACTGATAAGGGTTCTGGGATAAAATCTATTTTTATTCTTTTGGCAAGTCTTTGAACAAGGCATTTTGAAAATAAGTCTTTGAAAAGTATATCAAATATATTTGAGAGTAAATCATTTGAAATGAACACTATTTTGAATATTTATTTTTAGTTCGTAAAATCAGTGTTCGGAAAATTTTGACATTTGTGTCGTCTAGACTTTGCCTTTAAATATATCACAAATAACTTAAACTAGGAAACATCATTTCATTGACATTCCTTATCCAAATTAGTGATTGGATGCAAGAAAACGTTTGTTAAATGGACTCGTTACTTTGTTTGTGTCACACGAATAAACCTAAGGGAGGATTTACTATGTTATCTAGTAACTTCCAAAATCTAATTTTATTTTCACTTTCATACTTGACAAATCACCAAAACCTACAAGTGAAAGACTGTCTTACAATCTTCCCAAAATATTATCTCACAATCTTCCCCTTTTTGATATTTGTCAAAACTACTTGCGAGAAATTAAATATGTGTGTGCCACTAATCTAGTGTATGCATGCTAAGCTATGTGAAAAAGATGAGAGTACACGACACACAAGTAAGATAAACATACATGCACATAAGCACACAAATATACAAGTATACAAATATATCACATAGGAGATAAAATCTACTGAGCACAAGGGAATATATTGTGTGAACAAAGATGTGACCTAAATTTTGAAAAATAACTTCCCCTTGCTATGAAAACCATTTTAAGAAGATTTGAAAAAAAATTTAGACATCTTCCCCTTTTACAATCATAATTTTCAAAAACTTTTTTTTGCAAGGATCCGTTTATTTTCTTTGAAAAACTTATAGCACATTGTCACATAATTCATCTTCCCCTAGATACAAAGTCAATCATAGTCATGCTTCCCCTAAATTACACACATATATTCTATCTTCCCTTAAGAGCACATACACATTTAGTCACACACATATATAATTCATCTTCCCCTTTTTGATAAAAATCGAAAAGTGAAAAATAAATTATAAGGGAATTAGGGAGGGAAGATCACATAAGCATGCAAGCAAAAGCACATAAGGGGAGAGGGATCATTACTAGCTATTACATTATAATATCCACCAATCCACCTTATTTCTCCGAACAGTCCTACTCCACAAACCTTCACAAAATGTGGACTGTTTTTAATTTACAAACCAATTAATCCTACCTAAATTACAAGACTAATTATGCTCCAATACATGAACAAGAATAAAAATTACAATGTAGCATGTAGTCTTGAATCTGGAAAGCAGTACAGGGCTAGGTTGTTTATTATAATTAATTATACTAGATTTATATGTTGAATAATGTATTATATATAATTATATGATAATTTTTTAAATATAGAAAATATTATATCAGCGGTTCAGTTTTTGGGTTCGGTCGAGGAATAAAATCTAAATTATTATTAAACCATTCCATCGATTCAGTTTGATTACAATTTTTTTCAATTTTTATCAAATTCAATTTTTGTCAATTTGACTTTTCAATTTTTTGACCTGATTTCGATTTTTCGATTTTTCGATCACCCGTATGTGATTCTACGTAGTTGGGCAATGTAACGGGCCTTCAAGGATAGTCTCACTCGTGGCCCCACTGCTCCCCATCTTCCAATCTACTAACCATAAAACTTTTTAATTATGCCATCTTCCATGCCTCCTTCGTATTTTAAAATATTTGTGTATTCAAATTTTCATACTTTATACTTCATATCACTATTTATTTATCAATCATTTTTTAAAATTTGACTGCAAATTTGTCCAAAAATTTTTTTTTTACTGCAAATACATTTCATAATTATTTAGGATAATTAAATATATAAAGCTAGAAATAGAGGTAGAAAATAAAAATATCGAAAGATTTGTGTGAGATTTATTTAAAATCAACATCTTCAAATAAATAGTGTATTTCAAACTTAAAATTATATAGTGAAAGTCTTTAATTTTTATATAAAATAATAGGTGTTGGGAGATGATTACTTAATTTTTAATTATCAAATTGACCACTATATAGTTAGCAAAATCTCAAATTTACTATCAATAAATTTGAGATCTTAACTTGATCACTATTAAGTTGGCGGGATCTCAAATTAGTCATTTTTAAGTTGGTGGTAAGCTAACAAAATCTCAAATTTATCACCAAAAATCAACAATATTATTTGAAAAATGGTCAATTTGAGACTCCGAATTTATTGATGATAAATTTATTATCTTGCTAATTATATAGTGACTAATTTAATACTTAACACTAAAATTATGTCTATTTTAGAATCATAGTTAGAGATGTCCTTAACCGATTGTCAAAGTCAAGCTCGTTATAATTACAAATTACACATAGAGATATAAATGTCACATTGTCTCAAAGTCAAGCTCATTATAGTTACAAATTAGAGATAGAGATATAGATGTCACATTGTCTCTACCTATATAATAGCAACTTTTCAAGTCCAAATACAAAATTCAATGTATCAAGAAAGTGAGTGCAAGGGAAAGTAGAAGTTAGCTCAACAAAAAAAAAGAGGATGAACATCACCAAATATAGAAAAATGGCATGTAAAAAAATGTAAGAAGTGCAGATAAAACCAATGAAAGAAATTAATATTTTTGGGGATTCCGGTAATATTGTGAACAAGCTTTTGAGTGCTTTTTCTTGTTGGATTAAACCACAATTTATAGGCTGCATCCATATACCTCCATCCCAAAAGTAACTGCCCTTTTAATTATAATTAAATGTCATTAACCAAATATGCATGTAACTTACATATTTAATATCCATATAATCAATCCTTTTGTAACTTACAGAAATTACTTAATGTAATAAGCCTTTTAATATATTTGACAAAAGAAGTCAAATATAACATCTCTCACTTGACTTTTCTTCGTCAAATATTTTTCGCGACTTCTACCTTTTAAAAATTTTCATAAACCAACAGGTTTGACATATAACAATCATATCACTAGTGAAATGTATATCACATTCTCATTTTCATTTCTTGCATCACACAAACATATATATACACTATCCCAACTTTATCTCCACCAAAAACTAAATAGGTGTCCTAAAGTTGAATCATTAATTATTACCATTATCACCTCGATACTTATATCGCAACAAACAATAACTCTAGACACGTCTGCCCGATTCATCAATTTGTTACACAAAATACTCGTTAAGTACATGATCATGATCCTCTTTACAACCTCTCACTAGGCTCAGCAAAAATTGTTTCACTATCCACTCACAAGGATAACTACATATGCCAAGTCAATTCAATCGATTACATAACATAAAATACATCGAACTTTCGACTACTTGCGCATATAATACATTTAGTGATTCCATTCCCGCATTAATTTTTCTTCTCTAACAATGGGGTTCACACTAGACTACATCTCTGCATCCTAAAATGATTAAAAATCATTCACACTTTATAATTCAAACTCAATGTTCCTTTTTATCCCCCATAAACCAGATTCTTGTAACATATGAAATTTCCCGAATATCTTTCATCACAAATTTTTAAATGTGTTCCTACAATTTAACATTTCCGTCTCATTTTTCGCTAACAACTTATCATCAAGATATTCGATATAATTGTAAACGAACTCCCACTTTAAAAAAAAACTGACACAACTTTCTAATTCTTTATCGATATAAAATTTCCAATTTTTCCTTATAAATTTTCTTCACCGATCATGTCTCAAATTTATAAACACACCAATAACTTTATTTTCTTTTTCAAAATTCATTTACAACCAACGAATTGTCTATATTACGGTGGATCTTACAACACCGACTTTTATTTCAATTCCAATAACTAAAATTCTTTCGATTTCATTTTGAATATTATAATTTTATACTCACCATTCTGAGTGTCACAAAGGAAAAAAAACATATTTTTCTTTTCACTCTCTGTTCTAAGAGTCACTATAATTTCTTCTATAACAATGTCATCTTTTTCAACAACGATTCCAAATTATCTTAGTACCACGTATAACAACGGATTCCAACCACAAATTATTTTGAACAAGAACACACATTTTCTAGTTTACTAAATGTATCAACTTAACCACACTTTACTCGCGACATTTTTAAAATATCTTTTAGAGTTCTTTAACTCCTTAGTTCAACAAGACCAACAAATTCTTGTTTATTAAATTCTGGGCACTTACCCCAATTTTCTTGTAAATTAAATAAGTAACTTATTTGAAAAATTTCTCTTTTCATTTTTATATGCTCTTTATTCCGAGTATCATAAAAATATTTCTTACAAAACATTATTTGATAAATTTTCTGATTGTCTCCAAACAATCTATATTCTCCTTTCTGACTCTATTAATAAAATACAAAACACAATTATTTTGACACATTTTCATTTCCTTGCCGCTCTCCATTCTGAAAGTTACACAATTTTTTTCGAACACAGTGTCGTCTATTTAAACGATAAATCATTCTTATAAAGCTCCCACTTTTAAAAGTACAGACACAATCGTCTAATTCATTCTTGAGAAAATATTTTCAATTTGACAAACCTTAAATCCAAAATAATCTCATTGATCAAAAATTTTCTTCCTTTAATTCACTTACAACATGTGAATTTTCTATCATTAGGACGAATACAAAATTCCCACATTTGTATTTATTCCATGAATCAAATTCTTTGCGTTCTTATCGTTAAAAAATACATTTATGTATCTACAAATAAATGTGATACATCATTATTCACAATGTAAAATTCTCAATCTCATTATTCACAAGGTTAATTACCAATACTTACATCTGATTTACTATTCTTCATTGGATCTAATTTAACACATGTCTCAAAAATATATACATAAAAAAATTTGATTTCCCCATTTCCTCAACAAGATATAATGAGAAATCAATCAAGAACGTGAGAAATTAATACTAAAGACAAAAAAAATACAAGAAATTATTAAACAGGAAAAAACAAATATTTACCTTTAAAACAAGAAACAATCCACAAACTATACATATGGATAGAATAAATAAATAAATATATAAACAACTTTCAGATGTAAACTAGGCAGATAGATCATGCAAAAAAATTATTAATATCAAGCGAAATCTCGACGCAAAAAAAATGTTAAAATTGACAAAAAAAATTCTAGACATAGAATGTTAGCAACACATCAGTAGAAGAGCTGCACTTCTAACGAAAAAAATAATGATTATTCCTAGTAAAGAAAAGCAGGTTGGTAAAAAAAATCATATATAAACAGGTTGTAGCAAGCAGTCAAGCACTAAAGTAAGAAACAAACTTGTTAGCAAGACACATGGGCAAGAAAATTAAAAAAATAACATGACCCAAAAACATGATGAACATATGGGTGTGCATGGCAAATTACTGTGGAGTAAGGCAACAAAAGTAGTACTAAATTAACCAATTAAGCATTATAAGAGTAACCCGTATATGTGGCAAATAGAAAGGACCGTGGTCAAATCATTCACGAAAAAAAGGGAAGACATGCTGAAAAATGATCCAGAACTAGAATACACCCAAATGTTTCAAAACTGTAACCCCTAAAGTGATGTTTGGAAATGATAGCAATGCAGCAGAAAACAACCCGCCGGATCATCCAAGCTCTGATACCAATGTAAGAAGTGTAGATAAAACTAATGAAAGAAATTATTATTTTTGGGGATTCCGGTAATATTGTGAACAAGCTTTTGAGTGCTTTTTCTTGTTGGATTAAACCACAATTTATAGGCTGCATCAATATACCTCCATCCCAAAAGTAACTGCCCCTTTAATTATAATTAAATGTCATTAACCAAATATGCATGTAACTTACATATTTAATATCCATATAATCAATCCTTTTGTAACTTACAAAAATTACTTAATGTAATAAGCCTTATAATATATTTGACAAAAGAAGTCAAATATAACAAAAAATTTAACATGATAGTGTTTTTGACAGTGATTGTAGGGGTAACTCTGCAAATGCAAATTTCGGATGCAAAGAATAGCCACATGGTTGGTGACTCGGTTGGCTAGAACATTCCACCCGATGCTAAGACCTACTCCAATTGGAGATGTTCTTGGTAATTATTTTAAATAGCTATCAATGATATAAATTTAAATATTTACACTGATATATGAATGATACTTGTATATTTTATCTTTTTTTTCATCCAAAAGGATTAATAATTCTTGTTTTAATTGTATAAAATTTATGTTTTTCATGTATTTTTAAATGTATAACTAGTAGTTACTACACAATTACAGTATTTAATTTTGCCTTGACGGAGGCTGCTTATAACATATGAAACACCCAAGATCCCATCAATGAATGATTTAACGGTCCACCCAGTGTTGAGCTTAAATCCTCGGGCTCAAAGTATTATCTACTTCTCAAGAAATCGGTTGGACAGGCGGATTCACCCTTCTATTTCTTTACACTTTCCTTTTTGGGACGTCCCACAAATTCTTTACATTATTAAAAATATACAGTAACTTTTAACAATAAAATACATTATTACATCCACTACTTCACTCCACTTTTTCAACACTTTACACTATTACACCAGCTACTTCACTTATTTTAATAATAAAATCAATATTACACCCACTACTTCACTTATTTTAACAATAAAGATCGTTTTCCTATTGTAATAACATCAGTTTGTCCATCCTCTCTAAGTTTTCATGAATAACAAAACACTAGCCTAATAATTCGTGCAAGGCACGGGCCTCTACATCATTGTCTTTAATTTTGTTTTAATAATAAAAGTAGTGGTTGATTTATTTATAGTTATGTTGCGAACTCGTAGTTCTAATTGTAAATTGAGTAGCAATATGTACGTGTTGATAATGAGGAATAACGAATATTTCTATCTAGTAATGTAAATAGTCGGAACCACGAATGCATTAGTGTCTAATTTTGCAGGTTATTTATAATGATTAGAAAAGAAAAAAAACACTCATAAATTTTATGATTATTCATAATGAGTATTATGTAGTAACGATTGAGAATTCATTGATATAGGTTTTACGATGAAATCCATGTGAATCGTTGTACAACCTGATGTGACATGAGATTGTGATAAACATTTGTGGGCATTACACTGCGATTGCTATTGCATTGTATGCATGCCAACTTTTTTTAAAAGAAATTGAGAACAATCTTCGGATGTGTCACATGTCAGTTTGAACATTAAGATATTAATGAACGTACCCGAAAATTGTTTTAATTAATTCATATGTATTAAGGTCAATATAATTAAAGTCAATTAAAACTTACAACTTAGAAATTAATTGGTCAACTACAACTTACAATTTAAAAATTAGATGATATAATCATAAGAAAAGGTCAATAAACTATGAATTTAGTAAAAAAATTTGAAGTGAATGTTGTCAGGAAATTGAGTTACGTGACTATACATTTGATGCATATACTCCAAGGGAATTTCTGTGTACATAGCGTATTAAGTATCTATTATAGGTCACATTGCCATCAGCGGGTATGTTGGATCATTGGATAATATTAAATGGGTATGTTATTGGGCATTGGTTCATGCAACTATTAATTTTAATCTAATTTTCTTTTTGTGTATTATCATCATTTTGACTTGAATATAGATATGAAAATGTATTTTAACTTGATTACGTATATGTATTTATCTAATTAATAAAGCGATAATTTATATAAAGTTCAAAATTCAAATCTCACATCGCTTAATTCGATTATAAATATTTTTGATCTAAGTACCCTAAAATTACTTTTTTAAAGAAACTCGTAGATCCAACCATACAGATTAAAAGATCACATAAAAATTATTGAGTATTTTAAATTACATAGAAATTAGTATGCTATACTGTGCAATTTATAATAAAATAGTATAGATAAAATTTTTAGGCATTATATACTAAATGCAAATAAGTATATTTACAATATAAAAATATTAATGTAATTGTGTTTTTTTTGCTATATATAATCTTGTTTTAAGCTAAAAAATTTTAATTTTATAATATTTTGTGTACATATATAATTTTTTGCTTTATATATATATATATATATATATATATATATATATTTCAATTTTTTTAGCTGATAAATTTTTTGTTATAATTCGGGAAAAAGCTGAACAATTTGTATTTACTAAAACTACCTAAATTCAGAAGCCATTGACGACTTCTTTTTATCATTTAAATATTTGTGATGTATTATTACAATTCGAACATCTATCTATATCTATACTATACTATATTATTATAAGCAAACTAGAGATCTTTTATAGTTTGTAATTTGGTTAACCAATCACAACCGTTAAATTTTCAATTTAAATAGATCATGACCATCAGATATAAAATACTAAAAGTTGTTATATATAGAGATCTTAAGTTCGATTCATGCCAACAACAAATTAATTTATATTTATTACTAAAAATTATTATATACAAAGATTTAAGGTTCGAATTCTTCCAATAACATTTTAAAATTAATATTTATAATATCCACTATAAATAAATTATAAAAAATTAAAGGTTGACAAGGGATATGGGGGAGGTGGCATGGATTACATTGGTGAGGCCTTATTATTATTTTTATTGTTGATTAAAGGGGTTATGTGTGACCATATATTGTTAGATTAGCTGTTAATTAAGTGTTAAGTCAAACTTTGTTTTGTTCAGATGTATAACTTATTATACGTGATCCTAAGATGATTGGATTTTAAGAGACATACTCATACTTGGTTAAATTGCAAGTTCATTGCGTGTTAATTTACGGATTGCCAGAAGCAAGTCAATTCTGTATATTAATGTATTTTGCGGATTGTAAGTATAAGTGGAGTTGGTAAATGATAATTGGATTGTTGGATTGTTAATCGGATTGATTGTATTCCGACAGGTTAGGTCATATTATAAAGGAGACGCTGTCCAAATTTTGTTAGAATTGTTTTGTAATTCGTATAGTGATTTAATAAGAATGATTTTTGTAAATCGATAAAATATACGTGTTGAATGGATATAAGTATAAGTTGATATTACATGTTAAGTGCTTATGTGATTTATATGGTTATACTGTACTATTTTGAGAATGTGATTAATATGTGCTATATGTGTTATGTTGTAAATCGTAATAGGACACATGTGGGTAGTATGGAGTCAGACGATTAAGGTTATAAACGTACTGAAGTAGTACTTTACCTTTATAAAGGTACCAGTAGGAGGCCAACTAAGAGCCGGTGCACATCTAGGTGGAATCTCGAGGAAATGGAATAATTATCGGAGTGGACGAGTGTGCTCGGGTAGAGACTGACAAGTGATAAAAGAAAGACGGACGTGTGATCGAATAAAGATCAATGTATAATGAAGTGGAGACTGATTTAAAGTCTGTAAAGAATTGAGATATTGGAATTGGAAACTTCGTGTATTGAGGCAAATTTACTATCCCTCACTTATTGTTCAAGTGATGTGAAACTTTTTGTATTATTTATTGTTCTTTCGAAATTCTTTCTTGCAAGCAACTGTATTCTTCATATTTTTTTGAATAATTGTGAACCTGTTCGGTTAATTATACGATATTCCTTTCAAACTATTTTGCTAATGTTTATACCCTTTATTTTATTCTCAGTGATATTCTTCTTCTATTAATTTACAAACAATCATTCTCGAATTATTCTGTCATTGTTTATTTTCCTCACCTATTGTTCAGGTGTTGATTACTTCTAAAATCATTTTTTATCAATATTCCTCGTCTTTATTAATATTCTTTAAAAAAAGTTTTTCTTCAAATTGTTGTAAACTAATTCGAGGTTTAAATTGTCGTTGAGGCATGTGTTGCTCAGTGACGGTTTAAATCGAGAATGAATTGAGATCTTATTAATTATTCAAACTTATTATTGTCATGCCAGTTTTGGCAGCTAAAGCCTATGAGTGCTTAGCCGACAAGAGTGAGATTTGGGTAATTGAGAATTTCTTAAATCTTCGTTTTAAACTATTCAAATCTTTTATGTAAGTTCGAATTTTACCATGAAAATTTTATCAGTTGGTAACCCTTGAAATAAGTGGTTATAGCTTGTGCAGTACTCAAATCTATTGTTGAACTTCAGATCACTTTATTCTTTGATTTCTTATGATTGTTGTTCAATTTCTAGAATCTTAATAATTGCTTGTTCTTTAATTTACTAATGATGCCTTGTTGTTCTACTGATTCATAATTCTGTCTTGCTAAACTATACCATGCCTAGTTTAATCTTATTGCTTTATTGTCATGATTCCTTATATCGAATGTTTCTCTCTTCCTAAATTTTTTAATGTTGCTCCCTAAAATGGTTTAATTAATTAAAGATGTTTTTAAAATCCCTTATACTGGGCTGATCTGTTATCAGTGAGTATGAAGGACTTAAAAGTGAAATGTTTTAAAGATTTTATTGTGGGGGAATTCCATTAAAATGTTTTTCACGGATTCCTTCAGATTGGAGCCGCGTAAGAGGCCGGGTGACACTGGTCCAGCATGTTTTATTTTGTGCTGTAGTTCTGGTGGGACCAGTCCAGCACCTTATAGGCCAGTGTGTTGCTTAATTGGGAACCCAATTTATGTCTAGACGGACCGAGTGTCCGGGCTGGGGACTTTACGTGGCTGATCACCCGTATTGTCCGTAGTCGTGAAAAAACTCCAATCAAATGAAATGATTTTAAAAAGGGTTTTATGGAAAATATGTTTTAATAATGGATTGGTTTTAAGAAAGGAATGTTTTCATGAAATTTATGATTTGTTGAAAATGGAAAGTTTATCCTATGATGGAAATTGAATTCTTTCCTTGAGATTATTTGGTCATTGATATTGTTCATCAATGAATCATTGAAATATTATTTTTTCACTATATTATTAACTTGCCGAGCGTTCTTTGGCTCACTCTTACTTTATTTTCCCTAACCTTTCAGTTAGGATTAATGGTGGATGTCTACATCTTACAAGTCATATGAGAGCAATGAGGCAGCCTATACAGGATAGATCTCGAAGCTAGAGTGGGTAAGCACGGATTGGAATTAAGCTACAGATTAGACGGTATAGAAATTGTATTCAGAGTAGTGTAAAAATTGTAATAATCTATATAGTTTAGATTTTTGCTTCATACCATAACCTAGAATCGATCCTCAATGAGGAATCGTTGGTATATTAAATTTTATATACCGGTGGATAGTGTAAGAACCCCGATTTTTGGTAGGAATTAAAACTTTTATTATGGAATAGATGTAACACCCCCAGATCCGGGGTCCGGGATCCGGTGGTTACGGTTTCCAATTCTGTCCACAACAATTGAACTTTCCTTAACATAAAATAAATTACGTCTCTATAACCCAACACAACAATATAAAACACACCCGTTATAGTCCCAGAGATGAAATCAGAGTAACAATCAAATTTTTATTAATCACATTATGAGTTCTTACAATCCAAAAGGATTTCAATATAAATACATACTCTTTGCCATCCATTTACATAAGTCATACTATACCATATTCTTGGTACTGAAAGAATAAATATACCCTACCAATAGCTTCTTCTTCAGCTCTGGTAGTCTCATCGTCCTCGCCCGCGTCGAGTGCGCCTTGTGCGAGTCATCTGATCTAGCTGTTGTTGTGATATAATAATAAAGCAAGGGTGAGCAATAGCCCACCAACAATAATATATAACTGAACGATAATGTATAACAGTTCAAAAGTATCTTTCAAACCATATGCCATGCATTTACGGAAATGATGCCAGTATAATATGAACGATGAAGTTACAAGGTAACTTAAAGTATTTGTTTGTAGAAATATCTGCTACATCAAAGTAAGCGAGATATTCTTATTGTTATTAAGAAGAGGAGTTTGCAAGAAAAGGTTGCAATTCCAGTTATGACCCTTTTCCAACTCTGCCAACAGTAATCATGTTGCAGGAAATAAATAAATTTGGATGATGAACCAATGATGGAGTATTCACCGCGCCCGCTGTTCCAATCTTGATGATCAGTCGAGATCGTACAGCTCAATTTAGATTTACTACCGGTAGAAGGAAGAACTGACGGCTTTACTTGTATACCGCCTTGCTAGCTCTCCCCGGCCAACGGTTGGGCCAAAGGGGATGGACCGGCGCTACTCGGCCTCTTACACGACTCCTAGTTCAGATAGAATTCATGATTCTGAATGTAACGTTCGTCCCCCTTTCCCCAAGTATAATACTTGTTGATAAGACTCCACAAAGTAGTCGTATCTAGTTGGAAAGGAAAATTTACCAATAACTCCCAAGCTATTACTTGGTAACGGATATCAACTTGTTCCAGTAATCTTACCCCTCGAAAGATGAGAAGGTAAGCAACGACTTAATAATTCAACAGTACCCGAGTTGCGAGTGAAGGGAATACTTTATGACCGGGAAGTCGACAAGATAAATAACATTTTCCAAGTAAGGTTCCATATTATTAAGGAGATAGACTCAAAGAAGAATGATGTCTGAGAACCTTTCTTGATATAAGATTAATAATAATATGACTCCGAAATATTTTCTGTAATAATCGAAGAAGATAAACCTTATCGAGGTTATTCTAAGTATGGAATAAATATTCAGAGAATATTTATTGAATTAAAATGTTTTACGGAATATTTAGGAATATGAAAGAATATCTTTAATCAGAGTATCTCTCAAATAATTCTTGAAGAAATATCGAGAGAATATTTATTGCATAACTAAATATTCAAATGAATATTCCAAATAATATTCATTAATTAATAAGACCTGAAAGGAATATTTAAAATATTTAAAATAATATTCAATGATTAAATAGAACCCTGGATGAATATTCAAAATAATATTCATAATTAATTAGGAATTTAAATGAATATTAATAAAGTAATATTCATTTAATGGATAATATTCTAAATGAATATCAAGTAATGTTCATTTAGTAATCCAAGCTTTAAAGGAATATTCGAGATAAGACTCGATAAATAAATCAAGTTTCAGATGAACATTAAAATAATATTCGATAGGTAATTACTGTCTTAAATGAATACTCAAAAGTAATATTCATTTAATGAATAATATTCTAAATGAATATCCAATTAATATTCATTTAGTAGTCCAACCTTTAGAAGAATAATCGCAATAATAATCGATAAATAATTCGACTCTGAATGAATATTAAAAATATTATTCGTCGAATAGTTACGTTCAAATAATTATTTGAAGTAAAGATCGTTAAAATAAATAATCTCGAACGAATATTCAAATAATATTCGTCGCCCGAATAATGGAAAATATTTACTTAAATATTTTCCTCCGAGGTAATCTCGATATATCAAGAAATATTGACTCCCGGTCTATATTTGATGAATAAGATGTATACGCCCTTCTATGAGGGTCTTACAATAACCGGCTTATAACTGATGTATAACTATCTAGCTTATAAGCCAACAATAACATTCAGGGAACAAGTATATCAATTCAACTTGAAAGTAGGCATGCATGCAATGGCATATGTATATCAGCAATCATATATATATATATTTATTCAATCACAACAACAGCCTAAAAGAAGGGAATTGAAACTTGCCTGGTAGTCGAGTACGGTAAGAGGTAGTGGTAGCGGGTCCCGGTTCAGCTTGGTGATCTTCCTTGTAGTATGTAATAGCCTCACAAAGCTTGGTATTGCCCTTGGATGGCCTTAACTTAGCCTAAAAATTAGAAGAACAAACAATGGTGGGAACCTCCTTTTCTAGCTCCTTGGCCGAAACTTTGAAGAAAAGAAAGGAATGGAGAGTGTTTGCTTGGTTTCTTGCTTTTCCTTGGTCAATTTTGCATAAAGTGAATTTGGATAGATAATATCTCATCCTAGTTGTGTTAGTGGAGTGTGATGTCATGGATGAGGCAATTTGGAGAGACAAGTGTTATGTTTTGGATGGTGGAAGGCTAAGTATTGGTTGGTTTTTCTAAGTACTACTTCCATCTCCAAGTATGCTAGTTACATTAAGCCACTTGGTTGCTAGATATTTATTCTAGTAGCTTACACAAGACTCTTGCTTCCTCTGCTTGTTTCTGTGTCAGGTTATTACCCGTTTCGATTGATCGTTCGTGAGAATATTTCACGGATTTCTAATTAGGGTTTACCGGGAATCCTCTTTAATATTAATACTTTCATTCTCCATCTTTCATTCTAACTTTCCAATTTATATTCCTTAAATCCATTCGTTAAATACTTAAGGCTATCAGTGTCAAGGGAACTCTCGGAGAAAATAAAAGTGCGGTTTTTCAGAATCCGACAGCTTTTACATACACTTATTTTCCCCCTGGATCACTAATACGAACTCGGAAATCCGTTCCGAATGCTTCTGTATAGTGTCGTCTCATATTATTATATACTCCCACCAAACACTATTCATTCTGTATTCTTTACTTGTTCTCTTAGGGTGGTACAATTGTCCGTATTCTCTTTCGATCGTTCCTTAACCTTTTTACGGAACTACTGGATTAATCGTTATCGATCTGGATGACATGAGGGTATTCTCTTGCTTGAAGTTGCCATATCTTATTCCCTTAGAAGATAGATTATTCTTACCTATGTTGTCACCCTTTAGCATTCTTCAAGACATAAACATAATAAGGTCGAATTCCATTCATTCTTTCCAAATATCAATAATTACATTGTAGCCATAACCACTCCTCAGTGGTTTCCTACCTTCATTCTTAAATCAAATATAATAACATCCCAAAATATCAAATCCTCAAAGTTAATATCTCAATTCTTGGATTATAATAATATTTAATCCACTGTCCGGTCAAATATTATACCGAAAAGAATTTGGAATTTCTGAATTCCGATCGTCTCTGCATTCACTTATTTCCTCCGCGTATTACTAATATGACTTCGAAACATCCATATCACGTCCCGTACATAGGGTGGAGTGAAAAGTTTTCCAACTTACAAAATCACTATTCATCCACCAAATTACTATGCACGTACAGGAAACACTATGCACGTACGGGAAACACTATGCACGTACGGGAAACACTATGCACGTACTCATTTCCCTTCAAGGATCCATTAGCTCCTTCCTGGATGGTAGATTATTCTTATCTAGGTCCTCAACCATCGAATTACTCTATTCTGACAATATACCAATGCATCAGGATCATTGTCCAAAGCAATATCCATTCATTACAATCATTGTTCTTTGAAACCACCATTCATTAGAGCTGGTGACCTTGTTATCGGAATCATTGTTCCTCATTTTATCATTACTTAATAAAAAGTTTTAATTATATCCAAAATTTGGGGTTCTTACAGTCTCCCCTCCTTAAAAGGATTCCGTCCCGGAATCAGGTAGGAAGCAAAGAGTCGTTTGCCTGTCGTTCACCTTTTTAGCTTCCCGGTCAATTCTTAGTCGTTCTACCCTTCCTCAGCACATCTTCTAGTGCTACAATCCATATTGTATCCTTTTTCCATCAACGTTGCTACTTTTCGTACAACTCACTATCCGGGTTATATTCTTACTCAGTCTTATCCTTATTGATACCTGCAGTAACATTGGTATCACTATCACCCTACGAATTCGGAGGTAACCTCGCTCGTACTGTGCATTTCCTGATTGCTTTAATCTTCGCAATCTCGATCAATATAGAGAAGTGGAAAGATGTATTGAGAGATCACTATGATCAATTGAACATTTGTTATATTGCATAGTTAGTACAGAAGGGGGCCAGCCTTTAGTACTTGACAAGCAATTAAACAAGTCATGGTATTCCACTTAGACTTCTATCACATAGACAGATAGTCACGTAGCAGTACCTCCCCTCCTAAAAGGGTTGTTCTTCTCAATTCATAAAGAAGATGAATAAGAGAGAAGAAGAGAAAAGAGTTCTAAAGGATTATAGAAAGCTTTCATGATTGTAGAATATCATACTCAGAATTTACCTCTGAACTATAGAGGTTTATCAAAGAAGAAATTAATCATAATTATATCCAATACTATTTGATCGCAATCTCACGTGTCAACATATCTTGCTGCTTTGTCCATTATTCTATGGACAAATACTCTTGTTCAATCTTAGCGATACTCACATTCGGGAAATCCTTCAACCTTTCAGGTTAAATCTTAGATTTCTCACTTGACATCATTATTACTGACATCCCATATCATGTTACTAGCTTTTTCATAACTATAATATTGACACTATCAGGTTGTCATCCTGAGAATTCATTAGAAAACCCATTCATAACATTCCTTGCTTCTCATTCCATAGTTGCTTCCCCACCCTTTTCTTTATCAATCACATCCTTCTTATTAGCTAATTCTTACTCATTTCTATTATTTACTTTCACCTTCACCTCTTTATTGAGACACCTTTTTGCACTTGGTACCTCCTTATCGGTATTCCGTCTCATTTATTCTATAATCATCACGTTATTTCAATTTAAACTTTCCGAAATGAATCTGGCCCGATTCCTTTAACTTAGATTCATATAATCTACTTCTGCCAACCGTGTTTCTCATCACTTGTTCTTTTCTAACCGTGGTTTTCCACAGGTTGTCTTTCGTAAGTCAGACCAGGTCGTATATCTACATGCTCGTACTCCTATCATCTGTTGAACATCTGCATTTTACTGACGTAGCCTGGCCACATGAAAACCCGTTATGACCGTGCTATAAGTTTTGGGGGTAAGGCTGGCTCGAATACCGCTGTCCGAACACTTTAAACTCTCTGGTGGCCCAATAAGTCTCGGGCTCAACCGCCCTTCCCTCCAAGTCTCATTAATTCTTTCCATGGGAATATCTTTAACATCATGAATCATCAACCTCATATTCTCTATCTTGTTTGCGCAGAAGTACACTAACATAAACTTGTTTGTCATTCATCAACATGCCATTTAGTTAATCAATGGCAGCACTTTCTTTATCTTTACATTGTCATCTACTTTCTTAGAAGAATCACCATCACTTGTTGTTTACGTAGTGCATTAATAGCTAACCCTACGGGTTTCAAATCCCTTAGGGAGACAAAGTAATCACTATTCCTTATCCATAAGGAACACTTCCTGAACTTGATGTAGATATAACATGAAGTAGATAGAATTGTAGAAGAGTTTCAGGCATCGCAGCTAGGTCCGGTTGATGAAACTATCACTTATGCATCTTCCATAAAAGACTGGAAACTTAACGGTTTACTTCATCAATTTTGTACCATGGTCCTGGTTTGCCTCAAAACGGGACCTTCTAAGGTACGTAATATGCTTAAGACTCCATCAGGAATCGAATCTTTACTTAAACTATTATTACCTTCGATTCTTGCACAATCATCAAAAGGAATGTAACTTCCTCCACTCCAATATGACCTTCAAGGTCTTTCCAAATATCATTTTGTTTCTTCGGTATGAACATTTATAATTATTCCTTTATACTTAGACTGTCGGCCACCTCATTGGCCTTTCCTGATAATAATAATTTCTGGTAATCCTTGTTCCTTGGATATATTCCAATTCAAACATTTCTACCTCATTCCCATCATTTTTGGGTGAAAGCATTCTCCCTTAAGCTCTGCTGATGGAGAAAAATATATTTAACAGTCTTTCTCCATAAGTCATTGCTTCCACCTACCCGTGGGAACTTTATCACGTTTATTCCCAATCCTACTTAGGATACCTCTCTTCTTATTTCTTTCCTTATCTTAGGATAATCTCAACCTTTATAGGTTCAATCCATACTTCCTCAGGGTCTCATACATGCCTCATCTGGCATTACTGTTACTATGTCATACATTCCTTACCAAACTTCCATTTTGAAGTTCGGAATATTACCTTTTTCCTTGTAAGGTTTCATAGGTCATCCTCATCCTTCCTCCTGTATTTTCTGGGTACAGGGTATATCAAAATGTCATTGATCAATACTCTAATAATTCTATCTATGTTCTTTCCAGAACTCTTTTTAATAATCCTTACCGGTCATTGTTGCCTTAGCAAGTCCAACTCATATCATCTGAAGTCATAATGTCGTTATTAGGGTTAATGCCACCCCTTGTGCATTCCCTAGGGTTTGTCTTAATTTATGGATATCCTATCCTTAATTCAACTGCCAAAAAATTCTTGCATCTTATAATTGGCAATCAGATCATGTATCCTTAATAAAGGTCTCTTTTCAATTATTCTCATTTGATAATCGATCGGTGGCTTAATGCCATCCTCTTCTTTCAGATAGTTGTCAGCCTATTTGGCCTTCCAAAAAGGCAACGTATGCCTATCTCCTCTCTTACAGAACTTGGTAATGGCAGGAAGGATGTTTTGGAAGATATTGGTCGAGTTCAACGTGAATCTCTTAGTACTTATCGTTCTTCTCAAATGTACTTGCCTTAGACAAAATTTCTACAGCATACTGATCCATCTCTGACCATTTCTATACTCTCTTCATAAACCTTCGTTGTTTACTTCCCTTAGTCGTAATATGTTCAGGGTATTCATGATACCCTAACATCATACATCTCAAGTCACTATACTTCCATTTTACTCGTAATCTTGGACAACCATATACACATGAGTCACTTTAGTACGGGTTACCCCATCCCAAAAAGGTCTAGTAAATTCCCCATCAAAACATGGGTTGCAAAGGGTTTAGTAGAAGACTCCTACGATCTCATTAATATTTCCTTTATATCAGAAGCCCTTGCAGTCGGTGCTTACTTAGAAGCAACCCTACTTTGTCTTTTCATTGCTGGTCTAGTCACTTTATAGTCCGTTGTGACTTGGCCTCAACTGGCCACACTAAAATAAAAATATATGATTTTAGGGGTTGGCTAATAGCATTACTTTTCTAGCAATTGCCGGCATAGTGCCTTCTTCTTTGATACCTTTCTACCTTTCCAAAACTTTACTCCATATAAGTCTTAATCGACTACTCGGCACCGTCTCCGGTCACCTTTCCTCCACTTTTATCTTTTCAACTATTCTTATCAATCCTGCGTGCCACACAAGCTTACCATTCCTGGCACAACAGCCTTTTCATTTAAGTCAATCCTGGAATTTCTCAGTCCGGCTAGTTTCTTACTTACATTTCCTATTTTCGTCCAATCTCACTTCATCATTTTATCACTACCGTCGATTGTAATGCTCAGGGTCCGTTTACTAACCCATTTTACAGCATCCTTACCCGAATCACAGGGTTTGCTCCAATTTTTTACTCTCTTCCATGACTTTCTCTGATAATCAGAAAGACAAGGTTTGCCAAAATTCACCGAATTCCTTTCCAGACTCAGGGAAATTTTGATCAATCTACCCACCTACTGGTAACATTAAGGAGACCAGTTTCGAAACCTGAAGAATAGTTCTTTGAACCTCCAAGCAGGTGGAATCATAAGCAGTCATAGTTAACGAAATAATCATCATCAGATTGGAAGTTTACCCACTGGAAAGGAATCAATTATATCCATCCCTTCGAAGGGAATCAATAGTTTCAAACTGAAACCCGTCACAACGTCCTGATACCTATACGTCCTGATATTCAATACTACCAAATGTCGGTCTACCTAACCCTTTATGCGAAGCGTCATTGGAAGCACAAAGTCTCCTTTTTTCCATTAAGCAATGCCAGCTCTTGGTCATTACCAATTTCACCTTTTAGCTCCAGGAAGATTTTCTCACATTTTTCTCTTTAACTACTGATCGTATTACTTGATCTATTATAATTCCGCATCGGAATAAACTTAAGGTACTACTATAATCCATTCAAAGAGAAGAAGGAATTTAATATTCCTCTAAATCACATGCATCTAACGTTTCTGGTTCATCATTTAACTGAGTTGAATTAACTCTATACTCAGTCTCTGGCAGTAGTCTCATTACGAGTTCATCTTGACTCACTGGTCTTATCTTCCGGTAGGTTCTGAGATCATTGTCTTGCTTGCTACTTCCTTATATAATTTTACCCAATCATGCTATCACTTCCCAATGTCTTTACTTTCTAAATGATTCATTCATAAGATGAACATTTTCCTTAATAAAACCACCTTATTAACCTTAATTTGGTTCCATAATTTACAACCTACGACACCTGCCTTCTCATGGCGAATTATTACTGACAATATTCATACTGATTCGTTTATCAAATGATATGGCACTTACTGCCTCATTCTCAACTATTCCTAGGGACTCTGCTCCTCGCCCTAAATCGATGTCTTTGATAATCATACCTCCCTCTAGCTCTTTCTTTGTTAAGATGAAAATCTCTAAGGATTCTAATCTATTTCCGTATAAGATCTCAAGTAATTCTTCCAATCCTTCTTTCTTGCTGGTACTACATCTGGTAGTCCGGCTATGAATTCAATATGCATCTTCAGATCTCTTAATAATATCTCGGTTCTTTATACTCACTTTTCTGAGCACCATATCTTAATCATCACAGTCATTCTTGCTGCGACCCTCATTACCCATGGGTAAGCTCCTTATCCTAACAGGATTTTCCTTATCTGCTGGAACCTCTTCCGGGTCTCCAGTAGGGTACTCCATCGAATTACCCGCTGATCTTCAGCATATAAAGCATCATCGCGCTGTTGCTCATATGCCTCAAGGTCAGTCGCCTTACTCGTCGATACGATATCGAGCTAAGTTACTATCATTATACTTACGAGTTCCCATAAGGGTTTTATATGTCATCACTACATTAAGTAGTCCGACTATGAACTTGGCAAGAGTTCTTATTATCTTATTGAATTTATTGTTTTAACGTCACCTCATCTCTGGGGTTTATAACGTACGCTCTGATACCACTTCTGTAACACCCCCAGATCCGGGGTCCGGGATCCGGTGGTTACGGTTTCCAATTCTGTCCACAACAATTGAACTTTCCTTAACATAAAATAAATTACGTCTCTATAACCCAACACAACAATATAAAACACACCCGTTATAGTCCCAGAGATGAAATCAGAGTAACAATCAAATTTTTATTAATCACATTATGAGTTCTTACAATCCAAAAGGATTTCAATATAAATACATACTCTTTGCCATCCATTTACATAAGTCATACTATACCATATTCTTGGTACTGAAAGAATAAATATACCCTACCAATAGCTTCTTCTTCAGCTCTGGTAGTCTCATCGTCCTCGCCCGCGTCGAGTGCGCCTTGTGCGAGTCATCTGATCTAGCTGTTGTTGTGATATAATAATAAAGCAAGGGTGAGCAATAGCCCACCAACAATAATATATAACTGAACGCTAATGTATAACAGTTCAAAAGTATCTTTCAAACCATATGCCATGCATTTACGGAAATGATGCCAGTATAATATGAACGATGAAGTTACAAGGTAACTTAAAGTATTTGTTTGTAGAAATATCTGCTACATCAAAGTAAGCGAGATATTCTTATTGTTATTAAGAAGAGGAGTTTGCAAGAAAAGGTTGCAATTCCAGTTATGACCCTTTTCCAACTCTGCCAACAGTAATCATGTTGCAGGAAATAAATAAATTTGGATGATGAACCAATGATGGAGTATTCACCGCGCCCGCTGTTCCAATCTTGATGATCAGTCGAGATCGTACAGCTCAATTTAGATTTACTACCGGTAGAAGGAAGAACTGACGGCTTTACTTGTATACCGCCTTGCTAGCTCTCCCCGGCCAACGGTTGGGCCAAAGGGGATGGACCGGCGCTACTCGGCCTCTTACACGACTCCTAGTTCAGATAGAATTCATGATTCTGAATGTAACGTTCGTCCCCCTTTCCCCAAGTATAATACTTGTTGATAAGACTCCACAAAGTAGTCGTATCTAGTTGGAAAGGAAAATTTACCAATAACTCCCAAGCTATTACTTGGTAACGGATATCAACTTGTTCCAGTAATCTTACCCCTCGAAAGATGAGAAGGTAAGCAACGACTTAATAATTCAACAGTACCCGAGTTGCGAGTGAAGGGAATACTTTATGACCGGGAAGTCGACAAGATAAATAACATTTTCCAAGTAAGGTTCCATATTATTAAGGAGATAGACTCAAAGAAGAATGATGTCTGAGAACCTTTCTTGATATAAGATTAATAATAATATGACTCCGAAATATTTTCTGTAATAATCGAAGAAGATAAACCTTATCGAGGTTATTCTAAGTATGGAATAAATATTCAGAGAATATTTATTGAATTAAAATGTTTTACGGAATATTTAGGAATATGAAAGAATATCTTTAATCAGAGTATCTCTCAAATAATTCTTGAAGAAATATCGAGAGAATATTTATTGCATAACTAAATATTCAAATGAATATTCCAAATAATATTCATTAATTAATAAGACCTGAAAGGAATATTTAAAATATTTAAAATAATATTCAATGATTAAATAGAACCCTGGATGAATATTCAAAATAATATTCATAATTAATTAGGAATTTAAATGAATATTAATAAAGTAATATTCATTTAATGGATAATATTCTAAATGAATATCAAGTAATGTTCATTTAGTAATCCAAGCTTTAAAGGAATATTCGAGATAAGACTCGATAAATAAATCAAGTTTCAGATGAACATTAAAATAATATTCGATAGGTAATTACTGTCTTAAATGAATACTCAAAAGTAATATTCATTTAATGAATAATATTCTAAATGAATATCCAATTAATATTCATTTAGTAGTCCAACCTTTAGAAGAATAATCGCAATAATAATCGATAAATAATTCGACTCTGAATGAATATTAAAAATATTATTCGTCGAATAGTTACGTTCAAATAATTATTTGAAGTAAAGATCGTTAAAATAAATAATCTCGAACGAATATTCAAATAATATTCGTCGCCCGAATAATGGAAAATATTTACTTAAATATTTTCCTCCGAGGTAATCTCGATATATCAAGAAATATTGACTCCCGGTCTATATTTGATGAATAAGATGTATACGCCCTTCTATGAGGGTCTTACAATAACCGGCTTATAACTGATGTATAACTATCTAGCTTATAAGCCAACAATAACATTCAGGGAACAAGTATATCAATTCAACTTGAAAGTAGGCATGCATGCAATGGCATATGTATATCAGCAATCATATATATATATATTTATTCAATCACAACAACAGCCTAAAAGAAGGGAATTGAAACTTGCCTGGTAGTCGAGTACGGTAAGAGGTAGTGGTAGCGGGTCCCGGTTCAGCTTGGTGATCTTCCTTGTAGTATGTAATAGCCTCACAAAGCTTGGTATTGCCCTTGGATGGCCTTAACTTAGCCTAAAAATTAGAAGAACAAACAATGGTGGGAACCTCCTTTTCTAGCTCCTTGGCCGAAACTTTGAAGAAAAGAAAGGAATGGAGAGTGTTCGCTTGGTTTCTTGCTTTTCCTTGGTCAATTTTGCATAAATTGAATTTGGATAGATAATATCTCATCCTAGTTGTGTTAGTGGAGTGTGATGTCATGGATGAGGCAATTTGGAGAGACAAGTGTTATGTTTTGGATGGTGGAAGGCTAAGTATTGGTTGGTTTTTCTAAGTACTACTTCCATCTCCAAGTATGCTAGTTACTTTAAGCCACTTGGTTGCTAGATATTTATTCTAGTAGCTTACACAAGACTCTTGCTTCCTCTGCTTGTTTCTGTGTCAGGTTATTACCCGTTTCGATTGATCGTTCGTGAGAATATTTCACGGATTTCTAATTAGGGTTTACCGGGAATCCTCTTTAATATTAATACTTTCATTCTCCATCTTTCATTCTAACTTTCCAATTTATATTCCTTAAATCCATTCGTTAAATACTTAAGGCTATCAGTGTCAAGGGAACTCTCGGAGAAAATAAAAGTGCGGTTTTTCAGAATCCGACAGCTTTTACATACACTTATTTTCCCCCTGGATCACTAATACGAACTCGGAAATCCGTTCCGAATGCTTCTGTATAGTGTCGTCTCATATTATTATATACTCCCACCAAACACTATTCATTCTGTAATCTTTACTTGTTCTCTTAGGGTGGTACAATTGTCCGTATTCTCTTTCGATCGTTCCTTAACCTTTTTACGGAACTACTGGATTAATCGTTATCGATCTGGATGACATGAGGGTATTCTCTTGCTTGAAGTTGCCATATCTTATTCCCTTAGAAGATAGATTATTCTTACCTATGTTGTCACCCTTTAGCATTCTTCAAGACATAAACATAATAAGGTCGAATTCCATTCATTCTTTCCAAATATCAATAATTACATTGTAGCCATAACCACTCCTCAGTGGTTTCCTACCTTCATTCTTAAATCAAATATAATAACATCCCAAAATATCAAATCCTCAAAGTTAATATCTCAATTCTTGGATTATAATAATATTTAATCCACTGTCCGGTCAAATATTATACCGAAAAGAATTTGGAATTTCTGAATTCCGATCGTCTCTGCATTCACTTATTTCCTCCGCGTATTACTAATATGACTTCGAAACATCCATATCACGTCCCGTACATAGGGTGGAGTGAAAAGTTTTCCAACTTACAAAATCACTATTCATCCACCAAATTACTATGCACGTACAGGAAACACTATGCACGTACGGGAAACACTATGCACGTACGGGAAACACTATGCACGTACTCATTTCCCTTCAAGGATCCATTAGCTCCTTCCTGGATGGTAGATTATTCTTATCTAGGTCCTCAACCATCGAATTACTCTATTCTGACAATATACCAATGCATCAGGATCATTGTCCAAAGCAATATCCATTCATTACAATCATTGTTCTTTGAAACCACCATTCATTAGAGCTGGTGACCTTGTTATCGGAATCATTGTTCCTCATTTTATCATTACTTAATAAAAAGTTTTAATTATATCTAAAATTTGGGGTTCTTACAATAGATATGGATTCAAATACTTATATGTCATGAAGAAGGCTATTGGTTGACAATCTAGATAAGAATTATCTATCTCCTAGGAAATTAAGATTTGATAATTCCAAGGGGGAAGGTTATTCTTATGTCATCCAAATCAATATCTGTTATCAGTCCAGTGATTCCGTAAAAGGGTTAAGAAACAATCGAAAGAGAACCAGGACATCTATATAACCCTAAAAGAATAAGTAAAGAATAAGTGGTGAATAGTGATTTTGGTGGATTTAGGAATATTATTAGACGACGCTATATAGAAGTACCCGGAACGAAATTCTGAGTTCGTATTAGTGATTCGGGGGGAAAAAAGTGTATGTAAAAGCTGCTGGATTCTGAAAAATAGCATTTTTATTTTCCCCGAGATTTTCCTGGACACTGAAAGACTTAAGGAATTATTGAAGGGATTTAAGGAATATAGGTTCAAGAATTATTAAAGAGAATGGAGGATGATAGTATAAATATTAAGACGGTTTCCGGTAAAACCCTAACTAGAAATTTTCGAGATATTCCTCCGAACAATCAACAAATTGAGCAATAACCGAACAAAAGAGTTAGCAGAGAGCAAGGTGCATGCATGTGCAAGTAAAGAAAATATCTAGTAACAAAACTAGTTATCAAGGAACTAGATCAATTAGAGTTTAACCAAGTACTTAGCAAATCAAACCACTAGTTAGCTTAAATACCATCAAATGATCAACACTTGTCCATCCATTTTCATCATCCCTTGCATCATCACTTTATTACAGTATCTTTTGGATGAGCTATTATTTAAACCTCATCTCAATTATTCATTTTATCACACAACAAAGCAAGAGACAAGCCAAACAAACACCATTCTCTCCATTTCTTCAAAACTGCCCAGCAAGAACACCCATAAAAAGAAAATTCATATCTCCATTTCTATCCATGATAAAATCACCAAATTTTAACCACAGCTCCCTCATAGTATGGAGATCATTCGCTCAATATTTCATGTCATTATAAAGAGTGTAGCCTAGTCAAATCTTCTCCCCAAGATGGATAACCGAGCTGCCCAGAATCCTTGACAGTTTCAGTGACGACTTTCAAACGGCCATATCTCCTTCATTACTCAATGGAATTTGGTGTTCTTTATCTTGTTGGAAAGCTGGTCAGATGCTCTACAACTCTCCTTTAGAAGCCTCATCCAGAAAACCTCGGTAAGGCCCTCGTTTTTCATGATTTTTCCACTGAGTTATAGCAGATCCGAAAATCCCTAATTATGTTCTTGATGATTCTTGCTAGTTTAAGGTTGTAAGGAGTTCTAAGGACTAGATCAAGGCTTGTTAGACTCATATACACACCAAGGAAGGTATAACTCTCTTGAAACCCTAGATCATACTTTGAGTTTTGTGATTGCTCTTAGTGATCTTAGATGCGATATGATTATAATGATGATATAAGCATGATTGTGTAGTAGATTTAATTGATTTAAGAGATATGATGTATATGGTGGTGAGATCAGTTGTGATATGGACTGATTATAGTGTATGTATGCCCGGTGTGGCTTGGTTGATGTTTGATCGTGAATTAAAAATTTGGAAACGTACGATTTATAGCCGTCGTAATGCCCGATTTTCGTTAGACCTTAGTAATTCGTGCATAACAGTTAGGTTAATTTTCTGACCTTAATGGATACATGACCTACCCTTGTAGATCTCGAGGCATAGATCGTTTTTGCGTAAAAATCGAAGCATTTGGACTTACAGTTTAGGAGATATGATTAAATTACGAAAAGTGGTTCGGAACCGTAAGTGCGAGTTCATAACTGATATTGAATCCCCTTAACATGAGTAATCTATTTAAAAATCTTGGTAATTAAATACTAGAGATAAAAAGGAAGGTGTGAGAGAAAACCACATGTCAAAAGGATCATTTTTCAATTTTATAAAAATGTTTGAATCAAGGTTAAACGCGAACGAACCCCTAAAAGTGTACTTGGTTATAACTTCGGTAAAACACTTAGAAAACGAGCGATAAAACTCGAGGTATAATCTTGGTTCGTAAACGACCGACCTTAGAACTTACCCGGCTTAAGTATATGTCAAGTGTAAGTGTAATGACATGTCTTAATAACGAACAAAAGTCGAATCGTATCGGTAATAAAAAGAGTTATACAAAAGGGTGCATAACAAGATAACTCGAAAGCGTATTTCGACTTAAGTAAAGTTTATACGTAACCTTCTAAAGAAGTGTTAGGTGATTAATCTCGAATATTCTGATTGTTTATAGATCACCGAGCAGACCCAGGACACGCTATCTCTACCCGCACCCGATTACCAGGCAAGTTTCCAATACCTTGGAACTGTTGTTGTGATAATACGTATATCTGTTGTTTCTGATACATATGCCATAGCATGCATTCCTATTGTCAAATTATATTATGATACTTGTTCCCTGAATTGATATTGGCTTATAGACTAGATACGAATTATCAGTTATAAGCCGGATTATTTTGGTAAGACCCTTAGCGAAGGGCATATGATATTCATTCTTAAATATAGACCGTGATTCGGTATTTTGAGGTATATAGATAGTCGTGGAAACCCGGAGGGATTCCAACGGCAGATTATTATTTATCTTGAGGAATGTTATTATTAAACATTATTTATATTTCCATAAAGTATCAATTATTTGGAAATCTTTCGAGGAATGTTATTTGAGTATTATCTCAGTCGAGAGATATTAAATGAATGTTAGTTTCGAATATTCATTTAGAGTTGATTATTTAATAAATATTATTTTGATATTCATTTGAAATTCTATTCATTAAATGAATATTACCTTCGAATATTCATTTAAGATATTATTTACTTAATGAATATTACTTTAAAATATTCATTTGAAATTCTATTTATTTAATGAATATTATTTTAAAATATTCATTTGAAATTCTATTTACTTAATGAATATTATTTCAAATATTCATTTAATGGTTGATTTATTTAGTGAATAATTATGCGTATTTATTCAAGGATTATTGACCAGCAATATCTTATATTAAGAATATTCTTTAAATACTTATGATTTAATAAGTATTATTTGAATATTTATTTAATTCTTTTAAACTAGTTTTAAAATGATTATATTATTCAAAGATTATCTTCCACCTTCAGGTATTATGTAAAATATTTCGGAGTCTTTTTATGACTATTTTATCAAGGAAAGGTTCCCAACTCTTTATTTTTCATTTAAATCTATCTTAAAAGGATTTAAATGCTCGCTCAAACTTCCATATTATAGGGGAACCTTACTTGAGAAATGTTATTTATCTGGTTGACTTCCCGGTCATAAATCTTTTAAAACTATTCTTTTCACTCGCAACTTGGTTGCTGTTTCTCAATTGAATCTTTGAGTAACCTTCTCATCATTCGAGGGGTAAGATTATTGGAACAAGATGGTATCCTCTAACAAGCTGCAGCTTGGGAGATATGATGTTGAATTTTCCTTTCCAACTAGATACGACTACTTTGTGGAGTCTTATCAACAAGTATTACACTTGGGGAAAGGGGGACGAACTTTACGTTAAGAGTCATGAACTTCTTTTTGAAATTGGTGTCATGTAAGAGGCCGAGTAGCGGCGGTCCATCCCATTGGCCCAACCGTTGGCCGGGGAGATCTAACAGGGCGGTAGACAAGTAAATCCGTCAGCTCTTCCTTCTACCGGTAATAAATCTAAATTGAGCTGTACAATCTGCGACTGATCATCGTAAGGATTGGAACAGCGGGCGCGGTGAATACTCCAGCATTAGTTCATCATTCAAATTAATTTATTTTCTACAACATTATCATTGTTGGAAGTATTGGTAAAGTATTCATAATTGGAATTGTAATATTTTTCCTGCAAGTTCCTCTTTTATGATAAGTGATAATATCTTGCATATCTTTGGCATAGCAGATATCCACCTATATATACATTTTGAGTTACCTTGTAACTTCATTGTTTATGTTATACTGGCATCATTTCCGTAAATGCATGGCATATGGTTTGAAAGATACTTTTTAACTGTTATATATTATCGTTCAGTTATACATTATTGTTGGTAGGCTATTGCTCACCCTTGGTTTATTATTATATCACAACAACAGCTGGACCAGATGACTCGCACAAGGCGCACTCGACACTGACTAGGACGATGAGACTACCAGAGCTGAAGAGGAAGCTATTGGTAGGATAGATTCATTCTTTCAGTACAAAGTATATGGGCTAGTATGACTTATGTAATTGGATGGCAAAGAGTATGTATTTATATTGTAATTCTTTTGGGTTGTAAGAACTCAAATTCGTGATTAATAAAAATTTGTTAGTTACTCTGATTTCATCTCTAGGACTATAACGGGTGTTTTTATGTTGTTGTTTTGGGTCGCAAGGTTGTAACTTCATTTATATTGGTATGGTGGATGGAAATTGAGACCGTAATGACCAGATCCCTGACCCCGGATCTGGGGGTGTTACAGAAATGGTATCAGAGCGCACGTTATAAACTCCATAGATGAGGCGACGTTAAAACAATAAATTCACTAAGATAATAAGAACTCTTGCCAAGTTCATAGTTGGACTATATAATGTAGTGCTGCCATATAAAACCCTTATGGGAACTCTTAAGTATCATGATAGTAACTTAGCTCGATATCGTATCGACGAGTAAGGCGATAGACCTTGAGGCATACGAGCAGCAGCGCGATGATGCTTTATATGCTGAAGATCAGCGGGTAAATTCGATAGAGTACCCTACTGGAGACCCGGAAGAGGTTCCAACAGATAAGGAAAATCCTGTTAGGATAAGGAGCTTACCCTTGAGGAATGAGGGCTGCAGCTAGAAAGACTGTGATGATTAAGGTATAGTGCTCAGAAAAGTGAGCATAAGGAACTGAGCTATTAGCAAGAGAACTGAAGATTCATGTTGGATTCATAGCCGGACTACTGGATGTAGTACCAGCAAGTAAGACGGATTGGAAGAATTACTTGAGATCTTATACGGGAATAGATGAGAATCCTTAGAGACTTTCATATTAACGAAGAAAGAGCTAGAGGGATGTATGATTATCAAAGACATCGATATAGAACGAGGAGCAGAGTCCCTAGGAATAGTTGAGAAGGAGGCAGTAAGTGCCATATCATTTGATAAATGAATTAGTATGAATATTGTCAGTAATAATTCGCCGTGAGAAGGCAGATGTCATAGGTTATAATTTATGGAACCAAATTGAGGTTAATGAGGTGGTTTTATTCAGGGAAATGTTCATTTTATGAATGAATCAGTTAGAAAGTAAAGACATTGGGAAGTGACAACATGATTGGATAAAGTTATATAAGGAAGTAGTAAGCAAGACAATGATCTCAGAACCTACCGGAAGATAAGACCAGTGAGTCAAGATGAACTCGTAATGAGACTACTGCCAAAGACTGAGTATAGGGTTATTTCAACTCAGTGAAATGATGAACCAGAAACGTTAGATGCATGTGATTCAGAGGAATATTAAATTCTTTCTTTTCTTTGAATGGATTATAGTAGTTACCTTAAGTTTACTCCGATGCGGAATTATAATGGATCAAGTAATACGATCAGCAGTTAAAGAGAAAAATGTGAGAAAATCTTCCTGGAGCTAAAAGATGAAATTGGTAATGACCAAGAGTTGGCATTGCTTAATGGAAAAAGAAGACTTTGTGCTTCCAACGACGCTTCGCATAAAGGATTAGGATGTGTGCTTGCGCATCACGAAAAAGTACTTGCGGATGCATTCGGACAGCACGGTTCACCAGGTTCGGATGGCCTTAGTAGTGCCAATTTTTTGGAACGACTAACTCCGACGGTAGTGTCCTTCTGAGACTGGTGGTTAGATAGACTAACATTTGGTAATATCAACTAATAGGACGTATATGCATCAGGAAGATGTGGCATGTTTCAGTTTGAAACTTCTGATTTCCCTTCTATAGGATGTATATATTTGATTCCTCTCCAGTGGTTAAACTTCCAACTTTATGTTAAACATTCCGTATTATAACTGCTTACGATTCTACCTGCTTGGATGTTCAAAAGAACTGTTCTTTAGATCTCGAAATTGATCTTTTTAGTGTTACCAGTGGGTGGATAGATTGACCAAAATTTCCCTTATTCTGGAAAGAACTTCAACGAACTTTGGCAAACCTTGTCTTTCTGATTATCAGAGAACGTCACTAAAGAGAGTGGAGACTGGGGCTAACCCCGTGGATTTGGTAAGGTAGCCGCTATATGGGTTGGTGGACCGACCCTGATTATTGCGATTGATTGTAGAAATAAAATGATGAAGTTGAGATTGGACGGTAAAGGGGAAATGTACTTAAGGACCAAAACAGACTGAAGAGTTTCGGGATTGACTTAATGAAAAGGTTATTATGCCAAAAGTGTAAGCGTGTGTAGCACGCGGGATCGATAAGAGAATGTGAAAAGATAAAAACAAAGGAAAGGTGACCGGAGACGGTACCGAGAAGTCGATTGAGATATATATGGAATAAAATTTTGGAAGAGATCAGAAACGGTATCAAGGGAAGAAGGATGAACGAGGAGTGACTATGCCACTCTGGCACACAAGATTTGCTGTGTGAGGAGAGCAGTGAACTACCCTAGATAAATTATTGATAAATTTTAAGAGTACGCGGGAAAAAGCATATTGGTAAGCGTAACCTACCCTAGATAAATTATCTTCGCTATAGACGAAGGAGGCACTATACCAGGCAATTGCTAGAAAAATAATGCCATTAGCTAACCCTAAACTCACCTACTGTAGCGCGGCCTTTTGGGGTCATGTGGTGAAGAATTATAAGGTGACTAGACCAGCAATGTAAGGACAAGGCGGGGTGCTTCTAACCAAGCACCAACCGCGAGAACTTTGGATATAAAGTGAAGTGATTCAGGCATATACGATTGACCAACTTATGCACAAGAAAGAGAAGTAATAAAGAGAATTGAGATACATGATAATGGGATTTTATAAATACCATGGACGTGTTAGGATTGAGGATAGTGACCAATGAAGGTTATGAAGATTGTCAGAGATAGTGCAGGGTGAGGCGTAAATGTGATCTGAAACTTAGTGACCTCAAGAAAAGCAATAGGTACTAAGAGATTCACGTTAAACACGACCAATATCTTCCCGAACATCCTTGTTGCCATTACCAAATATATGTTGTCTTTTGAAGGCCATGTAGACTGACATCCGTTTGAAAGAGAAGGTTAGCATGAAGCTACCTATAGATTATCAAGATGTGAATGATTGAAAAGAGACCCGTATTAAGGAATTATGAAGTGATTGTTAACTAAAGGATGTAAGTATTTTTGAAAACAGAATTGAGGATGGAATATCCATAAATTAAAATGAACCCTGGGGATGCACAAAGGGTGGCATTACCCATAATAAAGACATTGTGAATTCAGATGATATGAGTTGGATTTGCTAAGGCAACAATGACCTGTAAGGATTATTAAGAAAGAGTTCTGGAAAGAACATAGATAGAATTATTAGAGTATTGATCAATTACGTTTTGATATACCCTGTACCTAGAAAATACAGGAGGAATGTTGAGGATGACCTAAGAAACCTTACAAGGAAAAAGTTAATATTCTGAGTTTCAAAATAGAAGTTTGGTAGAGAATGTAAGACACAATAACAGTAATGCCAGATGAGGCATGTATGAAACCATGAGCAGGAATGGATTGAACCAATAAAGGTTGAGATTGTTTTAAAGCAAGAAAGACCTAAGACAAAAGATATCCTAGACCTGATGAGAAATTAGACATGATAAAAGTCATATTTAAGGATTAAGGCAATGACTTATGGAAAAAGACTGAGATATATTTCTCTTCTTCAGCGGAGAAAAAGGGAGAATGATTGAGGTAGAAAAATTGAGTTGGAATAGATAGAGGAAACATTGATTGCAAGAAATTATTATTATCAGGAAAGGCCAATGAGGTGGTCGACACTTTAAGTATTGAGGAGTAATTATAAATGCTCATACCAAATAAACAGAATGGTATTGAGAAGGACCTTGAAGGTCAGAATGTGGTGGAGGAATTTACATTCCCTCTAATGATTGTGCAAGAATCAACCATAAGAGTAGTAAATAAAGATTCGATTCCTGATATTGTCTTAAGCATATTACCTGCGTAAGGAGGTCCTACTTGGAGGTAAACCAGGACCATGATGCAAAATCGACTAAGTAAACCGTTAAGTGTCTAGCCTTCTACTGAAGATATAAGATTCATAATTTCATCAACCTGGCATAGCTACGATGCTTGAAGCTCTTCTGCGATTTTATCTGCTTCATATAATATCTACATCAAGTACAGGAAATATTGCTTATGGATAAAGAATAGTGGTTATTTTGTCTTCCTAAGGGATTTTGATCTGACAATTAGGAAATCCGTATAGTGAGCTAATAAAGAACTACGTAAAAAAAATGATGGTGATTCGACAATGAACTACATTAAGGTAATCGTGATTCTTCTAAGGAATTTGATGACAACGCGAAGATAAAAATAGTGCTGCTATCGATAAGCTAAATGGTATGTTGATGAATGACAAGCAAGTTTATGTTAGTGTATTTCTGCGCAAACAAGACAGAGAATATGAGGTTGGAGATTCATGACGCTAAATGTATTCCCGTAGAAAGAATTAATGAGACTTGGAGAGAAGGGCAGTTGAGCCCGAGATTTATTGGGCCACTTGAGAGTTTAAAAGTGTTCGGAAGGTGGCAGTCGAGCCAGCTTTACCCACCAAAGCTTATAGCATGGTCATAACGTGTTTCATGTTGCAAAGCTACACCAGTAAAACGCAGATGCTCAACAGATGATAAGAGTACGAGCAGGTAGATATACGACCTGGTCTGACTTACGAAAGATAACCTGTGGAAAATCACGGGTAGAAAAGAATAAATGATGAGAAACAAGTTTGGCAGAAGAAGATTATATTGGATCTAAGTTAAAGAAATTGGCCAGATTCATTTCGGAGGGTTTAAATTGGAATAATGTGATGATTATAGAGTAAATGTGACGGGATACCAATAATGTAAGAACCCTAATTTTTGGTAATATTTCCTTTTATCTAATATCTTGTGACACTATCATTATGGAACCTTTCTAGTCATCCCTGTTGATTAATAGAATTGATTATCTGAGAAACTGCGTTGTTGCATTTATTGTGTAAGATATGCAGAGAGATTGTGAAGGCAAGAGTCTTATTGTTAGTAATATTTATAAAACTTGGGATTTGAGAATGGTTAGAGTATTAAAGGATTTATTAAGAACTATGACGAGGAATTATGAACATTCGAGGAATTTACACAATAAGTACTTAAGGAATTATAGGGGAAATCTCTACGCGACGAAATATTATTACGAGAGAATAATTAAGATACGATACGAATTAAAGAGTTAATAATAAGCATTGGTGGAAGAATAATAATACAAGGAGTAGTATTGCATGCAAGCCCATGCAACCAAGTGGTTAGAAATCAAACAAGTTAGTTGGCCATTGGAAGATGAATAGTATCTAGTTGGTTACTTTTTCAAAAAAGGGGACACATAGTACAAGAGCCCATGCTTGCTAGTACACTACCTATGCTTACATGTGATATGTATCACCCAACCTAAATAACCTAACATCAATTATTTGCCAACACAAACACAAAAACAAAACACAAACTTTTCTCTTCCCCCCCCCCCCTTTGTTGCTCTCGGCCAAGGCTTCCAAGGAAGAAGAAAATTTCTTCTTCTCCCCTCTTCCATCACTCATAAATCTTGCCATAATTCCTAGGTCATCTACATCATATAGGCAAGGTATGCTAGCAATTTCACTCCATTTTATCCAACCATTTTCAAGTTACAAATTATTCAAGCTTTGGTAAATAGTAACCAAGTTTGTTTTTCATTTAGATCTTGCATTGTAAGTGTTGTAGGAGGCCATCTAAGGTGTTTTTGAGTTGTGTAAAGATTGTCCAAGGCCTCTAGGAGCTCAAGAAGGTATAAAAATCTCAAACCCCCTTGGTTATGTATTGTTTATATAGTATGGTAGTAGATCCATGTGTTTTAGGACTAATCTTGGATGTATATGTATTGGATAGCATGGATCTTGAGTTTTGATGTTGAGATTGTGATTTTTATGACTATGGTTAATATATATATCTCCATGAGTGTTATGAACCATGATCTAAGTGTATTAAGTGGTGATTATGTTATGGAAGTAGGAATAATGGTTGATCTAAGTAGTTTGAGCTTGCTGAGTTTGTCCAGGAACTTTGATCTGTGTTGTAGCACGATTTTGAACCCACAAATGATGTCCCCTGATGTCCTACCTTATATTGTTGGAAAGATAATTGAATGTAGTTTCTGGAAATGTAAGGTTCATAGCTAGGTGATGTGTGGATTTTTAGTTATGGCCGGAGGAGTGAATTTTGTTTCTGGACTATGGACTGCATTAAGTGACCCCCTTGTGAACCTTGTTTAAACACCTTAAAATATATGTGGGATCATGGAAAAATTTTAGAATGTAGGTAATGCAGTGGTGAAGACCACCCAAAAGGAATTGGATTAAAATATGAATTTTTGGATTTTATAAAAATGCTAGAGTAAAATTCGCGCAATGGAAAAAGTCGATTAGTGGAACATGATTCTAGGGTTAGTGGTTATGATTCGAACGTGGTAACTAAATTAAGCCGAGTAAGTGACGAGCGTAATCGAGTGATGACATGGACCTATAGTGGGGCTAGGGAGTCATAAGACGAAGTCGTTAAGTTAATTTCGTACCCCCTTAAAACCCCGTAATTAAAGAGAAATTGTTAAGGTTCTAACGAACGATTATTGTTTATGTATAGATCGTTCGAATCCGCACGCTCGACCACCCCAACCAAACCAAGGCAAGTTTACTTTTCAAAACTTATCCCTATACAAGGATTTTCACTGTTGTGTTTGTAGTTTTCAAATTATATCAAATGCTATGTTTATCGAAGTATTGATGCAATTGAGATTGAACAAGTACATGTATGCTTTTACCCCTTGAACTTAGATTGAAATGTTTTCTTCGGACAACGACTCTAGCAATAGAGGTCGTAGCGGTCCGTATATACTATTGACCGAGGAGCGATATATTATTATATCGTATCTAGATTGTGAAAACCCGAAGGGTCATTCGGGTGGTATCGTATATTCAAATAACTATTGTTATATCTTCGTAAATACTCGAAACCCTATCTTGGATTAAAAGTTTATTTTATCGAATAATTATTTTATTAATTATTAATATTAAATCTTAAAATATTATTTATTAATTACTGTTCATTATTTAAAGACAAGTTAATCCAAGATACTTTTAATTCTTTCAAACTCGAACTCTTTCGAACTCAAAACATTTTCGAAAACCCCCGGTCAGATTCTGTTTCTTGTATGATTTCAAGAATCATCGGTCGACTGATGTCGGACCTCAACTACTCTGTTTTCAATCAAAATAAAGTTTTAAAAGAAAAGAAAAAGGGACTCTGGCAGGTGTGGGAACCGTTGACGAACGATTCCCGGGATGTGTAAGCGGCCGTGAGCCAGGCGGTCCATCACTTATTATTCCGGCCCAGGTGTTGCCGAAGGATGATTACGGATGTAGTTTTCATCGAGGGTGATTACGGATGTAGTTTTCACCCGAGGGATAGTTACGGATGTAGTTTCTATCCTTCTACCGGTAGAGAAGACCCACGGATGATTGGACTTGGATGTGGCGACTGATCATCGTCAATCCTTGTCAGGTTTTGTGTTTTCTTTAAGTCCCATTCCTCCATTTTGGAAAAATGCTTTGACACTGCTTCTTAGGCTTTTGTGCCAAGTTGCTGATAGTGTTCTATTTTGATGAGAAAGATGTTGAACCAATGCAGTATCTAGAACTGCAAGTTTATTTTGAAAACAAGGGCACATATTGTTGCACCTTCGAGATTTATCAACTATGACAACTGATTTTATAACTGATTGAAACAAACAAGTATATCCACTGCCAATCATATGAAATGTTATATTGCTTACCTTATACATATATTCTTGCTGAGCTATAGTTGCTCACTCTTGCTTGTTTTCAAATTTTACAAACACAACAGCTAAGCGAAATGGCAAGACCCAGGCAGACTGTTCGAAAGCAGGTGACTAGACCCGAGCCACCACTTGAGATTCCACCGGTAGGCCCCATTAGCCGGATTGGTTGGCAGCTTTTGTTAGGACGTTTTATTTATCAGCATGACCTGTGCAAGGCAGTGTATCGTAACAAACTTTCAAGCCGCCAACTTCGCTTCATATCGAAGTGTTGCTGGTAGCATAAACACTATTTAATTCGGTCTGTAATAACTCTGATAACTTTATTTCTGTTTAATCAATGTGTGACGTTTCTGAGGCTCTAACCTGTGTGTGTGAGTGTGGTGTGAGCTTATTGTGGGGTCGATGGCTGTGTTATATATATATTATGTGCAAGAACAGGTATGTTACTAATGGAAAATGGACCGTGAGCGCCTAGATCTCCGACCCCGGATCTGGGGGCGTCACAAATAAGGAGGTGCCAAGTGCAAAAGATGCCTCAATAAAGAGATGACGGTGGAGGTAAGTAATAGAAGTGAATAAGAATCAAATAATAAGAATGATGTGATTGATAAAGAAAAGACTGGGAAAGCAACTATGGAATGAGAAGCAAGGAATGTTATGAATGGATTAATGAATGGGCTTTCTAATGAATTCTCGGGATGACAACCTGATAGTGTTAGTATTGTGAATATGAAAGAGTTAGTAGCGTGGTATGGGATGTCAGTAACAATGATGTCAAGCGAGAAACCTAAGATTTAGCATAAAAGGTTGAAGGAATTTTCTGAAGTGAGCGTTGCTAAGATTAAACAAAAGTATAGGTCCATAGAATAATGGACAAAGCAGCAAGATATGTTGATACGTGAGATTGCGATCAAATAGTATTGGATATAATTATGTTTATTTTCTTCTTTGATGAACCTCTATAGTTCAGAGGTAAATTCTGGGTATGATATTTTACAATCGTGAAAACTTTCTATAATCTTTTAGAATTCTTTTCTTTTCTTCTCTCTTATTCATCTTCTTTATGAATTGAGAAGAACAACCCTTTAAGGAGGGGAGGTACTGCTAAGTGACTATCTGTCTGTGTGATAGAAGTCTATGTGGAATACCATAACTTGTTTAATTGCTTGTCAAGTACTAAAGGCTGGCCCCCTTCTGTACTAACTATGCAATATAACAAATGTTCATTGATCATAGTGATCTCTCAATAAATCTTTCCACTTCTCTATATTGATTGAGATTGCGAAGATTAAGGCGATCAGGAAATGCATAGTGCGAGTGAGGTTATCTCTGAATTCGCAGCACGATAGTGATACCAAAGCCACTGCGGATATCAATAAGGATAATAGTATAGGACTGAGTAAGAGCATAACCCGGATAATATGTTGTACGGAAAGTAGCAAAGTTGATGGAAAAAGGATAAAGTACGTATTGTAGCACCATTAGATGTGCTGAGAAAGGGTAGAACGACTAAGAATCGACCGGGAAGCTGAAAGGTGAATCGACAGACAAACGACTCTTGTTTTCTACCTGATTCCGGGATGGAATCCTTTTAAGGAGGGGAGACTGTAAGAACCCCGATTTTTGGTAGGAATTAAAACTTTTATTATGGAATGGATATGGATTCAAATACTTATATGTCATGAAGAATGCTATTGGTTGACAATCTAGATAAGAATTATCTATCTCCTAGGAAATTAAGATTTGATAATTCCAAGGGGGAAGGTTATTCTTATGTCATCCAAATCAATATCTGTTATCAGTCCAGTGGTTCCGTAAAAGGGTTAAGGAACGATCGAAAGAGAACCAGGACATCTATATAACCCTAAAAGAATAAGTAAAGAATAAGTGGTGAATAGTGATTTTGGTGGATTTAGGAATATTATTAGACGACGCTATATAGAAGTACCCGGAACAAAATTCTGAGTTCGTATTAGTGATCCAGGGGGAAAAAGAGTGTATGTAAAAGCTGCCGGATTCTGAAAAATAGCATTTTTATTTTCCCCGAGATTTCCCTGGACACTGAAAGACTTAAGGAATTATTGAAGGGATTTAAGGAATATAGGTTCAAGAATTATTAAAGAGAATGGAGGATGATAGTATAAATATTAAGACGGTTTCCGGTAAAACCCTAACTAGAAATCTTCGAGATATTCCTCTGAACAAACAACAAATTGAGCAATAACCGTACAAAAGAGTAAGCAGAGAGCAAGGTGCATGCATGTGCAAGTAAAGAAAATATCTAGTAACCAAACTAGTTATCAAGGAACTAGATCAATTAGAGTTTAACCAAGTACTTAGCAAATCAAACCACTAGTTAGCTTAAACACCATCAAATGATCAACACTTGTCCATCCATTTTCATCATCCCTTGCATCATCACTTTATTAAAGTATCTTTTGGATGAGATATTATCTAAACCTCATCTCAATTATTCATTTTATCACACAACAAAGCAAGAGACAAGCCAAACAAACACCATTCTCTCCATTTCTTCAAAACTGCCCAGCAAGAACACCCATGAAAAGAAAATTCATATCTCCATTTCTATCCATGATAAAATCACCCAATTTTAACCACAGCTCCCTCATAGTATGGAGATCATTCTCTCAATATTTCATATCATTCTAAAGAGTGTAGCCTAGTCAAATCTCCTCCCCAAGATGGATAACCGAGCTGCCCAGAATCCTTGACAGTTTCTGTGACGACTTTCAAACGGCCATATCTCCTTCATTACTCAATGGAATTTGGTGTTCTTTATCTTGTTGGAAACCTGGTCAGATGCTCTACAACTCTTTTTTAGAAGCCTCATCCAGAAAACCTCGGTAAGACCCTCGTTTTTCATGATCTTTCCACTGAGTTATAGCAGATCCAAAAATCCCTAATTATGTTCTTGATGATTCTTGCTAGTTTAAGGTTGTATGGAGTTCTAAGGACTAGATCAAGGCTTGTTAGACTCATATACACACCAAGGAAGTTATAACTCTCTTGAAACCCTAGATCATACTTTGAGTTTTGTGATTGTTCTTAGTGATCTTAGATGCGATATGATTATAATGATGATATAAGCATGATTGTGTAGTAGATTTAATTGATTTAAGAGATATGATGTATATGGTGGTGAGATCAGTTGTGATATGGACTGATTATAGTGTATGTATACCCGGTGTGGCTTGGTTGATGTTTGATCGTGAATTAAAAATTTGGAAACGTTCGATTTATAGCCGTCGTAATGCCCGATTTTCGTTAGACCTCAGTAATTCGTGCATAACAGTTAGGTTAATTTTCTGACCATAATGGATACATGACCTACCCTTGTAGATCTCGAGTCATAGATCGTTTTGGCGTGAAAATCGAAGCATTTGGACTTACGGTTTAGGAGATATGAGTAAATTACTAAAAGTGGTTCGGAACCGTAAGTGCAAGTTCATAACTGATATTGAATCCCCTTAACATGAGTAATCTATTTAAAAATCTTGGTAATTAAATACTAGAGATAAAAAGGAAGGAGTGAGAGAAAACCACATGTCAAACGGATCGTTTTTCAATTTTATAAAAATGTTTGAATCGAGGTTAAACGCGAACGAACCCCTAAAAGTGTACTTGGTTATAACTTTGGTAAAACACTTAGAAAACGGGCGATAAAACCTGAGGTATAATCTTGGTTCGTAAACGACCGACCTTAGAACTTACCCGGCTTAATTATATGTCAAGTGTAAGTGTAATGACATGTTTTAATAACGAACAAAAGTCGAATCGTATCGGTAATAAAAAGAGTTATACAAAAGGGTGCATAACAAGATAACTCGAAAGTGTGTTTCGACTTAAGTAAAGTTTATACGTAACCTTCTAAAGAAGTGTTAGGTGATTAATCTCGAATATTCTGATTGTTTATAGATCACCGAGCAGACCCAGGACACGCTATCTCTACCCGCACCCGATTACCAGGCAAGTTTCCAATACCTTGGAACTGTTGTTGTGATAATATGTATATCTGTTGTTTCTGATACATATGCCATAGCATGCATGCCTATTGTCAAATTATATTATGATACTTGTTCCCTGAATTGATATTGGCTTATAGACTAGATACGAATTATCAGTTATAAGCCGGATTATTTTGGTAAGACCCTTAGCGAAGGGCATATGATATTCATTCTTAAATATAGACCGGGATTCGGTATTTTGAGGTATATAGATAGTCGTGGAAACCCGGAGGGATTCCAACGGCAGATTATTATTTATCTTAAGGAATGTTATTATTAAACATTATTTATATTTCCATAAAGTATCAATTACTTGAAAATCTTTCGAGGAATGTTATTTGAGTATTATCTCAGTCGAGAAATATTAAATGAATGTTAGTTTCGAATATTCATTTAGAGTTGATTAGTTAATAAATATTATTTTGATATTCATTCGGAATTCTATTCATTAAATGAATATTACCTTCGAATATTCATTTAAGATTTTATTTACTTAATGAATATTACTTTAAAATATTCATTTGAAGTTCTATTTATTTAATGAATATTATTTTAAAATATTCATTTGAAGTTCTATTTACTTAATGAATATTATTTCAAATATTCATTTAATGGTTGATTTATTTAGTGAATAATTATGCGTATTTATTCGAGGATTATTGACCAGCAATATCTTATATTAAGAATATTCTTTAAATACTTATGATTTAATAAGTATTATTTGAATATTTATTTAATTCTTTTAAACTAGTTTTAAAATGATTATATTATTCAAAGATTATCTTCCACCTTCATGTATTATGTAAAATATTTCGGAGTCTTTTTATGACTATTTTATCAAGGAAAGGTTCCCAACTCTTTATTTTTCATTTAAATCTATCTTAAAAGGATTTAAATGCTCGCTCAAACTTCCATATTATAGGGGAACCTTACTTGAGAAATGTTATTTATCTGGTTGACTTCCCGGTCATAAATCTTTTAAAACTATTCTTTTCACTCGCAACTTGGTTGCTGTTTCTCAATTGAATCTTTGAGTAACCTTCTCATCATTCGAGGGGTAAGATTATTAGAACAAGATGGTATCCTCTAACAAGCAGCAGCTTGGGAGATATGATGTTGAATTTTCCTTTCCAACTAGATACGACTACTTTGTGGAGTTTTATCAACAAGTATTACACTTGGGGAAAGGGGGACGAACTTTACGTTAAGAGTCATGAACTTCTTTTTGAACTTGGAGTCGTGTAAGAGGCCGAGTAGCGCCGGTCCATCCCATTGGCCCAACCGTTGGCCGGGGAGATCTAACAGGGCGGTAGATAAGTAAATCCGTCAACCCTTCCTTCTACCGATAATAAATCTAAATTGAGCTGTACAATCTGCGACTGATCATCGTTAGGATTGGAACAGCGGGCGCGGTGAATACTCCAGCATTAGTTCATCATTCAAATTCATTTATTTTCTACAACATTATCATTGTTGGCAGTATTGGTAAAGTATTCATAATTGGAATTGTAATATTTTTCCTGCAAGTTCCTCTTTTATGATAAGTGATAATATCTTGCATATCTTTGGCATAGCAGATATCCACCTATATATACATTTTGAGTTACCTTGTAACTTCATTGTTTATGTTATACTGGCATCATTTCCGTAAATGCATGGCATATGGTTTGAAAGATACTTTTTAACTGTTATATATTATCGTTCAGTTATACATTATTGTTGGTAGGCTATTGCTCACCCTTGCTTTATTATTATGTCACAACAATAGCTGGACCAGATGACTCATACAAGGCGCACTCGATGCTGACGAGGACGATGAGACTACCAGAGCTGAAGAGGAAGCTATTGGTAGGATAGATTCATTCTTTCAGTACAAAGTATATGGGTTAGTATGACTTATGTAAATGGATGGCAAAGAGTATGTATTTATATTGTAATTCTTTTGGGTTGTAAGAACTCAAATTTGTGATTAATAAAAATTTGTTAGTTACTCTAATTTCATCTCTGGGATGATAACGGGTGTTTTTATGTTGTTGTTTTGGGCCACAAGGTTGTAACTTCATTTATATTGGTATGGTGGATGGAAATTGAGACCGTAATGACCAGATCCCTGACCTCGGATCTGGGGGTGTTACAGATAATCCGATTTACGAATACTTCATGCCAAAATTTTCTAAAAATTCCCCTGTATCAAAGTCTATTTTATTATAAAAATTATATTTTTTAGTATTGAGAAGTTCGGGGCGTTACAGGTTGGTATCAGAGCAACAGGTTATGGTCAGTGAAACAAGTTAGGATGATTAGGTGTAAGTATTTAGGCTAGACGTTAGATGGAATGATCTAGGATAAGGTTCGCCTTAGGTTATTAGGACAACTGTTGTGACGTTATTAGGTATCTCGACATATCGCACGAGCAGGAATTCGATTCATTCAATTGTACGACTTTGGACGATGTAGTTGATTCGGTGCCGCCTACGTTAAATAGATGACCGGAGTTACCAGCTTGGAGGATGCTACGTGTGGACCGTCGTGTATGTTTTAGAATTTCTTTTTCGACTTTAGTTACCCCGTGAACGACATAGAAAGTGCGAAAGGACGGTAAACAAGATGTGAAATGTGATTTCTGGCATGTGATGGAGTAAGGACATGGTTATTCATTACTAGCCGTTGATTTCATTTAATTTATTGATTAAGGAGATTTAACCATTCTTTCTGGTTTTTTTCTTATCTTGATAATACCCCATCACCTTTGATAATCAACTATATTTCAATTGATGACGAATTTTTCAAATTCATTTTAACACATTTCTATTTTTCAAAGATACCTCTATTTTTCAGGGGATCACTTGATTCAACATGATGCATATAAATTATTGAGACCCTTGAATTCTTTCTAATTTCCCCGAATAATTTCTAGTCCTTATTCAACATTGTATATCAATAAACTTTTTGAAACTTTTAAATTCTTTTTGTTTCTCTTTGAATACTTAATCTTATTTATTCTGACTGGGATGAACAATCCTATGTATATAGGGGATTTAGAGACATCTTATCTATGTGATAGAAGTCTGGTGGGACACCACTGATTATGTTTGTCATGAAAGTAGAGAAGGCTGGCCCCCTTCTTGTGCCATGGTGGTTGACCTAAGTGACAAATGCAACCTGAAATTAGTTCAATGATCATATTGATCTCTTAGTTAAATTCTTTTATGAAATTTTTATCAAACAAAACTCATCTTGTACTCATACATGTTAATGCCTGTCTATTCTATTGATCCCTTTTGTTATCAACCCTTGTGATTTTTTAAAACTTATCAATGATTGTGAGCAGGAAATATGGAGATGATGAAATTTTGAGTGGTGTAAGTTACATTGACGTCGAATGAAAGATTGGATGAGTAGGTTTGAGAATTAAAGTTAAAGCAAGTATGGACAAAGAGCAGATAACAAGGACACGAGACTATTAATTTTGTTAAGGTCGAAAATTGAATAATAATGGATATAGTTGGTATGTGATAGTTATGTTGAGCAAAGACTTTTGATGAACCCTTGTTTATTACATAATTCATTATGGATGTAGTAGATGGAATAGTACGAGATTTTAGATGTTTTGACACTAATTATCAGATACAAAAGTTTTAAAACCGGAACGAGATAACTTGGGCAAGACAAGGTAGAGTGGGACAATTAGTTTCAAGGAATTTTAGCAAGAATTAAAGCTTTGAATAAGGAAGTAAAGTGGTTGTGTGGAATTAATAACTTGTGTTAATATAGTCAGAGGATCCATAAAATTAAGAATAAGAGTGAGTTTACGCAGATGGAACGAGATGGTAAGAAAAGGAAGATAGAGAACCAGGAAATTTTAAAGAATGGTGTTAATAAGAGATGTGAGATTTAACTAGAAAAGAATTTGGGATCTAGAAAATTTTGAAAACCAGAATAACGAGGCATGATAGCCACCCAAGGAATATTAATTACTGAGACTAGCAGGACCGCCACTGTTAGAAGACGTGATTTCCAGAGGAAGTATATTGTAATTGTACTAGGATAAAGATGGAAAGCTATGAGGGTAGGTGGAAAGAATAGTATTGTTGGTAGTGACAGAACTAGAAGCGACAAGTTTAATATAATGATGAATGATGATATTAAGGATATGGATGTGATGGCAGTTAAAAGAGTTAAGTGTGAGTTAGGGCTGGATCGGTTAGTAACCACTAAGTACAGACCCAAGTGTGAAGATAAGAAGGTGAAATTATGAACTGCAAGAGATATTTAAGTTGTGTTTCGAGTCAGGAGGTGGATAAAGGAGTTTTAACGGTTATGCGGACTAGGAGGTTATTATAATAAGATTTTAAGGTTATTGTATAAGATTTTAAGGTTATTGTATACACGTGGGAGATATCAGTAAGGAGATAATTAAAGTGAAACAGATTTCAGTGGTCAAGACTTCTCGGATATGTGGCTTGATGAATTACCAGGATTATCACCGGATAGAGAGATAAAGTTGATTAATTTATTTTACAACCAGGAATGTAATCAATTTTGAGGATTCAAGATTGGAAGATATAGCAAGATATTTGAGGATATAAGAAGAACATGCATGAGATTTCTAACTACGTGCTTTGGAATTAGAAGAAATATAATTTCAGGATATGACGAAAAGACTGAAGTGAATGCCATGAAGACGAAGCAATAATGAATCGGGAAAGGCCTAAGATGCCAGCAGAGATCAAAAGTTTTGAAGGATCGGCTAGGAATTTTCGTAGATTGTCAAAGATTTTACCAAGATAGTTATAGCAGTGGACAAGACTATAAGTCAAGAAGTGAATGAATAAAGGTGAAGAGAGTTTTAGGAGTGGAAGAAGAGATCGAAAATTGCTCAAGTGTCAGTGCAACCGGATGAACCTGGAAAGATTAAATAGGCATACAAGGCTCAAGGAAATGTTCAAAGAAATTGGGAAGTTTTAGAGGGAAGATCCAAAGGTCTAGATTATTGCGAGTGAATCGATAGAGGAAAGTAGGAAGTACTAAGCAGAGTGGACGGAAGCAGAATGTGAAGGAGTGGACTGTAGAAGAATGGAATCGTTCAAGGAAATGAGTGGTGGACGCATATCTTATTTTGCTTATTTGGTTATTAATAAATGTTGGAGTTATAATGTACAGAGTTCGAATTTAGGATTTGTAGAGTATGTGGAGCAATGTTTTGGAAGTCGATTTCTCGGGAATTGGATATAGTAAAGTTTAAATGAGTTTTGCAGATAGTAAGTTAATTATGAGTGATGTATACTTTGCTTTACGTATTTTAAGTTAAGTATTGATTTTATCCGATGTTAGAAGTTCTAGAGCTTAACTGGATTAGAAGTTTGATTTGTGAATGGTATTGAAAGGTTGTGACCCCGGGTAGTTGGTATCGCGAATAAGATATATACGTTTTAAGGTAAATGGTATTAGTTTCGAAAAGATTACTCAGTAAAACAATGGGATTAAGGATGGACAGGAGTTTTTCAGTTATTCCCTCCTCGAGTAACATTGTACGTTGAAAGAGGAGTAAGAATGATTGGAAGATTTCTTGATATTCTTTTTCTCAGAGTTTTATCAGGGGTAATCTGACTTATGAGTAGGAACGTGGAAGTGGTATCAATTGTTTAGTCGCGTGGAAGTTTATGTTAGAAATTCGAAGGCCTACAGGATGAGCCTATCGATATGTGAATTGATATAAAGGAATGCTAGTGGAAGAAATGATATGGAAATTGAAGAAGAAATGGTTGAGTAGTACTGTCATTACATTTTCTTAAGTTTGATTCTGAGGACAGAATCCTATTAAGGGGGGGGGGAAGGATATAACGCCCTAGAAAATATTGTAATTATTATTATTATTATTATTATTATTATTATTTAATTATTTAATATTCAATGTGGATTATAGTGTGTGAAATTTTTTTTGGATAAAATATATGTGACATCATGTTTACATGTTTATATGGTGATGTATGTGTGACATGCTAGTCCGTGTATTTTTTATTTGAATTTTTATGATTAAAATTTATTTAAATTATGCATTATTGAACTTTGAAATTTTTTATAAAATCTTTGGAGTATGTAAAAATCCTGAAATCTTTTGCAATATCATATTTGTATATTTATTTAGTTTTTAAAATTATTGGGTGAATTATTTTGAGTGTCAAGCATTTTAGAATGATTTTAAGAATCTTATAGTTTTTAAAGGGCCAAAACTAGTAAAATTCATATTTAAATTCATTTTTGACCCTAAAAATATTTTTAAAATATTGGGGGATAGCTAATTTCAAACTCTTCATTTTAAAAATAATATTGAGATTTTCTTCAAATTTATTTGTTTATTCTATAATTTACAAAAGCTATGTTGAATTGTTTTTACGTAAAAAAATTCGAATTTGTATTTACTAATTATCCTTATTCCCTTTTAATTCCCCAAAACCCAGCTGTTCATTTCAGTACTCTCGGCTCTGTTCTTGAAGCTTCTCGATCTCTCTATACTGAGCTCTGTTTTCCCTCAAATCTCTCTCGACCACTCTCTACTATCTCTCTTTTTCTCTCGATTAATCTCTCAAACTCTCCTATCTCTCTCCTTCTATCACCCTCGGTTTTTCTCTCCTCTTTTTGGGTAAGCAGGCCCCGTGTGTTCTTAGCAAACCCATTGCAAACAAATCTCTTCCCTCTCCTTTATATATCTGTATAATCAGTTCTTGCAATCGTGTGTATGTTCGAGTAATTGAGTTCTGCGATGCAGTGTACGTGTGGCCTTGTGTCGCTGCGTTTGGATGGTCGAGTATATGTGCAGTTCGTATGTATTTACAGTGTGTAGATGGCCAAACGAATGATACAAATTTGGGGATTTCTTCATTTCTTCGATTAAGCTGTTATGGGTATTTGGAATTTATGTGAGTTGTATTTGGTGGCTGTCCGTTTTGTTTTAAAGCTCGATTATGCTACTAGTTTTCCCCCTCCCCTATTTTGGCCATTAACTGTTGATGGGTCTGTGTTCGTGCGTATTGAAGCTGGTATGTTGATGTGTGGTATATATATATGTTTGGTTGGTTGGGGGTTGCCGAGTAGTGGCCAGAACTCTTGATGTTCAGATGAATTAGGAGACTTGTAGTGAGTTGTGGTTGTGGATATGTATATACGTGGTGCTGCTGTGCAGAATCAGGGTGTGTGTATGGGTCACTGTATGCTGGTGGGAGCAAAAATGGGTAGGCAAGGAGGTGAAATGTTAAGTGTGTGTGGGTATACAGGAGAGTGTAAGTCCGTGGGATAGTAGTTGTGTGTATGTGTATTGGGCGAGTAAAACAGAGGTGGAGTAAGGAGGCAAGAAGAAGCACATTGTTAGTGGCTCCTGATGGGAGTGTATGGGCTATGTACGAATGGGTGCCAGTAAATAGGTGTTGAGATTTGCTAAGGTAAGATGACAGGGGATATAGGGGAGGTGACATGGGTTACATTGGTGAGGCCTTATTATTATTTTGAGTAAATTGCACTTTGTGTATATGCAGTTAGTGTGTCAGACCACTTGAGATACTGTACTTCAAAAAGTACCACGGGCTATACTGCACTTTACTTTTCGTTACAAGTTGCCCATTTCCGTTAAATCACCTTAACGCCGTCTGTCAGCCTAGGGGTAAAAAAGACTTTTTAATGTATCTTCTTGTTTCAATTCAACTTATGACTCCTCTGCACGACTTTAACAGTGTTTTTGTCCTGGAAAACTCGTACACCATATATCTATGACCTGATTCACAGCAATAGCCCTCCAGCTTCACAAGGTTTTTGTGATGAATGCTTCCTAAAACTGAAGCTGCACTTCGAAATTTCTTTTCCTCTAACGTTGCATCTAGGGCTTTGACTACAACCGGCTGTTTGTTATGAAGCATTCCTTTAAAAGTCCTAGGTCCAATTTGATGCTTAAAATTCTCAGTAATTTCCTTGATTTCGAGGTATGGAAACATGGAAAAACTTTTTGGAAGCGGGCCTGAATAAGCTGAAGCAGCTTTTGGCCTGAATGAGTTCCTTATGAAGTAGAACCAAATGGCTACTCCAATCTGAAATATAAAGAAGGTACCTATTGTTCCTCCAGTCGCTCCTATCAGACAAGGAATGCAAAACTTGTGTGATTGTTTTCGCTGAGAATTTTGCACAGAGGGTGGTGGAGATTTTGGGGATACTGGGAACACAACGATTGGGTCTGAACATCTTTTAACAAAAGATGTGGAACTTACAGAGGCATCCAAGTAACCACTGATGTATCGAGTTTGCTTCAGTCGGCATTGTCCACTACCATCGTTTGTGAAGGTAGAAGCAGTGCAGAGTGGGTCTTCCTGACATAAACTTTTACATTGTAGCAAACTAGAATGCACAATCGTTTCGTTAGGTGGATAAATACCATAGAGGAAGGTGTGGTTATTGGCAAACATTGAGGAACCGGAACTAGATGAGTTGTACAGGCATAAGCCAGTGAGGCCACAGGTTGCAAAGACATTACACTGCCTGCTAATAGATTGCCACACTGATCTCCAAGATTTTGCAGCTTGTATCCATGAGTACAGCCGAAGGTTCCCATCAACATCCAGCCTCAGGATTCGATATTTTACATCTGATTCGTTGTGATCATCGCCATATACTGACCAAAAAGATTTGGAATTTCGGTCCAGAAGTTGAAGTGCTCCATCAGGGCTAAGTACAGCTCTCAGAAATGATTCAGAGTGGCTTTTACTAGTCCAGTATATGATATCGCTTTCCCACTTGAGTTGCAACTGCCCCAATTTGTTCAGTCTAAGACTGTAATAACTCGAAACAGAATTCCCACTTGCAGCTCGAAGAGTTTGGGAAGAGGAAAAATTCTGTCCCGGAAGAAGTGTATCCAATGGGGTGTCAAAGCTTTGCCAAGCAATGTCATTCTGTCCGTTTTGCAGGACAAGATTACCATTGTCACGAAGAACAGCTGTAGTAACAGATGAGTTGGCAGATTGGCTTGTCCAAGCAATTGCTCCAACTAAAGAATCAAACAGAACCAGTTCGCCCTTTTTAGTAAGCTCAAAATACGACCCTTCCCCAACTGTGAGGTCACCCCCTGCAATCCAAACTACCGTCTGTTCGCTAGGAGGGACAGATAGTGAATTAAAATGGACGCCAGCACTATGCCCATTCGAGCGGTTGAAGAATTTAACTGCAAAATCTCCATTGGAGGACACCCAATAGTTGTTTTCCTCTACAGAAATCCTTGAACCTAATTGAATCTCTGACACTGCAAACCTAAAAAATAATAGCCCGAGATATATACATAGCATAAAAAAAGGCCGCCTTCTGGAAATCATTGTAAGATTGGAGTAGGCTACTAGCAATCACTTCAGGCCTCTGCACTAACCAATCCCAGAAGCAAAAATGGTTAGGTGAAATCAAGGCTGACAACTAGTGGTTGGAGGCTTGAATTGAAGGAGGTGAACGGAGAATGAAGAATATGGGTGATAAGACTGTGAATGGAGAAGAGTGGCAGGTGGGTGATAAGATTGTAGGTGTTTAATGTCTTTTTTACCCCAGACTGACTGACGGAGTTATGACAAGTTAACGGAAAGGGGCAACTCGTAACAAAAATTAAAATGTAGTATAGCCCGTGATACTTTTTGAACTATAGTATCTCAAGTGGTCTGACACATAAACTGCATATACACAAAGTGCACTTTACTCTATTATTTTTATTGTTGATTAAAGGGGTTATGTGTGACCATATATTGTTGGATTAGCTGTTAATTAAGTGTTAAGTCAAACTTCGTTTTGTTCAGGTGTATAACTGATTATACGTGATCCTAAGATGATTGGATTTTGAGAGACATACTCATACTTGGTTAAATTGCAAGTTCATTGAGTGTTAAGTTACGGATTGCCAGAAGCATGTCAATTCTGTATATTAATGTATTTTACAGATTGTAAGTATAAGTGGAGTTGGTAAATGATTATTGGATTGTTGGATTGTTAATCGGATCGATTGTATTCCGACAGGTTAGGTCATATTATAAAGGAGACGCTGTCCAAATTTTGTTAGAATTGTTTTGTAATTTGTATAGTGATTTAATAATAATGATTTTTGTAAATCGATAAAATATACATGTTGAAAGGATATAAGTATAAGTTGATATTACATGTTAAGTGCTTATGTGATTTATATTGTTATACTGTACTATTTTGAGAATGTGATTAATATGTGCTATATGTGTTATGTTATAAATCGTAATAGGACACGTGTGGGTAGTATGGAGTTAGACGATTAAGGTTATAAACGTACTGAAGTAGTACTTTACCTTTATATAAGTACCAGTAGGAGGTCAACTAAGAGCCGGCGCACATCTAGGTGGAATCTCGAGGAAATGGAATAATTATCGGAGTGGACGAGTGTGCTCGGGTAGAGACTGACAAGTGATAAAAGAAAGACGGATGTGTGATCGAATAAAGATCAATGTATAATGAAGTGGAGACTGATTTAAAGTCAGGAAAGAATTGAGATATTGGAATTGGAAACTTCGTGTATTGAGGCAAGTTTTGCTATCCCTCACTTATTGTTCAAGTGATGTGAAACTTTTTGTATTATTTATTGTTCTTTCGAAATTCTTTCTTGCAAGCAACTGTATTCTTCATATTTATTCTTAATAATTGTGAACTTGTTCGGTTAATTATACGATATTCCTTTCAAACTATTTTGCTAATGTTTATACCCTTTATTTTATTCCCAGTGATATTCTTCTTCTATTAATTTACAAACAATCATTCTCAAATTATTCTGTCATTGTTTATTTTCCTCACCTATTGTTCAGGTGTTGATTTCTTCTAAAATCATTTTATATCAATATTCCTCGTCTTTATTAATATTCTTTAAAGAAAGTTTTTCTTCAAATTGTTGTAAACTAATTCGAGGTTTAAATTGTCATTGAGGCATGTGTTGCTCAGTGACGGTTTAAATCGAGAATGAATTTAGATCTTCTTAATTATTCAAATTTATTATTGTCATGCCGGTTTTGGCAGCTAAAGCCTATGAGTGCTTAGCCGACAAGAGTGAGATTTGGGTAATTGAGAATTTCTTAAATCTTCGTTTTAAACTATTCAAATCTTTTTTGTAAGTTCAAATTTTGCCGTGAAAATTTTATCAATTGGTAACCCTTGAAATAAATGGTTATAGCTTGTGCAGTACTCAAATCTATTGGTGAACTTCAGATCACATTATTCCTTGATTTTCTTATAATTGCTGTTCAATTTCTAGAATCTTAATAATTGCTTGTTCTTTAATTTTTTATTGATGCCTTGTTGTTCTACTGATTCATAATTCTGTCTTGCTAAACTATACCATGCCTAGTTTAATCTTATTGCTTTATTGTCATGATTCCTTATATCGAATGTTTCTCTCTTACTAAATCTTTTAATGTTGCTCCCTAAAATTGTTTAATTAATTAAAGATGTTCTTAAAATCCCTTATACTGGGATGATCTGTTATCAGTGAGTATGAAGGACTTAAAAGTGAAATGTTTTAAAGATTTTAAAGATTTTGTTGTGGGGGAATTCCGTTAAAATGTTTTCCACGGATTCCTTCAGATTGGAGCCGCGCAAGAGGCCGGGTGACGCTGGTCCAGCATGTTTTATTTTGTGTTGTAGTTCTGGTGGGACCAGTCCAACACCTTACAGGCCAGTGTGTTGCCTAATTGGGAACCCAATTTATGTCCAGACGGACCGAGTGTCCGGGCTGGGGACTTTACGTGGCTGATCACCCGTATTGTCCGTAGTCGTGAAAAAACTCCAATCAAATGAAATGATTTTAAAAAGGGTTTTATGGAAAATATGTTTTAATAATGGAATGGTTTTAAGAAAGGAATGTTTTCATGAAATTTATGAATTGATGAAAATGGAAAGTTTATCCTATGATGGAAATTGAATTCTTTCCTTGAGATTATTTTGTCATTGATATTGTTCATCAATGAATCATTGAAATATTATTTTTTCACTATATTATGAACTTGCTGAGCGTTCTTTGGCTCACTTTTGCTTTATTTTCCCTAACCTTTCAGTTAGGATTAAGGGTGGATGTCTACATCTTACAAGTCATATAAGAGCAATGAGGCAGCCTATACAGGATAGATCTCAAAGCTAGAGTGGGTAAGCACAGATTGGAATTAAGCTACAGATTAGACGGTATAGAAATTGTATTCAGAGTAGTGCAAGAAATTGTAATAATTTATATAGTTTAGATTCTTGTTTCATACCATAACCTGGAATCGATCCTCGGTGAGGAATCGTTGGTATATTAAATTTTATATACAGGTGGATAGTCCGATTTACGAATACTTCATGCCAAAATTTTCTAAAAATTCCCCTGTATCAAAGTCTATTTTATTATAAAAAAGTATATTTTTTTAGTATTGAGAAGTTCGGGGCGTTACATCAACCAATGACAAAAGCAGATCTTGAAGGAATTACGACGACTTTTACCACAGCCCTAACTGCTTTAACCAATCAGATGACGACGTTAACTAATCAAATAGCTAATGCCAATAATAACACTAACCACGAAGGAAATAGAAGGGAAGAACATAATAGGTTCCTCGAGGAGGAAATAATTTTGCTGGCAATTCTAGTTCTGAAGAGGAAGACTTTGTGGAGGACGAATTTGAGGATAGGACTCGGTAGAATAATCATGATTATCGTGTGAAGGCTGATATTCCATTATTTTATAGAACTATGGGGGTTAAAGAGTTTCTGGATTGGCAGATCGAAGTGGATAGATTCTTCGATGTTATGGGTGTTCCTGAAAGTAAGCAGGTGAAGATGGTTGCTATACGGCTTAAGAAAACTGCTGCTATTTGGTGGGATAAGCTTGTTGTTCAGAGACAGAAACAACGAAAAAGACCAATCACTTCTTGGCGACGGATGAAACTGTTGATGCTAGAGCGACTTTTACCGGAGGACTATGAGCAGATCGTGTACAGAATGTATATTGATTGTGTTCAGGGATCTAGGAGTGTAATAGATTATACTGCAGAATTCATATGCTATTCTGAGCGTAATGAATTGGGAGAGACTGAAAGTCAGAAAGTGGCTCGTTACATCAGCGGTTTAAAGGCTTCTATACAAGAGAAGATTGGGTTGCAGTTAGTATGGATAATAACTGAAGCATCCATCCTGGCATTAAAGGCAGAATTGATGGAGAAATCCTCGCGTACCTTTTCATCGTATCGAAGATACGAACAACAGCAAAGTAATTATGGCTAGCAGAGCAATAATGAGGTAGTAGTGGATAAAGGAAAAGGTGTAGCCTCTAAGGATACTAGCCTTAATAGTGCAATACAAAACAAAGCGCCAACACAGAAACCAAACAATCCATACACTAAAACGACTGGTGATAAATGTTATTGTTGTGGTGGAATTGGGCATAAATCAAATGTTTGTCCAAGTAGAAAAGCAGTTGCCCTACTGGAAGCAGACGAAAAGGAGGAGGAGTGCAATAACGGGTATGACGAATTGAATTTAGTAAAGAGGAATCTTTTGAGCCATTGAATATTGTGCTTCACAGGATCTTGTTGTCAGGTAGAGAAGAAGGGCAGCGTAACAATCTTCTTAAATCTCACTGTTCGATTAATAACAAAATGTGCAATTTGATAGTGGACAATGGCAGTACCAAAAATTTAGTTTCTCAAAAAATGGTGGACCATTTGAAATTACCCACACATCCTCATGAGAAGCCATACGCCCTTGGGTGGGTGAGTAAGGGACCACAAGTGAAGGTGACACGGACCTGCACAGTTCTAATTTCCATTGGGAAGCACTACAAAGAAGAGGTAATTTGTGATGTCATTAATATGGATGTTTGTCATATTTTTCTTGGTCGGCCTTGGCAGTTTGATAATGATGTTACGTATAGAGGACGTGACAATGTGTTGATGTATAATTGGGAATCACGTAAGATTGCCATGGCTCCTGTTTTAAGATTTGATAGAAGTGTTGAGCATAAAACTTCAAATTTTCTGGTGATGACACGGGATAAAAAGGACATAGATGAAGCTGTTCAAGAAAATGGGTATTTCTGTCCAGTTGTGATCAAAGGGTTAACGAGTGCAGTGAAAGAAGATGCAACTATTCCGGAAGAGGTGCAGAACATTCTTAAAAATTTCGAAGAGCTGGTTGCTGATGAGTTGCCGAATGAGTTGCCACCCCTACGTGATATTCAACATCAAATTGACTTGATTCTTGGTTCTAGATTACCAAATCTTCCCCATTATCGCATGAGTCCTAAGGAGAATGAAATTTTACGGGATCAAATTGAAGACTTGCTGAAGAAGGGGTTTATTCGTGAAAGCATGAGTCCTTGTGCAGTGCAGGTCCTTCTTGTTCATAAAAAAGGAAATCAGTGGTGTATGTGTGTTGATAGCAGGGTTATTAACAAAATTACGATCAAATATCGGTTTCCTATTCCTCGTTTGGAGGACATGTTTGATGAGTTGGCTGGTTCCAAGGTGTTCACAAAGATAGATCTTCGCAGTGGCTATCATCAGATTAGAATCAAACATGGTGATGAATGGAAAACAGCTTTCAAGAGCAAAGACGGACTTTTTGAGTGGTTAGTGATGCCTTTCGGGATGACTAATGCACCTACTACTTTAATGAGACTTATGAATCAGGTTCTTCGTCCATTCATTGGTTCTTTTGTGGTTGTTTATTTTGATAACATTTTGATATATAATAAAATCAAAGAAGAGTACTTGGATCATGTCAAGCAAGTTTTACAGGTTCTTCAAGAAAACAAATTATACATCAATCTAAAGAAGAGTACTTTCTGTATTAACAAGTTGCTGTTCTTGGGTTTTGTTGTTGGTGAAGATGGGATTCAAGTTAATGAGGATAAAGTTAGTGCTATTAGGGATTGGCCTACTCCAATAACCGTTACTGAGGTACTCAGTTTTCATGGTCTGGCTACTTTCTATGGAAGATTTGTGAAAATTTTGTTACCATTACTGCTCCTATTACTGAATGCTTGAAGAAAGGGTAGTTTCTTTGGGGTCCTGAGCAAGATCAGAGTTTTGCTTTGATCAAGGAAAAGCTTTGTACCGCACCTGTCCTTGCTTTTCCTGATTTTGATAAAATATTTCAAGTTGAATGTGATGTTAGTGGAGTTGGTGTAGGTGCTGTTTTGTCTCAAGAAAAGAGACCAGTTGCCTTCTTCAGTGAGAAGTTAAGTGAAACTCGACAAAAGTATAGTACTTATGATCAGGAATTTTATGCAGTGTTCAGAGCTTTGAGACAATCGGAACACTATTTGATTCAGTGAGAATTCATTCTATTCACGAACAATCAAGCCTTGAAGTTCCTTCATTATCAACAAATGATTAATAAAATGCATGCTCATTGGGTGAGTTTTCTGCAAAAATTTCCTATCATTATTCCACACTAATCTGGAAATTTTAACCAAGTGGCAAATGTGCTGAGTAGGAGAGCTTCCTTGATGATTACTTTGTCAAAAAAAATTGTTGGTTTTGAATGTCTGAAGGAGTTGTATGCTGATGATCCTGAGTTCAAGGAGATAAGGGTCAAATGCAGTGTGAATCATCCAATTTCAGATTACTATGCTCTAGATGGCTATCTTTTTAAAGGGAATTAGTTGTGCATTCCTGTTACTTCATTGCGAGAGAAGCTGATGCGTGAATTACATGGTGGTGGTCTAAGCGATCATCTAGGCAGAGTCAAGACCATTGCTACCTTGGATGAAAGATATACTAGCCACATTTAAGAAGGGATGTTGGTGCTATTGTTAAAAGGTGCTACACTTGTCAGGTATCTAAGGGACAATCTCAAAATACTGGTCTTTATATGCCTTTACCTATTCCTGAAGATATATGGCAGGATCTTTCAATGGATTTTGTTTTGGGGTTGCCTCGTACACAAAGAGGTGTAGATTCTGTTTTTGTAGTTGTTGACAGGTTTTCCAAGATGACTCACTTCATTGCTTGTAAGAAGACTGCTAATGCAGCAAACATAGCCAAACTGTTCTTCAGGGAGGTTGTGCGCTTGCATGGGATTCCTAAAACTATTACTTCTGATAGTGATACCAAGTTTCTTAGTCATTTCTGGATCACTTTGTGGAGATTGTTTGGAACTTCCCTCAACAGAAGTTCAACAGCTCATCCCCAAACTGATGGTCTAGACGGAGGTTACAAACTGAACTCTCAGAAACATGATTAGGAGTATTTGTGGTGACAAACCGAAGCAGTGGGATCTAGCTTTGCCTCAGGTAGAGTTTGCTTATAACAGTGCTGTGCATTCTGCTACAGGAAAGTCACCTTTTTCTCTGGTGTATACTTCTGTTCCTAAGCATGTGGTTGATTTGGTTGAGTTGCCTAATGCGTTGGGAAAAAGTGCAGTGGCAAAGAATTTGGTTAAGGAGATTCAAGATGTCAAAGAATCTGTTTGTGTTGTGATAGAAGCTACATGGCAGAAGAATAAAGCTCATGCTGACAAGCATCGAAGGGTGAAAGTTTTTAAAGGGGGAGATTCTGTAATGGTGTTTCTTTGCAAGGAACGATATCCGGTTGGTACTTACAGTAAGCTGCAGCCTCGCAAATATGGCCCTTTTACGGTGACAAGGAAGATCAATGATAATTCTTATGTTGTGGCTCTTCCAGATTGTATGAACATATCTAATACCTTTAATGTGGCTGATATATATGAGTTTCATGCAGATGAAGTGATTTATCCTGAAGAGAACTCGAGGTCGAGTTCTTCGGAGGTGGAGGAGACGGATGTCGGAAGAATGGCGTCAAAATTAGAGGAAGAAATTGAGAGGCGCACAAGGCGAAGGCCGAAATAGGCTTTTAAGTTTTTAATTATTCGTTTTGCATTTATTATAGGCCAGGGACTTTTGGGCCTGAGTAATAGGTTTTTCTAAGAAGTATTTAAACATAATTGTAATAAGGGTTTTGGCAGATTATTATTATTATTAAACTTGAGGAGTTTTCTCTTTTCTTGGTGGATTCCAATTCTTTTTACTTTCGACTCAGCGCTTGCTGATTCGTTTTGATTCTCAGATTAGTGTTTGCTAATCTATACACTTCCTACTGCGTCAACAGTTCTATTAACGAAATTAGAATACGAGAAATCCGATTAATCAAACATTGAAGTACGGTATAGATGGTGATAAACCTTGGCATCTTTTTGATTATGCTGATTTGATTCAAGGTTATGATCAAAACAAAAGAAGAAAACCTTTGTCAAACTTATGGAAAGAAAATTATTTCCAAACCAACGTATGTAGCAGAAGGTTTGGTGGATTGTCTTCTTCAGGTGCTAAAGTTGCCAACGAATGTAAGTTATCAGTTATCAAAGATAATTAGTTATTCAACATAGCTTGTAAAAACGGCTATTCAACCCTGTCATATGCTTTGTTCATATCCAATTTGAGAGCCATGTAGCCCCTCTTTCCAGTCGACTTCCTTTTCATGTAGTGCATCGCTTCAAAGTTTATCATAATAGTATCTCAAATCAAACGGCCCAGAATAAAAGTACTTTAGGAATCTGAGATTACTGAATTTAGGACATCCTTCATTCTGTTGGCTAACACCTTCGATCCCACCTTATACAACACATTACATAAAGATATTGGCCGCAGATGTCCCATATGTGTGGGTTATTTTTTTCAGAATCAAGACTATATTCATCTCGTTAAGACCAACGGGAATACCCCATGTTTCAAAGAAATTGCGAACCTAATTAATCACATCCTTTCCCACAATCCTCCAAAATGTTAGGAATAATTCATGAGTTTTGATGTTAAGAATAGAATTTGCTAATACTTCTTGTATATCCTGATCTTATAAAGGTTTTATCACTTTGTATAGGATATATGTGTTAGACAGTAATCTGTAGATTTTAGTCAGGAACAGTGCGTCAAAGACTACATTTCAGGAACTAAGAGCAGATCCTGATACAGCAAGTCAGATCCTGATCAAATACTGATGGGATGATCAGATCCTGATGCAATGGGAAATCCTGATATCAGTTATGTTACTGATGATGTCATTATGGATGCTATAGAAACTGGCAAGTGCTATAAAACATGAACTTTGTTTTGGAGAACAAGCAAGAAGATATCGTGAAGGAAACGAATTCTCTATTGATGGAAACTATCAACTGGACGGCAGAACATTGTCATAGATAGATTATAATTCTGTTATTAGTTGATAGGTAGCATTATAAATACTCTCTCAATATCATTGTAAAAAGAGCGAATAGTGAATTTTAGAGTGCATATCGTGTGAAGCTCTGTATAAGGTTTGTATTCGAGAGTCCGAAACAAACAGAGAGAGAGAGAGATTTGTATTGTCAGCAACTACTAAAGGTATTGTACACCTTTGGTAGAGTTTGTATTTGATTTATTTAATACAAACAAAGTTTGATTCATTCGTTTATTCTTGTTCATCTAATCAAGCAAAAATCAGACACGATTATATAACTTGTATTCAACCCCCCCTTCTACAAGTTATTCGATTTAACAATTGGTATCAGAGCAGGTTGATTTCGAATAATCATAAAGATCTATAATCATGTCTGGTTACAAGGATGGTAATACTAAGATCCCTATGCTCAAGAGAAACGAATATACTTTATGGGAAGTGAAAGGCAGAGTGTATAAACTTGTAACACTATAACTAATGTAACTCAAACTAAAGGAAAAGATACTTAACCAGAAGACAATCAAGAACAGGAAGTCACAAGAAATCAACACTAAATGAAGACAAGGTAATTGATACAATTAAACATGCTAACTATGATCAAGCCAAGAAGAAATCATTGAGAGAAGTTCAAGTTAAAGTTGTTCATGCCTCAGTGATTTGATAAATCAAGAATCAAGATCATAACTATCAGTATCAACAAGACCAATTGATTTCAAGTGAAGAAGAAGGAAAGCAAATATTGGAAAGCCAAGTTATTCAGTGAATATGGTAATTTATTCAAGAAGCAGAAACACTATCAAGACTAGTCACTTATGAACCAGACCAGTGCATCAAGTGTCAGGACATTGATAGCAAGTTTATGTCAGTAATAAAGAACCATGTTCAAGAGCTTGTTGAAGAATAAAGAAGACATGAAGATATCACAAGTTCAAGATGTGCATTGAAATTTCAAGTTGAAGACCAGAATATTTTCTAAGTACTAAATGTTCTGGATGGCTAAGTAGAAATTCTCAAGTAGAAGTTCTACTTAGGAATTTCGAGATAGCCAAGTAGAAGTTCCACTTAGGAATTTCGAGATAGCCAAGTAGAAATTCTCAAGTAGAAGTTCTACTTAGGTGCAGCTTCAACATGACACATGGCATCTTCTGATTGGCAGATTTCCAAGCTTTCAAGATAAGGCAAGAATTATGTGGACATCATTGGGCCACGTACATCTTAGTCTTTGAAGACTACAGGACATAGATTACATGTAGTATAAATAGAAGTACTTGTGTAATGTTTTAGTTAGTGAGCAATTCTAGAGAAAAACACAAGAGAAAAAGAGAGAGTGCATTCACAGAGCTTAGTATCATTCACTTCTCTCTCAACTTCTGTTATACTTTGTAATGAATGTTGTAGCAACCCTTTCAAGTTATATATAAAGAAATATATTCCTTGAATCTGTGTGTTCATTTATTGCATCGTTTTTATTGCCTCTCATATTCGAAAAGTTGTATTCACCCCCCCTCTACAACACATTTGGACCTAACAATTGGTATCAGAGCTATATGTTTAACATACAAAACATAGATCCTTGTGTTGAGTAGAAGAATCGTGAGTTTTCATTTTTCAGATCTACTTTTCATTTTCTCGAAAAGTGTGTTTTAATTCGTTGGTAGTGAAAACTCATCTAAAAAATTATTTAAATACTCGAGGTGTGATTATTTAGCTTGGGTGTATTTTAATTAATTTTTGGTGAATTTATCTGGGTTAGTTCATATTTGGTGTTCTTGAGTGTTCATCATCTGTTCTTATCAAAGAATACAACCCAACAACTTTTTGATCTCCTTTTCAATAGTAAAAGAATAAAAAGGTGGTTTTTGGACTTGTTGATTTATTTTATTCGGCCGAAAGTAAAAGACATACTCAGTACCTAGCATGTGGGTTAGGTGGGTTTGGTGAGTAAAGCATTCAAAGTCAAAAAGTGTTAAAGTGATAATATTGTTTATTCAATATTTAAAGAAATCTGCAGAAAAATTATTCTAAGGCAAAAATTTCTACATAGAAGTTCTACTTGAGAATTTCTACATAGAATTTCGACTTGGACAATTTCTACTTGGTGATTTCGACTTGAGCAAAATTTCTACTTAGAGAAATTTCGACTTAGGCAAAAGTTCTACATAAATATTCTACATAGCCTAGTCTTGGGTACTTAGAAATTTTTAGTGACCAGAATTGAGATGGCTCCTAAAAATGCATTCAAGATCCCAATGTTCAACAAAGATCACTATGAAGAATGGGTTTTCAGAATGAGACTATATCTAGAGACTATTAACCCTGAATATCTGGAAGTCCTTGACAAGGGTAAATTTGTCCCAATGGCAGTTATTCCTTCACATACGGAAGGAGGAGTGGTTATACCACCCCGGTCTGAGCCCAAAAAGGCAGCGGACTTTTCGGATGCTGATAAAGAGCAAATAGCTTTGGATACTGCTGTACGACAAACCTTGATGGAATCTCTTGATCATGAAATGTTCAACATAGTCAAAGGTCTGACTACAGCGAAGAAGATTTGGGACAAGATAGAAGTTGTCATGGAAGGATCTGCAGAGGTCAGAAGCAACAAAACACTCATACTCAAGATGGAGTATGACACCTTTAGAATAAGGAAAGGAGAAGGCATAACAGATGTCTACCTACGATTCAGTCAGTTGGTATTGGATTTGAGTCTGAGAGGTGTGACTCTCCCCATGGTTGAAACAAATACGAGATATCTGAGGAACCAGCCAAAAAGCATTGAGCATAGGGTCTACGCAATCAGAGAAACCAGAGATTTGCATACAACTTCTCTGGAAGAGTATTATGGAATATTAAAGACCTATGAGCTGGAAACGCTTCAAGATCAAGCATGGGACAATGATTCAAAGTCAAAAGAAAGTGCATCAGGATTAGTTGCTGATGAGGAAGAGTCTAAGAAGGCAATGGTTGCAGCAAAGCCTAAATCATCACTTGCACCACATCAAGTTGATAATGATGACGAGTGCGCATCTGACAGTGATGATGACTACTACACCCAAGAAGAGCTGGACAACATGGACGATAGTGTCGTGGCATACATGGCAAGGAAGTTCAGCAACATGAGATTTAGAAAAAGCAACCGACCGCAGAGAAAATCTTCATCTTATTATCGGGCTGCTAAGGGTGGTGGTAGTTCGTCAGGCTACAAAGGAAAAGGCAAGAATACCAGCTACAAATCTCCTTTGGATTTCAAAATGAAGTTCAAATGCTATAATTGTGGTGAAGCTGGACACTTTGCCTCGGACTGCAAAAAGCCTAAACAGACTTATCCAAAAGAAACATTTGAAGCTCTCAAAAGCAACTATGAAGCACTGTTGAAGGAAAGACATGGAAAACGAGCTTTATTGGTGACAGAAGGAAGAGCTTGGGATGATTCAGATGAGGAAGATGTTACTCAAGTAGCAAACTTTGCGCTCATGGCTGAGACATCAGAGGAACCAGAGGTACCAGTTCTGACTCTTAAAGTAGAAATGTCTATTGATGATTATAAAGAACAGAACGGGGCTCTTAGTGAAGAGATCTACATGTTGTGCAAAAGCCTAGACTCTTCTCAAAAGGAACAGAAAACACTTGTTGCCAAATGCAGAATGCTTGAGGCAAAAGTGGAAGAGCTAGAGGCTGCTTGCACTGTAGACACTTCTCTAAGAGACTTTATTAAATCTCTGGAACACAAGCTTGTCCTTAAGGAAGAAGTAGAAGCATGTCTTAGGAACAATCTAGCTGAGTTAGAAACAAAATGCGAAGCTTACAAACTAGCTGCTAGTAAAGTGTATGTAGATAATGACACATTTAAGAAGATAACTGGAGTAGGTATAGGGCTTGATTATTCTGACCTTCCTAAGAAAGAAGGAAAGAGACCTATTGACCCTAGTTCCAGTGACCTTAAACAGGAAACACCTAGAATTCTTAAATCGGCTGTCAAACCTATTTACAAGCATCTTGTTCCTAGAATAGAAGAAGAAGAGACTGAATTGATAGCTAGATATGAGATTGAGATGGAAGATCGCCAGAGAGAACAACCTGTAACTCCTATTAAACAAGTGAAAATCAATTTCCCTAGAGATGAATCTAGACTGGGATTAGGAGCTAAGGCTGTTAAACAACAAGGAAAGAAAGAAAAAGGCATAAAAGAGGTTAAGGCTGAACGAATAAAGAAAGCATGTTATCATTGTAAATCTACTGAACATCTTTCTTATGCATGCAAAGCTAACATGAATGTTCCTGCTGCACATGCCATGCCTACCACACATACAATGAATAATCTGCATCAGAATCATGCACAGTGTGGTCAACCTAACTGTATGCCATGCACTTTTAATATCATGCAAACTTTTGTGCATTTAATGAATGCATCTAGCCAGTCATGCTCAAATACTGTTGCTAGTTCAAATATCAAGAAAAAGTATGGTAGAGCCAAGACTGTCAGTCCTCCTAAAGTTAGGAGTGACAAACCTTCTCCTAAGACTGACAAATCTGTCAAGTCTGAGAAAGGAAAGGAGATAGTCGAAAGCTCTAGTAATGTGAAGAAAAGTGCATCTCCTGTTGTTAAATCTGTTGATTCTCGATCTTATCGAAAAGCCGGGCCCAATCAAAGTTGGGTTCCGAAGAATGTCTAACCAATCTGTCATTGCAGGGCATTAAGCAGAATAGAAATAAAGTTATATGGGTGCTAGACAGTGGAGCATCGAGGCATATGACTGGAAACAAGTCCCTGCTTACAGAGTTGGTTATGAAGGCTGGCCCTTATGTTACCTTTGGAGATGACAGCATAGGTGTGACTAAGGGATATGGCAAACTGAAAACTGGCAATGTCATCATTGAAGATATTTCCTATGTTGAGGGACTAAAGCACAATCTGTTGAGTATAAGTCAATTCTGTGACAAAGGTTACGAAATTGTCTTCAACAAGAAAGGTGTCTCAATCACTCACATCAAGGAAGGCTCACTAGCTTTAAGAGGAGTTCGAAAGGCAGATCTTTTTGTTGCAGATATGGATTCAGCAAATCAGGATGAGGTCACCTGTTTCTACAGCAAAGCCTCGGATGATGAAAGCTGGTTATGGCACAAAAAGCTATCTCACTTAAACTTCAAAACGATGAATGCTCTCGCAAGGCGAGAATTGGTGAGAGATCTACCTCAAATGGAGTTCGCTCCGAAAGGACTCTGTGAAGCTTGTGAAATGGGAAAGTCGAAGCGAGCATCGCATAAAAGCAAAGAAATTTCTAGTATTACTGAGCCTCTACAACTTCTTCATATGGATTTATTTGGCCCAGTGAATGTCCTATCTTTGTCTAGGAAAAGATATGCTTTGGTAATCGTGGATGACTTCTCCAAGTATACATGGGTATTGTTCGCAATGACGAAAGACGAAGTACCTTTCTTAATCATTGATCACATCACTCAAATTGAGAATGTTTCAACACTTACTGTGAAGACGATTAGATCAGACAATGGCACTGAATTCAAAAACGCAGTGCTAAATGACTTCTGTGTATCTAAGGGAATACGTCGTCAGTATTCAGCCCCGTTGAAAGGAAGAATAGAACTTTGGTTGAAGCAGCAAGAACTTTGTTGTATGATTCAAAACTTCCTTTGTATTTCTGGGCCGAAGCAGTGAGTACCGCTTGTTACACTCAAAATAGAACCTTGATCATAAAAGATAAAGAAAAGACACCATGTGAGCTAATGAACAACAGAAGACCAACAATCAAATACTTTCATGTCTTCGGAGCAAAATGCTATGTGCTTATAGATGATGAAAATCTAGGCAAGTTTGCAGCAAAAGCTCGTGAAGGAATCTTTGTTGGTTACTCTACAGACGTGGTGGCAGCTTATAGAGTGTTCTTAGTGAATGATCGAAAAGTGACTGAAAGTTACAACGTCAGATTCGACGATACCAAACTCTCATCAATTTCAAGAGATTCTAGTGAACCTGAGTCCCTAAAATTTCAGAATCTGGACTTAGAAGATCTTGAAGATGAACCTGAGTTGGTTGTTCCATTAAATGTTCCAAGCGTACATGAAGAACCTGAGTCTAGTGAACAAGCTAATTCTACAAGATCAGGAGAGACTTCTTCAGTACCAACCGGCAACAACTCAGGGGGAGTAAATAGCAGCTCAAGGACTACTGTTCAAGGCTCGAGTCGAGTTGACTCTAGTTCTGTAGGAGCTGGCACTAACTCAGGGGGAGTTAGTGAAAATAATCAAAGTAGTCAGCACCCCATCTCAGAAAGTCAAGCTGAATCATCTAGACAATTTCCAGGTGAACGGGTATGGAATAGAGACCATCCGTTTGAGTTAATTATTGGTGATCCAGATGCTGGTGTGACTACTAGAAGAACCGCAAGAGCTGACATGGCTAATATCTCCTTATATTCTGGGTTCTTATCCAAACTTGAACCTAAAGAAATAGAAGAAGCTCTTGGCGATGCTGATTGGGTGATTGCAATGCAAGAGGAACTCAATCAGTTTGAAAGGCAGAAAGTTTGGAAACTGGTACCCCGACCAAAGAACAAATCCGTAATTGGAGCTAGGTGGGTATTCAGAAATAAACTGGATGAAAACGGACTTGTAACACGAAACAAGGCTCGTTTGGTTGCAAAAGGTTATTCTCAGCGAGAAGGGATTGATTATGATGAAACCTATGCACCAGTTGCAAGACTTGAGGCAGTCAGGATGTTCTTGGCATTTGCAGCACATAAGAACTTCAAGGTATTCCAGATGGACGTGAAAAGTGCCTTTCTGAACGGAGAGTTAGAAGAAGAAGTGTATCTGGAACAGCCGCCCGGCTTCGTTGATCCAGAACATGCAGATTTTGTGTATCTACTCTTCAAATCTGTCTATGGCCTCAGGCAATCCCCAAGGCGATGGTATGAAACCCTATCTCTATTCTTAATTGAAAATGGTTTTGTTAGGGGAGTAATTGATAAAACATTGTTCTATAAAGTTGTGAGAAATGACTTAATACTTGTTCAAGTATATGTGGACGATATTATTTTTGGGTCATCAAATGAGCGCTTGTGCGAGAAATTTGCCAAGCTAATGCAGGAAAAATATGAGATGAGCATGATGGGAGAGCTGTCCTTCTTCCTTGGATTACAGATCAGTCAGAGAAAAGATGGTATCTTTATCTGTCAATCCAAGTACGTCAGAGATTTACTCAAGAAGTATAATCTAGAAGATGCATCAGCAGCTAAGACTCCTATGGCAACAGCCACGAAGCTTGATGAAGACAAATCAGGTAAATCAGTTGACATCACAAGCTATCGAGGTATGATTGGCTCACTCCTCTATTTAACTGCAAGTAGACCAGATATAATGTTCGCAACTTGTTTATGTGCAAGGTTCCAAGCGGATCCTAGAGAATCACATCTCGTAGCCGTCAAAAGAATTTTTAGGTATCTCAAGGGCACACCAAATCTAGGGATTTGGTACCCAAGAGATACAGGTTTTAATCTTATTGGCTATTCGGATTCAGACTATGCAGGTTGCAGGATTGATAGGAAAAGCACATCTGGTGCTTGCCAATTTCTTGGCAGAAGATTGGTGTCCTGGCAAAGTAAAAAACAACATACAGTATCTACTTCTACTGCTGAAGCTGAGTACATTGCTGCTGGAAGCTGTGTAGCTCAAATACTGTGGATGAGGAACCAATTGAAGGATTATGGCATGGAGCACAAGAAAATTCCAATCATGTGTGACAACACAAGTGCCATTGCCATAACCAACAATCCTGTAGATCACTCAAGAACCAAGCATATTGACATCAGGTATCATTTCATAAGAGAACATGTCGAGGAGGGGACTGTGGAGCTACATTTTGTGCCCACAATGCAACAAATTGCAGATATATTCACCAAACCTCTTGACGAAGTAACATTCAATAGGTTGGTTGGTGAATTGGGAATGCTTAACACAAGTTAGTAAAGCCTTCTATCTGTAAAATCCATGTTTATGTTTGTATGTGCAAGCTAATCAATCATTATGTGCTTAGACTTTAATATGCCTAATTAATGATTGTTATAGGTTGCATATAGTGTGATTTTGCATGAATTCATTGTGTTTTAAGTGTCTTTTATAGCACAAATCTGTGAATTTATGCTTGTTAGATTGCATGATCATAGGGGGAGTTAAATTCATAATAGTCTAAATTTTGCATGATTTTTAGATGAATTTACCTGTGTTTTTCATGTAATTAGAGGCCTTAGAATTATCAAGGAATGTTTTAATTATGTCATATATTAAAATCCTTGAATTGATATTTATATTAATTTGGCAAAATTAATTGTTGAGTTTTTCAAAGAAAAATTGTCAAATTATTCTAAATATCTTCAAAATTTCGAGTTAGTCTCTATCTCGAAACTCATGTAGAAATTCGACTTGAATTTCGACTTGAGCTTCCAGGGTGAAGTTTTGAAAATTCTAAGTCTGGGAAGAATTTCGAGTTAGTACCTATCTCGAAATTCATCTCGAAATTCGACTTAGAGTTCGAGTTCGAGTTACCAGTGTGCCTAGTTCTATCTTCAAAATATTCGAGATAAAGTCTATCTCGAATTTTATCTCTAAGGTTGAGATGAGGTTTCCATTAAGGGAATATTTTGAAAAGAACTGAGAATTAACTTCGAGTTAGTCTATCTCGAACTTTATCTCGAAGTTCGACTTGATGTTCGAGATAGAGTTCTTAGTCTATCTCGAAACTCAACTCGAATTTCGACTTGTTGTTCGAGATAGAGTTCTCAGTTAAGCTAAAGGGAATTTTTCGAGTTACACTCCTAACTCGAAACATATCTTGAATTACCCTGGACTTTTTGATTCAAGGAAGTATTTTGGAAAGAATTTGAGATTAACTTCGAGTTAACTTCTATCTCGAACTTTATCTCGAAGTTCGACTTGATGTTCGAGATAGAGTACTTAGTCTATCTCGAAACTCAACTCGAATTTCGACTTGATGTTCGAGATAGACTCTAACTCGAAAAGTATCTTGAATTTTCTGTTTTTCCAAGTTTACTACAAATCAATAATGTTCAAGATAGTATTTCCCTATAGTTTCTGCTGTAATTTTGGTTAAAGTGCTTCTTTGTGCATAATTGTTCGAGTTAACTTCTATCTCGAACTTTATCTCGAAGTTCGACTTGATGTTCGAGATAGAAAAGTTCGAGATAGAAAAGTTCGAGATAGAGTTCGACTTAGATGTTCCCTGTATGGACTTAGTACTTTTCACATTTTTTAACAGGGACATTTTTGTCATTCCACATTAATGTATATATATACTTCTCTAACTCGATCTATTCTTTCACTTTTACCTAATTGAGTTTTACAGCCGCCCCAAATACATACAGGCGATTTTGACTTACAACCACTGATTCGTAATCTTTGTGACTAATCTCATACGGACAACGAATTACTGCCCGATTTTTGACTACCATTATCTGAGTGACTAGTAATATCTGAGTTTGTGTGTTTGTGAATTTGTTCTTCTTTCTCGACATATATACATACGTATATACACACACCGCTTCACAGTCATATACACACGATTTCACTGGTGTGTACACACATAACTTCACTGATTTCACTAGTATCAGATTCTGTTAATTGGTTGTTGATTTTCGCCTCTCACAGTTATAATTATCTATAACCCGTAGTTTAATTTTTCAAGAGTGACTTTTGGTCTTTTTGTTAAATTAAAAGGGATATAACTGATAATTCCTTAATTAATTGTTTTTCAAAATAAAAATAAAAATTCACATCTTTAAAAAGAAAAACATTTAATCAAAATGGCTCACCAATTTTCCCTTGCTAAAAACAATTTTTACAATATTTCTACGGAAATTGGTGATCAACTCCCGCGGTTTAAGTTTTGGATACGATTTCTCAATTTGTATTCCAAAGCTAGCCAAGCTTTTACTGCTAAACCTACACTAGTACATGATGCTTTACAGCAATTATGGACTAGTGCGGTTACTTTTGGGAGTAAATCAACCCCCTACGGTTTCAGGTTTACCTTAGCGGGTCAGGAATATGAGGTGACAGAACAAATTGTCAACAGAGTTCTAGGATTCCCCATTAAAGATGCCTATGATCCAGAACCTACTGCTGCAGAACGCCTCAGATTCTTTGAAGAAATTGGATGTTATCCTACAAAAGGCCCAATCACGGGAAATATCCAAAAGCAATTCTTCCATGCGGAATGGAATTACTTTTTCGAGGCCATCACAAGATGTTTTCGGGCACGCGAAAAAGACTTTCATCAAATTCCGATTCCCATGCAAACCTTTGCAGTAGCCCTAGCAAGAGAACTGGATATAAACTATGGACGTATAGTTCTCTCTGAGATAGTGGCCTCAATGGGATCCCTTGCAAGCAGAGACCTCTCTACCGCTGATGTCGTCTGCTGGTTTCCTCGGTTTCTTCAAATGCTAATCAATGACTTAATACCGAAGGATGCTCTTGCTATTCGACAGGGATTTGCCAGAAGCCCCACATCTGAATCACTAGGGATGGGCACTAAGTCACTTGCAACTATTGCAAATCAGGATAAACATCAAGGTAAGCCAATGTCTACTCCTGAAAATATACAAATGTGGCTTAGATATGATGCAGGAGTTACCAATTTGGAGGCATCATCACAAGTCTCATCACATGCTCAAAATCCATCTGTTCATGCTGAGGCATTTGATGAGATTCCGGATGAGGAAAGCGATGATGCACAAGGTAAGCAATCAGGTAAACTCTCTATGCATACTATTCATTCCTCCTCCTACGTTTCTGATTCCGCGACCCATGAGACTGCTAACCCGCAGGATCTATCCCAGGGTAAGAGCCATATTTCTGACTCTGAGTCTGATACTCATTCCTATTCTTTATCACCCCTGTTAACGGAAGTCAGAAAACCAGCACGTATATTTATACAAGATGATGAGGAGAATGAACCCGAAGAGCAGCAACTTATTCGCAAGAAAGCCAAACTTTTCCACGCTGCTACTTCACAACCACAGTCAAACCCTAGCGTGTCACACGCAACCACTCCACCTCACGCGAGTGGTTCACCCCTTGAACATTCTGCACATAGGGACTTTGACTTTGGTCAAGATGATGTGCCTCTTGATGATACTGTTGCTTCAAGAGGACATGAAGTATTAAGAACTTCAGCCGTACCTTCACCGGTACGTACTGATGCTGCAAAGAGGATCGGTTCTGATGTCGTACAAGGACACTTTGCAGCCTCTCAGACTGAGATTCCAACTCAGGAACAAACAGAATTTGATCCCATAACTGTCAACAACATTTCTTATCAACCTTCTGCAGGTACTGCTTCACTTTTAGGATCAGTCATTGAAGACATACACGAGCGTGAGACAGGGAGTGTGTGTGAGAGGTTAGGGAGAGAGGGACCTTCATTTTTAAGGCCCGAAACCGAGCGCCAAATACCAACAGAACGCGTATTAGAGCGAGGTCACCTAAACCAAACACCGTCCCTTAATACTGAAAATTTTGATACTCGTATGACTTCAATGGAGAATAAAATGGAGCAGTTCGGGCAGTCGATGGGGCAGTTGGGGATTAATGTTGGAAACAATCAACGGGCTCTAGACGACTACGCAGCAAGAATGGCAAGTCAAGCTACAGCTTTTGATGATTTGACAAATAAGGTCAATGACTTGGGCCATGCTGGTGGTGTCTTGGGAAGCACTCTCAATGAGAGGATGGGGGCATTGGAGTCTACAATGCATACAATGATTGTGGAGATCAGTAGAATGATGTTCGCAGTCAGGAGTTTTGTGCCCCCGGAGTGCTTCGAGTCGGAACAACCTCCCCCCGATGCTGGAGCAGGTGGTGCAGGTGGTGCTAGTGGAGCGGGAGCCTCTGGTTCTGGTTTTGGAGGTTCCTATGCAGCTGGTGGATCTGAAGACCATGGTGGAGCTCAGGATAACTCACCTAAGGGGGAGAGTGGAAAGGAGACGAGACAGCAGGCAGTTCACATCGAAGAAATTGAAGAACCCGCTGATCTTGTTAAGGAACCAGAAATTGAGCCTGCTGTTGCTGAAGAGGCTCTGAGGAGGAGAAAGGGTAAGGCAATAATGGTTGAAGAAGATGAACCAGTTATTGACCTGAGTCATCAGGACACAGTACAGGAGGTACTAGACTCAGATTCTGATATGGAAGACGTACCTTTCGCACATGCTGTTAAGCGATCTTTGAAGGAACAAGGTGGAGGTGCTGGTATGTCTTTCGGAATGCCTGAAGAAGATCCTGTTGATGAAGAAACCCTGAAGTCTCAACAGTTAGCCTTGGAACAAGCTCAGTTCCATAAAATGAAGATGATGCAAGAACATGCTGCGTTCCTAGAACAGAAGGTGGAGCTACAAGGGAAGCAGTATGAGTATGAGCTTGCAAGGCTAGCCAATCCTCAAGTTGATCTGGACAAAAGGAGGATAGGGCAGAAATGGGATGAAGCAAGGAAGATAATGATGGGACCATGTGCAAAAGGAGTTCATAACAAGGATGCAGATGATCTGTTCTACAACTTGAATTTGCAGAATCCAATGACTGGGGACTATATAAATGCTTTGAAGAGATTAATTTCTAAAGTCAGGGTTGGATACAATGCAAATCTTAAGGAGTGGCAGGTTATCTTGTCTTTGGTAGAAGGAGTCCCAACATCTTTCCTATTTGTGGATGACCAATTCATAATGAGAAGATCTGCGTCAGAGTTGTTCTTGCTAGCGACTAAAATTCAGTACTCTCAATCTGAGGAGCTAAGCATTCTGTACAGGGATCAGTTAATGCAGCTAGCAGAGGACAAGGGTCCAGAATTCTCAGCTTATCCAAATTTTGTCCGTATGGTGGTTCAAGGAAAGATGAAGAGGGTGAGCATGGATGAAAAAGACTTAATGGAACTTTCAGTGGAATCTCTTAAAGCTGTATGTAGACAAATGATGGGTAAGGGATTCGCCTCTGAGCTTAAAGATAAATCCGTGAGGATCATTGAAAGAGTCATATTCTTGAAGAGCAATGAGGTGTGGAAGTGTGATGTCATTGCTCCAAACCCTCTCGACAACGTGAAGATTGAGCCGGAGCTGATAGAACAGAAATGGAATATTCTTCAAGCAATGAAGAATGTAGATGAAGCTTTGACTCTTCCTTCTGGAGAACTGGAACAAGGAGAAATAAGGGAGGCAGTTGGCGTTCCAGGGAAAGATAGTGTATACTGGATACACTCTTATGCTGATGATACAGCTGATGCCTTAGCATACATAAATGCAGACCAGAAACAAACACTCTTGCATATGAGTAGACAATGGCTGCTACAGACTCAAGATGCTGCATTTCTAGAGAAAGTGTTATATGTGTTCAAATGGGGCGAAGTGGAAGACAAGTTTGTTGAAGAAAAGCAGAGACTCGTGAGTTACCTGTCTGAAGTAGTGGTGGAAAAGAAGCAAATGGAGCGAGATGCGGCTAGTGTCCACAATACTAACCGTGTCAAGGGCTACCCCAAGATGATCTATTGTCAGTTTAAAGCTGATAAAACTCATTGGAAATCTCAGCTCATCATGAAGAACTTTGAGGATATTCCAAAGATCAGGACTACTCAGGAGGTGGACAAACTCAGAAGGCTTTTCAAACATCCTTATCCAGAGCCCAAGAACCCTCTAGAAATGGAAGCTGTAAGTCTGTTGAATGCTAGGTGGAAGCAGCTTAAAGATCCAGTATACAAGAAAGAAAAGCAGCAGAAGGAGAAGCTCAAAAGGCAGAAAGAAGAAAGAGACCAAGCTGCTGAAGCTAGAAAGAGGAAACGGAATTAGGGTTAAAGGTCAGAGTGGTGTGAACTTGAAGTTGGAAAAACTTCATGTCTTTCGGTTGCTTTAACTCACTTGAGGAAAATTCACCTAAGAGTGAATCCAATAAGGTGATATAAGTTTGACTAGAAGGTATGAAATAATCCAGGTGATAGGAATCACTCAAATGATCTTTAATTCGAGGTTCGAATTCTGTTTCTAGTTTTTATGTTCATTGTATTGTTTTCAAGTTCTTTTCAATTGTATATTATTCAAGACTGTAATGTTAATTATCTTTTCTCGTCTCATTGTTTAGTTGAGTTATCCTTCATTAATTTGAATGTCATTGTTAGACAATCAAATTGGGGGAGATTGAAAGGCAGAGTGTATAAACTTGTAACACTATAACTAATGTAACTCAAACTAAAGGAAAAGATACTTAACCAGAAGACAATCAAGAACAGGAAGTCACAAGAAATCAACACTAAATGAAGACAAGGTAATTGATACAATTAAACATGCTAACTATGATCAAGCCAAGAAGAAATCATTGAGAGAAGTTCAAGTTAAAGTTGTTCATGCCTCAGTGATTTGATAAATCAAGAATCAAGATCATAACTATCAGTATCAACAAGACCAATTGATTTCAAGTGAAGAAGAAGGAAAGCAAATATTGGAAAGCCAAGTTATTCAGTGAATATGGTAATTTATTCAAGAAGCAGAAACACTATCAAGACTAGTCACTTATGAACCAGACCAGTGCATCAAGTGTCAGGACATTGATAGCAAGTTTATGTCAGTAATAAAGAACCATGTTCAAGAGCTTGTTGAAGAATAAAGAAGACATGAAGATATCACAAGTTCAAGATGTGCATTGAAATTTCAAGTTGAAGACCAGAATATTTTCTAAGTACTAAATGTTCTGGATGGCTAAGTAGAAATTCTCAAGTAGAAGTTCTACTTAGGAATTTCGAGATAGCCAAGTAGAAGTTCCACTTAGGAATTTCGAGATAGCCAAGTAGAAATTCTCAAGTAGAAGTTCTACTTAGGTGCAGCTTCAACATGACACATGGCATCTTCTGATTGGCAGATTTCCAAGCTTTCAAGATAAGGCAAGAATTATGTGGACATCATTGGGCCACGTACATCTTAGTCTTTGAAGACTACAGGACATAGATTACATGTAGTATAAATAGAAGTACTTGTGTAATGTTTTAGTTAGTGAGCAATTCTAGAGAAAAACACAAGAGAAAAAGAGAGAGTGCATTCACAGAGCTTAGTATCATTCACTTCTCTCTCAACTTCTGTTATACTTTGTAATGAATGTTGTAGCAACCCTTTCAAGTTATATATAAAGAAATATATTCCTTGAATCTGTGTGTTCATTTATTGCATCGTTTTTATTGCCTCTCATATTCGAAAAGTTGTATTCACCCCCCCTCTACAACACATTTGGACCTAACAGGAAGTGAAGATGTTGCATCACCTGGAAGCAACAGATCCTGATTATCTTGACAGAATCAGAGATGGGCCTTTTGTTCCAACAAGGCTTGTTCCTCAAGCAACTGTCGAAGGAAAAGTTGTTCCAGAACATACAGCAGAGAAGCCTAAATCTGAATGGACAGATAAGGAAAAGGAAAACGTTCTTAAGGATGCTAAAGTGATAAACATACTATTCAACAGTCTTGATTCTGTTCTCACTAACTACGTTCTCTCTTGTAAAACTGGTAAGGAGATATGGGACAATCCAAAGGTTCACTGTGAAGGAACAAAACCTATCAGGAAAAATATGAGGACACTTATCATACAACAGTATGAGTACTTTGAATCCAAGTCTGGTGAGTCACTTACTGACACCTTTGATAGGTTTACTAAACTCATCAATGAGATGGCCATGCATGGTAAATATTATGACTTGGAGGATATGAATACTAAGTTCATGAAAGCTCTTCCTGATTTCTACAATAAGAAGATATCTGTAATTGAGGAAGCTAATGATCTGGATGAAATATCATTAGAAGCAGTTTATGGAAAATTAAGAGCTTATGAACTTGACAAGCAGCAGAAAAAGAGCAAGAGTGAAGGAAAGATGAAAACCGTTGCATTCACTGCTCAATCTGAATCAAAGAAGCTTCCAGAAGAAAAGTCTGAATCTACTGAAAGAGACTTGAGGAAGAAGAAGAGCAAAGAAAGTTCTGAGTCTGAGACTACAGATATAGACTCTGAAGATAATGATTCTGAATCAAAGATGTAAGAACTCTTTGCTATGTTTGCTAAAGCTTTCAAGAAAGGAAGATTCAACAGGAGAAGATTTAGCAAAGGATCTTTTCAGAAGAAAGAGGAAAAGAAGAGTGACAAAGGCAAGAGTACAATTATCAAGCTTGATAAAGCCAAGATCAAGTGCATTAACTGCAGTGAGCTTGGACACTTTGCTAGTGAGTGCAAGAAGCCTAGGAATTCAGGGAAGGGTAATGCACTCATGGTCACACAGAAGGATTGGGCAGACTCCAGTGATTCTGAAGATGAATTGGATTATGACAACATTGCATTGATGGCAAGTGCTTCAGATAAGCCTAGATCTCCAATGAAAACTTCTTCATCTTCTGTTAAGGTATCACTTCACTCTCTTGATTCATTTGATAGCTTAGATTCTGATGAAATTAGATCTATTCATGTTGAGTTTAAGAATCTTTTGATTAATTTCAAAATTCTTGCTAGTGAAAAAGATGAACTCAAGGCTAAGAATGATGAATTAGTTAGTAGAAATAATTTTCTTGAATCTGAGTTAATTCAAATGGAAGAATATAAATTAAGTTCTGATAAAGCTAAGCATGATTATAGTGTTATTCTTGAGGCTTATGACTATGTCAGAAAAGAACTAGAGGAAGAGAGAGATGTGATTAAAACCATTAACAATTCTGGTAAAAAGACTCAAGAAATCATTGAAAATCAAATTCTTGGTAAAATTAATGGTTTAGGTTTTGATAAGGCTAGGCAAGAAGATACTATAGCTATTGTCAATGATGATAGTAAAATTGAAGCTAGCACATCTAAGTCTGAAGGTAAGATGATAGTTTTTGAACCTAAACATGTTAAACTTGTTGATTATAAAGGTACCCCAGTTGTGCACAAAAGAATTAACAATAGTAATTCAGATGAGAGAGTGTTAGAAAAACCTAAGAATGTCGACATAGGCTTTCTGTCTAAGTCTCAGCTGAAACAGAGACTAGAAGGTATTTCAGAGTCTAGCAAGATCAAGAGGAATAGGAATGGAAAAGAAGGTATTAACAAAGAGAATAATTACAAGAATGTACCTGATGCACCTAGGAAGAAATGCTATAAATGTGGAAATCATAATCATTTGGCCCTAGACTGCAATCAAAAACCTTCTTGGAAAACTGAGTCTACATTCCTCAAGACTCAGACAGTTCAATACTAACCACAAAAAACTTGTTATCATTGTGGTAGTTTACTTCATTCCATTTATATGTGTAAGGAATATCATGAACTGTATTATGACTATTATTCTCTGAAATCTGAAACTCCTAGTCACAAACAGTTTGTGAAATCAGAGTCTAAGGTTGACTTTGCAACAGGTCAATCAAAAGCAAAATCTTCAAAGCCTTTTGGTTCAAAAGTTTGTAAGAAAGGATCCAATAAAGTTGGGTCCTAAAAAATTCTAACTAGCTACTTTTTGTTTGCAGGGCACTGGAAAGAAGCATTCAATTATCTTGGACAGTGGATGCTCTGGACATATGACTAGAAAGAAGTCCCTGCTTACAAAGTTTGAGAGGAAAGCTGGCCCAGTAATATCCTTTGGAGATGGCAACAAAGGAGAAACTCTGGGATATGGCTCAATTATTTTGGGGAATGTCATCATAGAAAACGTAGCACTGGTTGAAGGCTTGAAACACACACTTTCAAGCATAAGTCAACTGGGTGATAAGGGTTACCAATCAATCTTTGACAGTGAAGGGTGCAAAATCTTGAAAATGAAGAATGGAGACATTGTTCTGACTGGTCAGAGACATGGTAACATATATGAAGCTAGCTTGAGTGACACATCTAAAGGAATTGTCAGATGTCTTTACAGCAAGGCATCAAATGATGAAAGCTGGAACTGGCACAAGAAGCTCTCACATCTCAACTTTAAAAAGCTTAATCAACTTGTTAAGCACCATCTGGTGAGAGGCCTACCTCAGGCAAATTATGTGCAAGATGGATTTTGTGACGCTTGCCAGCTTGGAAAGCAATGAAGAACCACCTTCAAGAGCAAGACAGAAAATTCAATTACTGAACCATTTCACATGCTGCATCTTGATTTATTTGGTCCAGTAAACATTATGTATATCAACAAGAAAAGATATGGTCTAGTTATAGTGGATGATTACACAAAGTTCACATGGGTATTCTTTCTACACAACAAGGATGAAGCTCCTTAGCAAATCATTGAACTTGTCAAGAATATTCAAAATAGCTCTGAGTACAAGGTCAAAGTGCACAGAAGTGACAATGGTACAGAATTTAAGAATTCTACAATGGAGGAGTATTGTGCAGACAATGGAATTACTCAATAGTTTTCTGCACCTGGAACACCTCAGTAGAATGGTGTAGTAGAAAGAAAGAATAGAACTCTCATAGAGGCAGCAAGAACCATGCTTGCAGATGCAAAGCTTCCAACCTATTTCTGGGCAGAAGCTATAAACACTGCATGTTTCACTCAAAATTGTACCTTGGTAAATGCTCATGGTAAGACTCTGTTAGGCCGAATACACAATTATAATCAAGATCGTATGAGGGATTAACAATAAAATACGCATTTAAATAATTAAAAACTGTTTCGAATTAATAACTCCTCTCTTAGTGATGTAGAATATCACAAAGAGCTGCTTAGGTTACAATGAATAATTTTTCACAATGATCGATACCCTTCTAGGGTTAACCTAACTGTATTTATAAGATATACAACTACTATACAATCGATAATGTTTCTGTCGAATGTTTTTGTCATGGTTTCTTCAGATTTGGCCTCAAAGTGCTCATGATCCTGTGTGAGTATGTTCCTTCTATTCTTCTTGATAGCAGCAGTTCCTTGACATCTAACCTCAAGAGCATCCCAAATTTCTTTGGCAGTAGTGCAGTTAATCACTTTATTAGACATAACATTGTCTAAAGCACTATGAAGTAGATGCCTAACTTTTGCATCCTTAGCAATAGATGAAAGATCTTCAGGAGTCAGATCTTTCTTTTCCTTTGGAACTGTTTTAGCTTCTTGACCAGCAGTAGCAACAGATAGCTTTGTAGGTTTATGAGGACCTTCATAAATTCTGTCAAGATATTCTGGATCTGTAGCCTCCAGAAACATGGTCATCTTCACCTTCCAGATTGAATACTCTGCTGGCCTGAGAATAGGAACCCTGATTGTCTCATAATGACTCACAGTAGTAGGTTGAGCCTTCTCAGAACTTGAACCTATTGGAGGAGGTATCTCTGCCATTGATTATAGCTTTGTGTATGGATCTAAAAATGTATAGAGTAACAGATTTGCTCTGATACCAATTGTTAGGCCGAATATGCAATTATAATCAAGATCGTATGAGAGATTAACAATGAAATACGCGTTTAAACAATTAAAAACTGTTTCGAATTAATAACTCCTCTCTCAGTAATGTAAAATATCACAGAGAGCTGCTTAGGTTACAATGAATAATGTTTCACAATGATCGATACCCTTCTAGGGTTAACCTAACTGTATTTATAATATATACAGCTACTATACAATCGATAATTGATACTCCAATAAATTAGCTATACAATTGATATCAATTACGATTGCTACTCGTCTCCTTAGTCAACTCAATCTCTTTGATAGCTATCCAATCTTCAAAGATATTGCTTCCTTAAATAATCTTCAATCACTGTTGACCAGTAGATACTGCCTCCAGACAAAGTTTAACAAACTCTGTCGAGCTTCCATCTGTCAGCGTTTAATTAAACTCTGACTGCTTCCAGCTAAACTCTGATTTATCACTTTAACACCTAAACACTGATTAATATTCACATCAATTATTTCTAACAATCTCCCCCAACTTGTTCATTAGCAAAAATGCACAAGTTTAACAATAATTGATGATGTCAAAACAAATAAACAAATACATTGTTTAATATACAAACAGCGTTTAACTTCTACTTAACAAAATCTACAGAAAACAAGAAAAATTCTTACAGAGCTTTAATCCTTAATCTCCTCAACATCTGGTGTTGTTCTAAGGTAGTCGATAAGTAATCTTCTTTCAGCATTTTCAAGCTCTGTCTGCATAACCTCCTTGATCTCCATTAGCTTAGGATCATCTTCACCAGTTTGATAAATAGCAGACCTCAGATCATAGATTTTGTTTCTTCTCATCTCATTCCCCAGTCTGATGAACTGTGCTTTAGCTGACTCTGAGTTAAAATCAAGAACTATTATACCCAAGTCTGTTTTCAGTTTATCACTGTCCTTCTTCATCTTAACAATATTCAGTATCAATTTATCTCTGTATTTTGGGACATATTGACTTTTGTATTTCATACCTCTGACTGCCAAATTATGTAGCATCTTATTTCTTAGCACATTTGCAGCTTGTTGAGTCCTTCGATTTTTCACCTTGAAGAGATATAGAACATATTATAATTCCTCCCATAGCTTCAAATCAAGATCATACTCACCAATTTTGTACACAGTACCATCTTCCATGAAATACAGTAGAAAATCTTTATCCAAACTTCTTTGATGAATCAACTGTACTGACTCCAGTCCGTCTAAACTCTCCTGAGTAACACCAAGACCTGGAACAGCCAGTGATGAAGGATCTCGAGGACCAGTATTCATTTTGACTTCTTTATGAGAGCCCAATCCAGATTTATCTCGACCTTGCTTTCCTGTTAAAGCTCTACCATGCAGAAAATCAGTAGTAGTACCTCCAGTCATCAGAGTTGGATCATAAAGTGTTGGTTTTCCAAAAAACCATTTTCATCTGAGTAGATAAAGGTCTCTGTACAACTTGTGTAGCAACAGAGGTTGTATTCTTCTTCTTTGAACCTTCTCCTTCTTCAACAATTTCTTTTAGCTTCAATCTAGCTTCAGCTTCTGTTGGTTTATTAGATACTTGTGATCTCTGATCAGCACCAACATTTTCTTTAATCACAATGCCTTTAAGAACATGCCTAGGAGCTTTTTCTTTCTTTTTAAACTTTCCAGACTTTAAAGCTTTCTGATGTTCTTCTTGAAGATTCTTTTCTTTAGCTTTAATATCTTCAATAGTAACTCCTTCTTGATTTTCTTCCAGAAATAACTTAACAGCCAGTTCTTCATCTGTCTGTGGATTTTCAGTGAATAATAAACTCCTGGTGTTTGAAGTACCCTGAGCATCAGTAATTATTCCAACAGACTTTGACTTAGAAGATTTGCTAGATCTCAGACTTTGATCAGCTCTTAATCTTTTCCATTTGCCATTTGCTCCTGATCCTTCATCTTCAGTATCATCCTCCTTAGTCAAAGTTTGAGATTGCCTGCACTTAGACTTAGCAACTCTCTCCCCCTTTTTGACATCATCAAGAATCAAAATAGAAGTAATCAGTTCCAAGGAGTTAGCAATGGAATCAATCTTTCCAGACAATACATTCTGATTTTGTTCAACTTGACCCAGCCTCTGAAACAGATTTTCTTGAGCTTTGGAAATGGTCTTAAACTTTGTCTGATTATCCCTCTGCATAGTCATATCTCTAGCAACAACATCAGCTCTTAGTTCATTAATAGCTTTTTGAGATTCATCAAATCTTTCATTCAGAGTTTTTACTTGAACAATGGTGGCTTGCAGATTTGAGAGAATATCAGGATTTGAGATCTTTGTGGCAGATTGATGAACAAATTTAGCTGCTCTTTCAATAGGAAAAATACAGTCTGACTTATACCAATCCCTTGAATTCTTGGCAAAGTGTTCAGCTTCAATGTCATGTTGATGTGAAGGTTTAGAAAAAGGTGTGTGCTTAGCATCAGTTTGAACTGGTACACTCTGAGAAGAGTTTGACTCTGCACTTCTTTCATCTTCAACATCAACAGCTACATCTTCAACTTGATCAGTATGCACTACAACATTCTCTGCAACAATCTCTGCAATTTCAGTAACATTCACTGCTATTTCAGCAACAATCTCTGTAGGTGTATCTCTAGCCTCAACAGGCTTTGAAACTTCAACTTGTTCAACCTCTTCACCTTGTTCAGGAACCTGGTGAGCATTAGAGAATAGCTCAGTGTGTGATGCCACTATTTCATCAAGCACTACAGTAGGCTGATCAGCTACACCAGTTTCTTCAGAGTTTGCAATAACAGGTGAGAGAGGAACATTAATGTGATCAGAGAATGGTATGAATGTTTCAACAAAATCATCCATAGCAGTAAAACCTTCTCTGTTGTCCTCATCCATTTGTACATTGGTAGTTGTATTGGCAGCTCCTTCTACAGTATATGTCTCAACAGTAGGTATTTCCTTGGAAATCACCTCTAGAGCTTCAAAGTTCATTTCCTCATCAGAATCATCAAGAATCAATCTTCTTCTTTTGACTTGAGGCACTTCAACTGTCTCTTCTTCAGTAGAATCATCTAGAAAAGAAGGTGATGGAGGTCTGTTTGCCCTTTCCTTTCTAGCCCTTTTAGGCCTGACAGACTCCTTTTGAATTTGAACAGATTCCCTTCCAGCTCTAGCTAATCGATGCTGTGTATTTACTGCTGTGTGTTTTCTTCTACCTCCATGTTTTGGTTTGGGTTGGGTAATAGATGATTGTTGTTCAGGTTGAGGTGAAGGTTAAGGTTGGGTTTGTGTTTCAGTGTTTAAAGTTGGAGGTTCAGTGTGTGTAGGTGGTTGAATGGGTTCAGTGTTTATAGATTGTTGAGGTTCAGAGTTTGTAGGTTCAGGCTCAGGCTGTGGAGGGTCTTGAGGTTGATGTAAAAAAATTTGAATTGCAAGTGGCAACACCAAATCAGGTAATTGCTCCTTGTTAGCATCTTTGTTGGTTAGATCAGAGAATATCCTCTTATTAACCTTAAAGGCTAGAATGGTGTCATTCTCAGCAATCTCAACACCAGGAACACAGGCAGTGAATAATAACTGACAAAATCTAGCAAAGTAGACAGTACTATTCTCTGACAACCTATCACCTATATTCATTAAAACAAGTCTACCAAAATCGAAATTACTTCCATAGAGAAGAGAATACTCGATTTGAAGACTGTCAGTAGGAATGGCATCCCAGTTGGTGACTTTCTTGCCAAAAGCTCTTGTGATACAATCAAAGAAAAACTCCATTCCTTCCTGAGCCCTGGCCTTTTTACATTACCAAGCTTGTCTAAAGAACCAAAAAACCCCAGCTGCTGCAACATCTCCTTCAATTGATTCTCACCAGCAACACTGTATGAAGTGTGTGTATCAAAACCCATAGTATCTCTGACTGTTGTAGGAGTAATTACATACTCTGTCTCCTCATAAGTGAAAACAATTGATAGATTCCCATTCTCTTCTCCGTCGTCATACACAGAGTTTTACCAGAAAGTAGCAATTTGCGTGGCAGAAAATGTTTGTGGTTCGACTAGAGCTGTTCCAATCTCTGAATCTCCCAAAAAGTTTTGAATCAAGTGAAACGCCTCTGGAACGTTTTCATTATTCAATGGGGCTGCATAATTGTTGGGAACAAACAACAATCCTCGGGCAGTAAAAGATTTAGTGGCCATTAGAATCGATTTTAGAAGAAAATATGAGTGAAAAAGATATGTAGCAAAGGTGTTTGTGAAAATGTGCAAATGAGATAGCAAATAACTATGAGTGGGTTGTGCGCAGAGAAAATAACTGTGCAAGTAAAAATGATTAGAGTTGTAATGAAAAAGTAAAACCCAATCGTTTTAACATTAATACACTCAACCAATTACTCAATTAATGTGCAAGTGGGACACATTAGTGGGTGAGTGGGACACGTGGCACATATATAATGGAACAACTATGCACGTTCAGTAACTATAGCAATAATTACTGCTAATTTCTCTCCCATTACCAACACACTTTACCACTTCAACACTCATTAACAGTTGGCACTAATTTATTTCATTTTTCAAAAACTCTTTTTACCCCAAGTATGTAAAATGTCTGAAATAAATTACCTTAGAGTATTAGACAAAATTCGTCAGCGTTTGTCAATTCTCCAACTGCATTACCACAATCCTTTCAAAAACTGCACAGGTGTGAATATGTGTGTGTATAGCAGAGTTTACCAATTCAAATTTTAGAGCATCTAATTTTTCATAAAATCCATAAAGTAAATCAGTAAACACTGGATGCACAAACTCTCATAGTAAACACTGAATGTATGATGAATGCTAAACTCTGTAGTAAACGATTTATATACAGTAACATTTAATTAATTTATAACCCCCTTTGACTATTTTTTATATATATATATATTCTATTCATTCCAGTAATCAGAGGTTAGAACTAGTCACCAAAAATCCCATAATTTTAGCCCTTATCATTTTGATAAGTTTCTGGGTCGTCCTAGTCTTTGACTAGTCACCAAAAATTATAGAATTTTAGCCCTTACTATATACCATCAAGTTCCTGGGTCGTCCTAGACACCAACATGATCTCAAAGGAGTTCTAACAGTCTATATACATAAGCTTTGGGGGTAGACTAATAACAGAATCTAACTTAACAGTGTATAACTAACAGAGTTTAGAGCTCATCAACATCAGAAATTATTCATGAGAGGCAATGCACACAGTATTTACAGATTCAGAGTTTAGGATAAATAAACTAAGAGATGCTATAAATATGAAATAGTATCATGTTGTGTTAATTTTCTGCACAATCTAGGATTAGATCACAAATAACTTAGAAGGATTCATGATTAATTATTGAGAATCATGCTTCATACAAATTTCTTCATTGGTGTTAACATTCAGACAAAAACATTATCAGAGTTTCTCAGAGTTTATCCAACATACCAACAATGTGTGACCTACAGAGCATGCTAACAGAGTTTAACAGTTAACGAACAGAGTTTGCATAGCAGAGTTTAACAACAGAGTTCACATAGCAGTTAACATACCACAGAATTATGAGCAACACATTACATAAGTAAAATTTTGAGTCTAACCAATATCTCTAGTCAAAACCAGAGACCATTCCTAGTTCATTTACCAGCCTTGTAAATACAGCTTCACTCAATGGCTTGGTGAAGATATCTGCAAGCTGTTGTTCTGTAGACACAAAATGAAGCTCAATATTCCCTTCCTCTACATGTTCTCTGATAAAGTGGTACCTTATGCTGATGTGCTTGGTCATTGAATGCTGTACTGGATTACCTGTCATAGCAATAGCACTTTGATTATCACAGTAAATAGGTATTTTACTGTACCTCAATCCATAATCCAGCAATTGATTCTTCATCCACATAATCTATGCACAACAGCTACCAGCAGCAATATACTCTGCTTCAGCTGTAGATGTTGAAATTGATTTCTGTTTCTTGCTGTACCAAGAAACAAGTCTATCACCCAGAAATTGACAACTTCCACTAGTGCTTTTTCTGTCTATCTTGCAACCTGTAAAGTCTGCATCAGAGTAACCAAGTAGCTTGAAATCTGATTCTCTAGGATACCACAGACCTAAGGTTATGGTTCCCTTGAGATACTTAAAAATCCTCTTCACAGCTGTTAGATGTGGTTCTCTGGGATCTGCCTGAAACCTTGCACAGAGATAAGTTGCATACATGATATCAGGCCTGCTAGCTGTTAGATAAAGAAGAGATCCTATCATGCCTCTGTAGTTTGTTATATCTACTGAAGCTCCTGTATCTTTGTCCAACTTTGTTGCTGTTGCTATGGGAGTTAATGCAGATGAGCAGTCAAGCATACCAAATTTCTTGAGAAGATTTCTGGTATATTTTGCTTGATTTATGAAAATCCCATCATCTATTTGCTTCACCTATAGGCCTAGAAAATAACTAAGCTCTCCCATCATGCTCATTTAATACCTGGACTGCATGAGCTTGGCAAACTTTTTACAGAGTTTATCATTAGTAGACCCAAAAATTATGTCATCAACATATATCTGAACTAAAAGCAAGTCATCACCATAGTTAAAGTAGAACAGTGTTTTATCAATTACACCTCTGTTGAACCCACTTTCTAAAAGAAATTGAGCCAGAGTTTCATACCATGCTCTTGGTGCCTGCTTAAGTCCATAGAGTGCCTTATCCAGCCTGTAGACATAGTCTGGATATTTTGGGTCCACAAAACCTGGTGGTTGTTCAACAAACACTTCTTCTTCAAGCTTCCCATTCATAAAAGCACTTTTCACATCCATCTGAAATACCTTGAATTTCTTGTGAGAGGCATATGCTAGAAAAATTCTTATTGCCTCCAATCTTGCAACTAGAGCAAAGGTTTCATCATAGTCTATTCCTTCCTGCTGTGAATAGCCTTTTTCCACAAGTCTAGCCTTGTTCCTTGTAACAACTCCCTCACTGTTAGTTTTTTTTCTGAAAACCCATCTAGTACCAACAACAGATCTATTCTTTGGTCTAGGTACAAGGGTCCATACTTCATTTCTTTCAAATTCATTTAACTCCTCCTGCATTGCTGTTAGCCAGTCAGCATCTTGAAAAGCTTCTTCTACCTTCTTTGGTTCATTCTTAGACAAGAATGCATGAAACAGACATTCACTTACTGTAGCACTTCTTGTCCTTACTATTGCATCTGGATCTCCAATAATTAAATCAGGTGTATGAGATTTTGTCCATTTCCTAGCTGAAGGTAAATGGCCTTTATCAGTATGTGATCCTCCCCCTTGATCCATGTTCTCCTGATTTTCTTGTTGTCTTTCTTCATTTTCTGAGGCTCCCCCTGAATTTGAATGCTCAGAGTTTGAACTGTCAGATTTTGCACTTTCAGAGTTTGAGTCATCAGAGTTTGATCCAGATTTTTCAATTAACTCACTATCAGAATTTGAGTCATCATTTTGATCATGCTCCCCCTCAACTGGTTCTCCCCTTTGTTCTGGTTGAGAAGTTTCTTCAGTGTTTACCAGTAGAGGTTCAGAGTATGCTTCAACAGAGTTTGTCAGATCAGTTTCATCAGAGTTTACTTCATCAGAGATTAAGTCTTCATTTTCAAAGTGCAGTTGATCATGTTTGTAAGAATCCCAAATTTTGGATATAATTAAAACTTTTTATTATGTACTGAGGTAATGGTGAATAGTGATTACGACTACGATGTAACGATTGAGATAATGAATGAAAGGAATAGATTTGGATTCAAATGTTTATATGCCATGAAGAATACTATTGGTTGACACTTTAGATAAGAATTATCTATCTCCTAGGGAATTGAGATTTGATAATTCTAAAGGAGAAGATTATTATTATGTCATCCAAATCGATATCTGTTATTGGTCCAGTGGGTCCGTAAAAAGGTTAAGGAACGATCGAAAGAGATCAGGGACAATTGTACAACCCTAAGAGAATAAGTAAAGAATAAAGAATGAATAGTTTTTTTGGTGGAAAAGAGAATATTGTGAGACGACACTATATAGAAGTATTCGGAACGGATTTCCGAGTTCGTAATAGTGATCTAGGGGGAAAATAAGTGTATGTAAAAGTTGTCGGATTCTGAAAAACCGCACTTTTATTTTCTCCGAGAGTTCCCTGGACACTGATAGACTTAAGAGTTTAACGAAGGGATTTAAGGAATATAAATTCGAAAGTTAGTAAGAAAGATGGAGAATGATAGTATTAATATTAAGAAGATTCCCGGTAAACCCTAATTAGAACTCCGTGAAATATTCCTACGAACGATCAATCGAAACGAGCAATAACCGGACAAAAAAACAAGCAGGGATCCAAGATACATGCATGTTCTAGTGGATAAGAGCAAGTAACCAAGTAGTTACATGAGCAACTAGCATACTTAGCAATAAACCAAGTACTTAGCTTCTTGTTATCATCCAACCACACAAAATCAACACTTGTCCACTTGAATTGCATCATGGATGACCACACTACTTTATTAAAGTAGCTTTATGAAAGATATTATCCAATACTTCACAATAATTCATTCTCACAGAAGCCAAGCCAGAGAAAAGCAAGCAAAACAAAAACTCTCTCAAAACTGCCAGCAGAAACACTCTCCAAAAACAAATTCATATCTCCATTTCTATCCATGATAAAATCACCAATGTTTAACCAAAGCCTCTCCACTCCATGGGTAATATTCGCTCCAAATTTCATAGCAATCCAAGTAGTATAGCCTAGTCAAATCACCTCCCCAAGTTGAAGAAGCAAACTGTCCAGATTCAAGACATTTTCTGAGACGATTTTCAAACGGCCATATCTCCTTCATTACTCAATGGAATTTGGTGTTCTTTAGCTTGTTGGAAAGCTGGTCAGATTCTCTACAACTCTCCTTTAGAAGCCTCATCCAGAAAACCTCGGTAAGGACCTCGTTTTTCATGATCATTCCACTGCGTTATAGCAGATCCGAAAATCACTAATTATGTTCTTGATGATTCTTGTTAGTTAAGCTTGGTTAAGGTGTTCTAAGGACTAGTAAAGGCTTATTAAGGTCTCTACATCCTCCAAGGAAGGTATATCTCATCAAAACCCTAGCTTTGTTTTGAAGATTTAAGCATGTTCTTGATGATATAAGATTAGTTATAGTATTAGCATGATTATAAGCATGATTATGGATTTTGTTAGTCGATCTAAACATGGTTATGATATGATGTTAGTAGATGATTTTGGATAGATTGAGGATGAGAAATATGTGTATGAGTTGTTTGGATGCCCGGTGTGGCTTGGTTGAATTGTTATGATTTTTAGAACATTCGATATATAGCCGTCGTAATGCCGAATTTTTGTTAACACTTAGAAACCGAGCATGACAGTAAATATAATTCCTGACCTTGATAATATTATGACTAGTCCTTGTGGATCTCGATCCATAGATCATTTTGGCGCAAGAATCGAAACATTCCGACTTACGGTTTAGGAGTTATGATCAAATTAGTAAAATTGGTTCGGAACCGTAAGTAAAAGTTCGTAACTTCAATTGAACCCTCGTAAAGCATGTTACTCAGTGGCGAATCTTGGTAAATAAATACTAGGGGTCATAATGAAGGTATGAAAGAAAACCACATGTCAAACGGATCGTTTTCTGATTTTATAAAAATGTTGGAATCAAAGTTAAACGCGAACGAACCCCTTAAAACCCGCTTGGTCATAACTTTGGTAAAACATTTAGAAAACGAACGATAAAACTCGAGTTATAATCTCGGTTCGTAATCGATCGACTTTAGAACTTATATGACTTAAGTATATATCGAGTGTGGGTATGATGACATGTCGTAATAACGAACAAATGTCGGATCGTATCAGTAATAAAAAGAGTTACACTAAAAGGTGTATAACGAGATAATTCGAAAACGTGTTTCGATTTAAGTGAAGTTATACTTAGACTTTTAAAATGTGTTAAGTGGTTAATCTCGAATGTTCTGATTGTTTATAGATCATCGAGCAGACCCAGGACACGCTATCTCCACCCACACCCGATTACCAGGCAAGTGTTCAAAACTTTGAACCTGTTGTTGTGATAATATATATATGTGATTGCCATTTTACATATGCCATAGCATGCATGCCTATTATCAAATTATATTATGATACCTGTTCCTTGAATTGATATTGGCTTATAAACTAGATACGAATTATCAGTTATAAGCCGGATTGTTTTGGTAAGACCCTTAACGAAGGGCATATGATATTCATTCTTAAATATAGACCGGGAGTCGGTATTTTGAGATATAGATAGTCGTGGAAACCCGGAGGGATTCCAACGGCAGATTATTATTTATCTGAGGAATGTTATTATTAAACGTTATTTATATTTCCATAAAGTATCAATTACTTGGAAATATTTCGAGGAATGTTATTCGAGTATTATCTCAGTCGAGAGATATTAAATGAATGTTAGTTTCGAATATTCATTTAGAGTTGATTATTTAATGAATATTATTTTGATATTCATTAGAATGTTATTTATTAAATGAATATTACTTTCGAATATTCATTTAAGGTTTTATGTACTTGATGAATATTATTTTAAAATATTCATTGGAAGTTCTATTTACTTAAAGAATATTATTTTAAATATTTATTGGAGTTTAATTATTTAATGAATATTATTTCGAATATTCATTTAAGGAGGGATTTATTTAGTAAATAATTCTATATATTCATTCGAGGATTACTTACGAGCAACATTATGATTTAATAATATTCCTTAATTATTATTGAGTTAATAAATATTCTTGGAATATTTATTTAATTCTTTTAAATTCTTTTAAAAATGATTTATATTATTTGGAGATTATTTTTCACCTCCAGATATTATGTAAAATATTCTTTTATTCATTAAATACTTCCGACTCAATAAATATTTATCCAATACTTGGAAACAACTTCAATGTTGTGTATTCTTCTTCAAATATTATCTTCGACCTTCGATCATTCTAAAAATTCTTCGGAGTCATACGATTAGTATTATATTACGAAAGGTCCTCAAGATTCCATTCTTCACTAGAATCTATCTCTTAAATTATAATGGAACCTTACTTGAGAAAGGTTTATCTTGTTGACTTCCCGGTCATAATTTATCCTTTTCACTCGCAACTTAGTTGCTATGGACTCATTAAGTCTGTGTGTACCTTCTCATCATTCGAGGGGTAAGATTGTTGGAACAAGTGGATATCCATTAACAAGCAAAAGCTTGGGAAATGTTGGTGAATTTTCCTTTCCAACTAGATGAGACTACATTGTGGAGTCTTATCAACAAGTATTTCCCTTGGGGAAGGGAGGACAAACTCTATGTTTCAATGCTGTGGATTTATTCGAACTAGGAGTCGTGTGTAAGAGGCCGAGTCACGCGGTCCATCACAAGGCCTAACCATTGGCCAGGGAGTTACTATTAAAGGGAATCTACAAGTGGAGCCGTCAGTTCTTCCTTCTACCGGTAGTAAACTATATTGGGCTGTACCATCCCCGACTGATCATCAGGGAGTGGGACAGCTGGCGTGTGATAACTCCAGTATTGGTTCATCTCCCAAATTGGGAATTCCCTGCAACACGTATCGAAGAGACTTCTTTCAGGTTGACGGTGTCTTCCGCAACACGTATCGAAGAGACTTCTTTCAGGTTGTAGGACTTCGAAAAATGTTAATAACTAGAATGGCAATATTTTCCTTGCAAGTTCCTCTTTATATGATAAATGATAATATCTGGATTATCTTTGACATAGCAGATATTCCCACCTATATATGCATTTTGAGTTACCTCGTAACTTCATCGTTCATATTATTCTGGCATCATTTCTGTAAATGCATGGCATATGGTTTGAAAGATACTTTTGAACTGTTATATATTATCGTTCAGTTAAATATTATTGTTGGTGGGCTATTGCTCACCCTTGATTTATTATTATATCACAACAACAGCTAGACCAGATGATTCGCACAAGGCTCACTCGATGCTGGCGAGGACGATGAGACTACCAGAGCCGAAGAGAAAGCTATTGGTAGGATAGATTCATTCTTTCTGTACCAAATATTTGGACTAGTATGACTTATGTAAATGGATGGCAAAGAGTATGTATTCATATTGTAACTCTTTTAGGTTGTAAGAACTCATAATGTGTTTAATAAAATTTGATTGTTACTCCGATTTCATCTCTGGGACTATAACGGGTGTGTTTTATATTGTTGTGTTGGGTCATAAAGATGTAAATTATTTTATGTTGAGGTAAGTTCAAGTATTGTGGATAGAATTGAAGACCGTAACGACCGGATCCCGGACCCCGGATCTGGGGGTGTTACAGAAATGGTATCAGAGCGTACGTTATAAACCCCAGAGATGAGGCGACGTTAAAACAAAAAATTCATTAAGATAATAAGAACTCTTGCCAAGTTCATAGTCGGACTACTTAATGTAGTGATGACCTATAAAACCCTTATGGGAACTCCTAAGTATCATGATAGTAACTTAACTCGATATCGTATCGACGAGTAAGGCGACAGACCTTGAGGCATACGAGCAGCAGCGCGATGATGCTTTATTACATACTGAATATCACCGGGTAAATTCAATAGAGTACCATACTGAAGACCTGGAAGAGGTTCCAGCAAATATAAAAAAAATCCTGTTAGGATAAGGAGCTTACCCTCGAGGAATGAGGGCTGCAGCCAGAAAGGCTGTGATGATTAAGATATGGTGCTCAGAAAAGTGAGCATAACGAACTGAGCTATTAGCAAGAGAACTGAAGATTCATGTTGGATACGTAGTCGAACTACTGGATGAAGTACCAGCAAGTAAGACGGATTGGAAGAATTACTCGAGATCTTATACGGAAATAGATGAGAATCATTAGAGACTTTCATATTAACGAAGAAAGCGCTAGAGGGGTGTATGATTAGCAAAGACACCGATATAGGACGAGGAACAGAGTCCCTAGAAATAGTTGAGAGGAGGCGGTAAGTGCCATATCATTTGATAAAAGAATTATTATGAATATTGTCAGTAATAATTCGCCATGAGAAGACAGATGTCATAGGTTGTAATTTTTGGAACCGAATTGAAGTTGATGAAGTTGTTTTATTCAGGAAAATGTCCATTTTATGAATGAATCAGTTAGAAAGTGAAACCATTGGGAAGTGACAGCATGATTGGATAAAGTTATATAAGGAAGTAGTAAGCAAGACAATGATCTCAGAACCTACCGGATGATAAGACCAGTGAGTCAAGATGAACTCGTAATGAGACTATTGTCAGAGACTAAGTATAGGGTTAATTTAACTCAGTGAAATGATGAACCAGAAACTTTAGATGCATGTGATTCAGAGGAGTATTAAATTCTTTCTTTTCTTTGAATGGATTATTGTAGTTACCTTAAGTTTACTCCGATGCAGAATTATAATGGATCAAGTAATACAATCACCAGTTGTGAGAAAATCTTCCTGGAGCTAAAAGATGAAATTGGTAATGACCAAGAGTTGGCATTGTTTAATGGAAAAAGGGAAACTTTGTGCTTCCAACGACGCTTCGCATAAAATATTAGGATGTGTGCTTGCGCAGCACAACAAAGTACTTGCGGATGCATTCGGACAGCACGGTTCACCAGGTTCGGATGGCCTTAGTAGTGCCAATTTTGTGGAACAACCAACTCCGACGGTAATGTTCCTTCTGAGACTAGTGGTTAGGTACACTGATATTTGGTAATATAGAATGTCAAGACGTATAGGTATCAGGATATTGTGTCAGGTTTCAGTTTGAAACTGTTGATTCCCTTCTAAGGGATGTATATAATTGGTTCCTCTCCAGTGGTTAAACTTCCAATCTAATGATGATTATTTCGTAAATTATGACTGCTTAAGGTTCTACCTGCTTGGAGGTTCATAGAACCATTCTTCAGGTTTCGAAACTGGTCTCCTTAATGTTACCAGTAGGTGGATAGATTGACCAAAATTTCCCTGATTCTGGAAAGAAATCCGGAGAATTTTGGCAAACCTTGTCTTTTGGATTATCAGAGAACATCATTGAAAAGAATGGAAACTGGAGCGAACCCTGTGGATTGGGTAAGGTTGCTGTCATATGGGTTAGTAGACGGACCCTGAGTATTACAATCGATGGTAGAGATAAAATGATGAAGTGAAATTGGATGGAAACAGGAAATGTAAGTAAGAAACCAGCCGGACTAAGAAACTCCGGGATTGACTTAAGTGAAAAGGCTGTTATGCCAGGAATGGTAAGCTTGCGTGGCACGCGGGATTGATAAGAATAGTTGAAAAGATTAAAGTAGAGGAAAGGTGGCCGGAGACGGGTCGAGTAGTCGATTAAGACTTATATGAAGTAAAGTTTTGGAAAGGTAGAAAGGTATCAAAGTAGAAGGCACTATGCCAGCAATTGCTAGAAAAGTAATGCTAATTATTCAACCCCTAAAATCATATATTTTTATTTTAGTGTGGTCAGCTGAGGCCAAGTCACAAAGGATTATCAAGTGACTAGACCAGCAATGAAAGGACAAAGCAGTGTTGCTTCTAAGTAAGCACCGACTGCAAGGGCTTCTGATATAAAGGAAATATTAATGAGATCGTAGGAATCTTCTACTAAACCCTTTGCAACCCATGTTTGGATTGGGAATTTACTAGACTTTTTGGAATGGGGTCACCCGTACTAAAGTGATTCATGTGTATGTGATTGCCCAAGATTACGAGTAAAAATGGTAGTATAATGACTTGAGATGTATGATGTTAGGGTATTATAAATACCATGAATATATTATGACTAAGGGAAGTAAACAATGAAGGTTTATGAAGAGAGTATTGAAATGGTCAAAGGTGGATCAGTATGCTGTAGAAATTTTGTCTAAGGCGAGAACCTTTGAGAAGAACGATAAGTACTAAGAGATTCACGTTGAACTCGACCAATATCTTCCAAAACATCCTTGCTACCATTACCAAGTTCTGTAAGAGAGCAGATAGGCATACGCTGCCTTTTGGAAGGCCAAATAGGCTGATAACTATCTGAAAGAAGAGGGTGGCATTAAGTTACCAATCGATTATCAAATGAGAACAGTTGAAAAGAGACCCTTATTAAGGATACATGATCTGATTGCCAATTATAGGATGCAAGAATTCTTTTGGCAGTTGAATTAAGGATAGGATATCCATAAATTAAGACAAACCCTGAGGAATGCACAAGGGATGGCATTAACCCTAATAACAACATTATGAATTCAGATGATATGAGTTGGACTTGCTAAGGCAACAATGACCGGTAAGGATTATTAAAAAGAGTTCTGGAAAAACATAGACAGAATTATTAAAGTATTGATCAATGACGTTTTGATGCACCCTGTACCCAGAAAATACAGGAGGAATGATAAGGATGACCTAAGAAACCTTACAAGGAAAAAGGTAATATTCCGAACTTCAAAATGGAAGTTTGGTAATGAATGTATGACATAGTAACAATAATGCCAGATGAGGCATGTATGAAACCCTGAGAAAGTATGGATTGAACCTATAAAGGTTGAGATTATCCTAAGATAAGGAAAGAACTAAGAAAAGAAGTATCCTAAGTAGGATTGGGAATAAACGTGATAAAGTTCCCACGGGTAGGTGGAAGCAATGAGTTATGCAAAAATACTGATAGATATAATTTTCTCCTTCAGCAGAGCTTAAGGGAGGATGCTTTCACCCAACAGTGATGGGAATGAGGTAGAAAAATTTGAGTTGGAATGTATCCAGGGAACATGGATTACAAGAAATTATTATTATCAGGAAAGGCCAATGAGGTGGCCGACAGTCTAAGTATAGAGGAATAATTACAAATGTGCATACCGAAGGAACAGAATGATATTTGGAAGGATCTTGAAGGTCATATCAGAGTGGAGGAATTTACATTCCTTCTGATGACTGTGCAAGAATCGACGGTAATAATAGTTTAAGTAAAGATTCGATTCCCGATATCGTCTTAAGCAAACTACACACCTTAGAAGGTCCCGTTTTGAGGTAAACCAGGACCGTGATACAAAATTGACGAAGTAAACCATTAAGTTTCCAGTCTTTTATGGAAGCTGCATGAGTGATAGTTTCATCAACCGGACATAGCTGCGATGCTTGAAACTCTTCTGCAATTTTATCTACTTCATGTAATATCTACATCAAGTTCAGGAAATGTTCCTTATGGATAAGGAATAGTGATTACTCTGTCTCCCTAAAGGATTTGAAACCCGTATGGTTAGCTATTAACGCACTATTTAAACAACAAGCGATGGCGATTCTTCTAAGAAAGTAGATGACAACGTAAAGATAAAGAAAGTGCTGCTATTGATAAGCTAAATGGCATGTTGATGAATGACAAGTAAGTTTGTGTTAGTGTACTTCTGCGCAAACAAGATAGAGAATATGAGGTTGACGATTCATGATGCTAAATGTATTCCCATAGAAAGAATTAAGGGCAGTTGAGCCCGAGATTTGTTGGGCCATCTGAGAGTTTAAAAGTGTTCGGAAGGTGGCATTCGAGCCAGCTCTACCCCCAAAACTTATAGCATGATCGTAATGTGTTTCATGTGGCAAGGTTACGCCAGTAAAATGCAGATGCTTGATAGATGATAAGAGTACGAGCAGGTAGATATACGACCTGGTCTAACTTACGAAGAACAACCTGTGGAAAATCACGGATAGAAAAGAACAAGTGATGAGAAACAGGGTTGGCAGAAGTAGATTATATTGAATCTAAGTTAAAGGGATCGGCCAGATTCATTTCGGAGAGTTTAAATTGGAATAACGTGATGATTACAGAGCAAATGTGACGGAATACCGATAAGGAAGTACCGAGTGCAAAAGGTGTCTCAATACAGAGATGAAGGTGAAAGTAAATAATAAAAGTAAATAAGAATCTGATAATGAGAAGGATGTGATTGATAAAGAAAAGACTGGGAAGGCAACTATGGAATATGAAGCAAGGAATGTTATGAATGGATTAATAAATGGGTTTTCTGATGAATTCTCGGGATGACAACCTGATAGTGTTAATATTATAGATATGAAAAAGCTAGTAGCATGACATGGAATGTCAGTAACAATGGTGTCAAGCAAGAAACTAAGATTTAACCTGAGAGGTTCAAAGATTTTCCAAAAGTAAGTGTTGCTAAGGTTGAACAAGAGTATAGGTCCATAGATTAATGGACAAAGCAGCAAGATATGTTGACACGTGAGATTGCGATCAAATAGTATTGGATATAATTATGATTAATTTCTTCTTTGATGAACCTCTATAGTTCATAGGTAAATTCTGAGTATGATATTTTACAATCATGAAAACTTTCTATAATCCTCTAGAACTTTTTTTTTCTTCTCTTTTATTCATCTTCTTTATGAATTGAGAAGAACAACCCTTTAAGGAGGGGAGGTACTGCTACGTGACTATCTGTCTATGTGATAGTAGTCTAAGTGGAATACCATAAATTGTTTAATTGCTTGTCAAGTACTAAAGGCTGGCCCCCTTCTGTCCTAATTATGCAATATAACAAATGTTCAATTAATCGTAGTGATCTCTTAATAAATCTTTCCACTTCTCTATATTGATCGAGATTGCGAAGATTAAAGCGATCAAGAAATACACAGTGCGAGCGAGGTTATCTTTTAATTCGTAGCACGATAGTGATACCAAAGTCACTGCGGATATCAATGAGAACAATAAGGATAAGACTGAGTAAGAGCATAACCCGAATAATGTGTGGTACGAAAAGTAGCAACGTTGATGGAAAAAGGATAAAGTATGGATTGTAGCACTAGAAGATGTGCTGAGAAAGAGTAGAACGACTAAGAATTGTCCGGGAAGCTAAAAAGTGAACGACAGGCAAACGACTCTTTGCTTCCTACGTGATTCCGGGACGGAATCCTTTTAAGGAGGGGAGACTGTAAGAACCCCAAATTTTGGATATAATTAAAACTTTTTATTATGTACTAAGGTAATGGTGAATAGTGATTACGACTACGATGTAACGATTGAGATAATGAATGAAAGGAATAGATTTGGATTCAAATGTTTATATGCCATGAAGAATACTATTTGTTGACACTTTAGATAAAAATTATGTATCTCCTAGGGAATTGAGATTTGATAATTCTTAAGGAGAAGATTATTCTTATGTCATCCAAATCGATATCTATTATTGGTCCAGTGGGTCCGTAAAAAGGTTAAGGAACGATCGAAAGAGATCATGGACAATTGTACAACCCTAGGAGAATAAGTAAAGAATAAAGAATGAATAGTGTTTTTGGTGGAAAAGAGAATATTATGAGACGACACTATATAGAAGTATTCGGAACGGATTTTCGAGTTCGTAATAGTGATCCAGGGGAAAATAAGTGTATGTAAAAGTTGTCGGATTCTGAAAAACCACACTTTTATTTTCTCCGAGAGTTCCCTGGACACTGATAGACTTAAGAATTTAACGAAGGGATTTAAGGAATATAAATTCGAAAGTTAGTAAGAAAGATGGAGAACGATAGTATTAATATTAAGAAGATTTCCGGTAAATCCTAATTAGAAATCCGTGAAATATTCCTACGAACGATCAATCGAAACGAGCAATAACCGGACAAAAAAACAAGCAGGGAGCCAAGATACATGCATGTGCTAGTGGATAAGAGCAAGTAACCAAGTAGTTACATGAGCAACTAGCATACTTAGCAATAAACCAAGTACATAGCTTCTTGTTATCATCCAACCACACAAAATCAACACTTGTCCACTTGAATTGCATCATGGATGACCACACTACTTTATTAAAGTAGCTTTATGAAAGATATTATCCAATACTTCACAATAATTCATTCTCACACAAGCCAAGCAAGAGAAAAGCAAGCAAAACAAAAACTCTCTCAAAACTGCCAGCAGAAACACTCTCCAAAAACAAATTCATATCTCCATTTCTATCCATGATAAAATCACCAAAGTTTAACCAAATCCTCTCCACTCCATGGGTAATATTCGCTCCAAATTTCATAGCAATCCAAGTACTATAGTCTAGTCAAATCACCTCCCCAAGTTGAAGAAGAAAACTGTCCAGATTCATGACATTTTCTGTGACGATTTTCAAACGGCCATATCTCCTTCATTACTCAATGGAATTTGGTGTTCTTTAGCTTGTTGGAAAGCTGATTAGATTCTATACAACTCTCCTTTAGAAGACTCATCCAGAAAACCTCGGTAAGGACCTCGTTTTTCATTATCATTCCACTACATTATAGCAGATCCGAAAATCACTAATTATGTGCTTGATGATTCTTGTTAGTTAAGCTTGGTTAAGGTGTTCTAAGGACTAGTAAAGGCTTAGTAAGGTCTCTACACCCTCCAAGGAAGGTATATCTCATCAAAACCCTAGCTTTGTTTTGAAGATTTAAGCATGTTCTTGATGATATAAGATTAGTTATAGTATTAGCATGATTATAAGCATGATTATGGATTTTGTTAGTCGATCTAAACATGGTTATGATATGATGTTAGTAGATGATTTTAGACAGATTGAGGATGAGAAATATGTGTATGAGTTGTTTGGATGCCCAGTGTGGCTTGGTTGAATTGTTATGATTTTTAGAACATTCGATATATAGCCGTCGTAATGCCGAATTTTTGTTAACACTTAGAAACCGAGCATGACAGTAAATATAATTTCCTGACCTTGATAATATTATGATTAGTCCTTGTGGATCTCGAGCCATAGATCGTTTTGGCGCAAGAATCGAAACATTACGACTTACGGTTTAGGAGTTATGATCAAATTAGTAAAATTGGTTCGGAACCGTAAGTAAAAGTTCGTAACTTCAATTGAACCCTCGTAAAGCATGTTACTCAGTGGCGAATCTTGGTAAATAAATACTAGGGGTCATAAGGAAGGTATGAAAGAAAACCACAAATCAAACGGATTATTTTCCGATTTTATAAAAATGTTGGAATCAAAGTTAAACGCGAACGAACCCCTAAAAACCCGCTTGGTTATAAATTTGGTAAAACACTTAGAAAACGAATGATAAAACTCGAGGTATAATCTCAGTTCGTAATCGATCGACTTTAGAACTTATATGACTTAAGTATATACCGAGTGTGGGTATGATGACATGTCGTAATAACGAACAAATGTCGGATCGTATCAGTAATAAAAAGAGTTACACTAAAAGGTGTATAACGAGATAATTCGAAAACGTGTTTCGATTTAAGTGAAGTTATACTTAGACTTTTAAAACGTTTTAAGTGGTTAATCTCGAATGTTCTGATTGTTTATAGATCATCGAGCAGACCTAGGACAGGCTATCTCCACCCACACCCGATTACCAGGCAAGTGTTCAAAACATGAACCTGTTGTTGTGATAATATATATATATATATATATATATATATATATATATATATATATATATATAATATATGTGATTGCCATTTTACATATGCCATAGCATGCATGCCTATTGTCAAATTATATTATGATACCTGTTCCTTGAATTGATATTGGCTTATAGACTAGATACGAATTATCAGTTATAAGACGGATTGTTTTGGTAAGACCCTTAGCGAAGGGCATATGATATTCATTCTTAAATATAGATCGGGAGTCGGTATTTTGAGATATAGATAGTCGTGGAAACCCGGAGGGATTCCAACGACGTATTATTATTTATCTTAGGAATGTTATTATTAAACGTTATTTATATTTCCATAAAGTATCAATTACTTGGAAATATTTCGAGAAATGTTATTCGAGTATTATCTCAGTCGAGAGATATTAAATGAATGTTAGTTTCAAATATTCATTTAGAGTTGATTATTTAATGAATATTATTTTGATATTCATTAGAATGTTATTTATTAAATGAATATTACTTTCGAATATTCATTTAAGGTTTTATGTACTTGATGAATATTATTTTAAAATATTCTTTAGAAGTTCTATTTACTTAAAGAATATTATTTTAAATATTTATTGGAGTTTAATTATTTAATGAATATTATTTCGAATATTCATTTAAGAAGGGATTTATTTAGTAAATAATTCTATATATTCATTTGAGGATTACTTACGAGCAGCATTATGATTTAATAATATTCCGTAATTATTATTGAGTTAATAAATATTCTTGGAATATTTATTTAATTCTTTTAAATTCTTTTAAAAATGATTTATATTATTTGGAGATTATCTTTCACCTCCAGATATTATGTAAAATATTCTTTCATTCATTAAATACTTCCGACTCAATAAATATTCTATAAATATTTATTCAATACTTGGAAACAACTTCAATGTTGTTTATTCTTCTTCAAATATTATCTTCGACCTTCGATCATTTTGAAAATTCTTCGAAGTCATACGATTAGTCTTATATTACGAAAGGTCCTCAAGATTCCATTCTTCACTCGAATCTATCTCTTAAATTATAAGGGAACCTTACTTGAGAAAGGTTATTTATCTTGTTGACTTCCCGGTCATAATTTATCCTTTTCACTCGCAACTTGGTTGCTATGGACTCATTAAGTCTTTGTGTACCTTCTCATCATTCGAGGGGTAAGATTGTTGGAACAAGTGGATATCCATTAACAAGCAAAAGCTTGGGAAATGTTGGTGAATTTTCCTTTCCAACTAGATACGACTACATTGTGGAGTCTTATCAACAAGTATTTCACTTGGGGAAGGGAGGACAAACTCTATGTTTCAATGCTGTGGATTTATTCGAACTAGGAGTCGTGTGTAAGAGGCCGAGTCGCGCGGTCCATCACAAGGCCTAACCATTGGCCAGGGAGTTACTATTAAAGGCAATCTACAAGTGGAGCCGTCAGTTCTTCCTTCTACCGGTAGTAAACTATATTGGGCTGTACCATCCCCGACTGATCATCAAGGAGTGGGACAGCTGGCGCGTGATAACTCCAGTATTGGTTCATCTCCCAAATTGGGAATTCCCTGCAACACGTATCGAAGAGACTTCTTTCAGGTTGACGGTGTCTTCCGCAACACGTATCGAAGAGACTTCTTTCAGGTTGTAGGACTTCGAAAAATGTTAATAACTGGAATTGCAATATTTTCCTTGCAAGTTCCTCTTTATATGATAAATGATAATATCTGGCTTATCTTTGACATAGTAGATATTCCCACCTATATATGCATTTTGAGTTACCTCGTAACTTAATCGTTCATATTATTCTGGCATCATTTCCGTAAATGCATGGCATATGGTTTGAAAGATACTTTTGAACTGTTATATATTATCGTTCAGTTAAATATTATTGTTGGTGGGCTATTGCTCACCCTTGCTTTATTATTATATCACAACAACAGCTAGACCAGATGATTCGCACAAGGCTCACTCGATGCTGGCGAGGACGATGAGACTACCAGAGCCGAAGAGAAAGCTATTGGTAGGATAGATTCATTCTTTCTGTACCAAATATATGGACTAGTATGACTTATGTAAATGGATGGCAAAGAGTATGTATTCATATTGTAACTCTTTTAGGTTGTAAAAACTCATAATGTGTTTAATAAAATTTGATTGATACTCCAATTTCATCTCTGGGACTATAACGGGTGTGTTTTATATTGTTGTGTTGGGTCATAAAGATGTAAATTATTTTATGTTGAGGTAAGTTCAAGTATTGTGGACAGAATTGGAGACCGTAACGACCGGAACCCGGACCCCGGATCTAGGGGTGTTACAATGTTCATCTACATCTTCAAGTCCAGTTATTTTCTTGTCATCAAATGACACATGAATTGACTCCATGATCACCTTGGTTCTCAGATTATAAACTCTGAATGCTTTAGTTGACAGCGGATAGCCAACAAAAATTCCTTCATCAGCTTTTAACTCAAATTTGGTCAACTATTCAGGATGAGTTTTCAACACAAAGCATTTGCACCCAAAAATATGAAAATATTTCAGGTTTGGCTTCTTTTCCCTCACCATCTCATATGGTGTTTTTCCATGCTTGTTGATTAGTGTGGCATTTTGAGTAAAACAGGCTGTTTGAACTGCTTCTGCCCAGAAATAGGTTGGCAATTTTGCTTCATCAAGCATAGTTCTGGCAGCTTCTATCAAGGTTCTGTTCTTCCTCTCAACTACACCATTTTGCTGTGGTGTACCAGGTGCAGAAAAATCTTGCTTCAATCCTCTGTTCTTGCAAAATCTTCCATTATTTCTTGCAGAATTCTTCCATTGTTGCATTCCTGAATTCAGTTCCATTATCACTCCTGATTATTTTGACTTTGTATTTTGATCCTTTGTCCAGCAGCTTTACATGTTCCATCAGAGTTAATGCAGTTTCATCATTCTTTTCTAGAAAATACACCCAAGTGTATCTGGTGTGTTCATTAACAATGACTAGTGCATATTTCTTTCTTCCAATTGACAAGACATTCAATGGTCCAAAGAGATCAACATGTAGAAGATGATAAGGATCAACAATTGAAGATTCAGACTTGCTCTTGAAAGATGACTTCCTTTGTTTGGCCTTTTGATAGGAATCACACAGGCCATCAACATTTAATAAAGACTTTGGAAGTCCTCTTACAAGATCCTTTCTTATCAACTCATTTATGTTGTTCAGATTCAGATGAGAGAGTTTCTTATGCCACTTCCAACTCTCTTCACTAGACATTCTTGTGGACAGGCACACAGCTTTTCCATCAGAGTTTGCCAATAACTTTGCTTCATAGATATTATTGCGCCTGTGTCCAACTAGAACAACTTTCCCTGTAGATTTACTGATGATTTCACAGTATTCAGGCTGAAAATCTACATGATATCCTCTGTCACAGATTTGACTTACAGATAGCAGATCATGCTTGAGTCCTGGAACCAGAGCTACATTCGTGATGATGACACTTCCAAGATTGATATTGCCATATCCCAGAGTACGTCCTATGTTGCCATCTCCATAGGAAACTTTTGGGCCAGCCTTCTCCACATACTCTGATAGCATGGCTTTATTTCCAGTCATGTGTCCTGAACATCCACTGTCCACGACTAGGGTACTTTCCCTGATGCCCTGCAATCATAAACAATCACTGAAGATTAGATTTAAGGATCCAGACTTGCTTGGATCCTTTGGCTTTCTTAACTTTGTTAGCTTTAGCAGCGGAATTTACATTATCAGAGTTTAAGCTAACTTTTTCAGAGTTTACACTTGCAGAATTAACCTTAACCCATTTCAAATGGGGCTTAAGTTCATAGTAGTTATGATAAATAGCATGATAATCCCTGCAAGTATAAATTGAATGCCAAGTACTTCCACAATGTTTGCATAAAGTCTGTGGTCTAGTTCTAACATTATCTTTCTTTACTTCAGACTTGGAAGGTAAAGAATTAATGTTTTTGTTCTTCCAGCAGAAACTAGCAAGATGGTTAGTGCTACCACAGTTATGACATGTCTTTCTTGGAGCAAAAGTAGCAAGCATTGGATAACTACCTTGAGTAATGCCTACTTTACCATTTCTATTCTTCCTAGACACTTTCTGTTTCTTGACAGATTTTAACTCCTTAAGCTTATGCTTGAGTTGTTTATCTGTCATTGAACCAATATTAACCTGTTTAACACTAGTTTTTACTGAAACTTTCTTAACAGCTTCAGACTTAGGTTCATTTATTCCATGAACAAATTTTGTAGATGAAAGATGTGTTCTAATTTTGACTTTGTTTTGAAACCTAAGTTCATCTCCCTCACAGTAACCTAAACCAACTATGTCTGACTGAAAAACCTCTTGAGTGTCTTTTCCAGAATGAGTCCAAGTTTTAATTATGTGATTTGTCTTCTCTAATTCAAATTCTAGTTGCTTATATTTTCCTAGCAAATCCTATTCTAGATAAACAGCATCATCTCTTTCTTTCTGAACTTGTTGCATGTTTTCAAGTTTTTCTTCAACAATTTTATTTCTCACTTTAAGTTCAGAATTCTCAAATTTGATTCTCTCATTCTCTAAAGTCTGATCCCTATAACTGATATGCAAAGCCTTAAGACAGATTCTCAATTCAGTTATATCATCAGTATTATAAGCATAGGTAGTTAGAGGTACCTTGTTTTCAGAGTCTTCAGATTCATTCTCATTAGTAGCCATGAGAGCATAGTTAACATCCTCATCTGAGTCTGAAGTGTCTGCCCAGTCTCTGCCTTTTGTGAAGAGTGCTTTTTCAGTTTTACCCTTCTTGCACTAAGGAGCATAGTGACCCATCTCCTTACACTTGTAGCATTGAATCTCAGACTTGTCTTTCTTCCCAGACTTGGTATCCTTTCTCTCAGACTTTCTGAAACTCTTTCTGTCAGAGTTTGAATCTTTCTTAGAAAACCTTTTGCCCTTTTTAAAGTTCTTGAAGCCCATCTTCTTGAAGGTATTCACCATCAAAGCATCCATTTGAAACATTTCTTCTTCATCATCCTCAGAGTCAGATGATTCATCAGTGTTTGAATCAACATCAGAGTTTGATGACTCACTTTCAGAATGTATGACTAAAGCCTTTCCCTTAGCTTTCTTCCTTGATGCTTCCTTCTTCAAGGGTTTTTCTTCAACATTAAGAGCAACAGACTTTGTCTTCTTGCTTGATCTCATGTTTCTCTACTCCAATTCCAATTCATGAGTTTTGAGCAGCCCATAGATTTCATCAATCTCAGTATCAGCAAGATCATAGTTATCTCTTATAGTGGTTGTCTTCACATCCCACTTTTCAAGTAAGGCAAGAAGAAATTTGAGATTTGAGTCTTCTAGATCATACTCTTTATTAACCAATGACAAATCATTGAGCAGTTTACAGAATCTGTCAAATGTTTCTGTCATGGTTTCTTCAGATTTGGCCTCAAAGTGCTCATGCTCCTGTGTGAGTATGTTCCTTCTATTCTTCTTGATAGCAGCAGTTCCTTGACATCTAACCTCAAGAGCATCCCAAATTTCTTTGGCAGTAGTGCAGTTAATCACTTTATTAGACATAACATTGTCTAAAGCACTATGAAGTAGATGCCTAACTTTTGCATCCTTGGCAATAGATGAAAGATCTTCAGGAGTCAGATCTTTCTTTTCCTTTGGAACTGTTTTAGCTTCTTGACCAGCAGTAGCAACAGATAGCTTTGTAGGTTTATGAGGACCTTCATAAATTCTTTCAGGATATTCTGGATCTGTAGCCTCCAGAAACATGGTCATCTTCACCTTCCAGATTGAATACTCTGCTGGCCTGAGAATAGGAACCCTGATTGTCTCATAACGACTCACAGTAGTAGGTTGAGCCTTTTCAGAACTTGAACCTATTGGAGGAGGTATCTCTGCCATTGATTATAGCTTTGTGTGTGGATCTAAAAATGTATAGAGTAACAGATTTTCTCTGATACCAATTGTTAGGACGAATACACAATTATAATCAAGAGCGTATGAGAGATTAACAATAAAATACGCGTTTAAAAAATTAAAAACTATTTCGAATTAATAACTCCTCTCTCAGTGATGTAGAATATCACAGAGAGCTGCTTAGGTTACAATGAATAATATTTCACAATGATCGATACCCTTCTAGGGTTAACCTAACTGTATTTATAAGATATACAGCTACTATACAATCGATAATTGATACTCCTTTAAATTAGCTATACAATTGATATCAATTACGATTGCTACTCGTCTCCTTAGTCAACTCAATCTCTTTGACAGCTATCCAATCTTCAAAGATATTGCTTCCTTAAATAATCTTCAATCACTGTTGACCAGTAGACGCTGCCTCCAGACAGAGTTTAACAAACTCTGTCGAGCTTCCATCTGTCAGCGTTTAACTAAACTCTGACTGCTTCCATCTAAACTCTGATTTATCACTGTAACACTTAAACACTGATTAATATTCATATCAATTATTTCTAACAGACTCCCTATGAGATGATCAAAGGAAAGAAACCAAGTGTGAAATACTTTCACTTCTTTGGATGCAAATGCTATGTCCTGAAAGTTCATCCAGAACAACTTGGAAAATTTGAAGCCAAATCGGATGAAGCAATCTTTCTAGGATATTCAACATTAAAGGCCTTCAAAGTATACAATCTCAGAACTCACATTGTTATGGAATCAATTCATGTTGTATTCGATGATAAGAAGTTTGGAATTTTGTAAACTGATGAAAGCCATGACAATCTGGAATTTGAAAATCTTAAGTATTCTGAGATTCTCTCCAGTGATGATGAAGGTTCTCCAGAGGAAATCTCTACTGCTTCTCAAAGGAATGCTACTGTTGAGGGGGAGCAATTCAATCAAGGAGAACACAGTACTGATCAGGATCAGACTAGTCTTTCAGAGTCTACTTCATCAGGAACTGATCCTTCAGAGTCTAATGAAGGAAGATCAGAAACTAGCAGGAGTATTGAATCCACTGATTCTGCTGATCAAGGGGGAGATTTTGAAGGAAATGAACAATCTTCTACAAGAAATACCACTATCTTAGGTAGGAGAAGAGTCTAGCAGGAGCAATCTACCACCTGTTAGAAAATGGACAAGGGATCATACTGAAGATTTGATTATTGGTGATCCAAATAGTGGTGTTCGAACTAGAAGATCAATTCAAAATGAATGCTTGTACAGTTGTTTTCTCTCAAAGAATGAACCTAAGAAGGTTGAAGAAGCCTTATAGGATCCTGATTGGGTAATAGCAATGCAGGAAGAATTGAATGAGTTTGAGAGGAACAAAGTTTGGAAACTGGTACCAAGACCTAAAGATAGATCTATTGTTGGTGCTAAATGGGTTTTTAGAAACAAGCTAGATGAATCTGGTATGATTGTAAGAAACAAAGCAAGATTGGTGGCCACGGGTTATTCTCAGGAAGAAGGAATTGACTATGATGAAACATTTGCACCTGTAGCAAGATTGGAAGCAATCAGAATGTTTCTTGAATTTGTAGCTCATTCAAAATCCAAGGTATACCAGATGGATGTAAAGAGTGCTTTTCTTAATGGCATGCTTGATGAGGAAGTGTATGTGGAGCAATCACCTGGTTTTGTTGATCCAAAGTTTCCAAATCATGTCTACAAACTTGACAAGGCACTCTATGGACTAAAGCAGGCACCAAGAGCATGGTATGAGACTTTGTCTAAATTTCTTCTTGAAAATGGCTTCACAACAGGTACAATTGACAAAACTCTATTCTTTAGAAAGATAAAAGGTGATTTGCTTTTAGCAAGTTTATGTTGATGATATTATATTTGGTTCTACTAATGAAAAGTTATGTGCTAAGTTTATCAAGCTTATGCAGTCTAAGTATCAGATGAGCATGATGGATGAACTAAATTACTTTTTAGGCTTGCAGGTCAAACAAACTAAGACTGGTATTTCATTAATCAGTCAAAGTATATTAAAGATCTTTTAAAAAGGTTTGACTTTCAAAATTGTTCAATTGCAAAGACACCCATGACAACAGCCACTAAGCTAGACTCTGATCCTAAGGGAAAGAGTGTTGATAACACTAGCTATAGAGGCATGATTGGTTCACTGTTATATCTAACTGCAAGTAGACCAGATATAATGTTCTCTACCTGTTTATGTGCTAGATTCCAAAGTGTTCCTAAGGAATCTCATTTAATTACTGTGAAGAGAATTTTAGATATCTCAAGGGAACTCCAAATCTTGGTTTGTGGTATCCAAGAGAATCTGATTTCTCCCTAATTGGCTATTCAGACTCTGATAGCAACCTGTAACGCCCTGACTTCCCAATACTGAAAACATATTTTTAATAATAAAATAAACTATGATACAGGGGAATTTTAGAAAATTTCGGCATGAAGTATTCATAAATCGGACTATCCACCTGTAATTCAACCAAAACCCAATTCCAATTTAAAAATTACACTTAATAGAGATCTATCCTGTAAAGGCTGCCACATTACTCTCATATGACTCGTACGGTGTAGACATCCACCCTTATTCCTAACTGAAAGATTAGAGAAAATGAAGCAAGAGTGAGCCAAAGAATACTCAGCAAGCGAACAGTATAATGAAACAATAATACAACAATGATTCATTGATGAACATATCACTGACCAACTTATCTCAAAGGAATAACTCACAATTACAAAAGCTCAAGAACTTTAAAGATATAACATTTTATTTAATTCAGGAAATGGAATAGAATTGGACTATTTTGCATTTTATTAATAAAAACAATAAGGTTAGGCTGCTGATCAGTCACGCATTAACCCCGGACAAACGCACACAGCAATGTCCTTTAATGGATCCACGGCACACATTGGCCTTAATAACTTCTGACCACGAATCTGGTCCAACCCTTTACAGTCCACATTTTAAAAAAAACAACAGTCCAATCCTATAATCTGAACGTCAGGTGTCGGAATAATCGACCACCTCGACCAGCCAAGCACCCTGGAAACTCACGTTCCAGGTTAACAACTCAAATCTCAAGAAGAAATGAGGTCTAGTAAAATTCTGATCTAGATATCGACAAGTTCGATATAGAGAAGGGTATTATTCCATAATATATCAGTGAAACAGGGACAACAATTTCAGCACTATTGAATGGGAATATGATAAACAGTTATTCATATTTACTGAAAATTTAAGAGCAATAATATCAACGACAAATCGAATTAATATAATGATCGAGTGACGAAAAACATGGTTCATTTGAGTGAAATGATTTACTTGCAACATGAATAACAACAATTGTAATTATAAGATAAAGCAAGGGTATAGTCAAGTGCTAAGCATTTAATAAATTTACCAACACATTGTCAAGTTGAATCAACATAAGCGAATTAAATAGTTTTTAAAATGATCATTTGTAAAATAACTCCAAGATGATAAAATTGTAGGACAGGTTGAAGAAAACCTCTCCTAAAGGGGTCCATTGGTGAAAATCCGTTACCAAGTTTAAACTAACATGAGAGATTCGAATAGTTTAAAATGAAGATTTAAGAAATTCTCAATTACTTAAGGTCTCACTCTTGTCAGCTAACACTTATAGGCTTCAGCTGCCAGAACCGGCATGAAAAATATGAGTTTAAATAATTAAGAAGATCTCAACTCATTCTTGGTTTTAACCGTCACTGAGCAACACATGCCTCAACAACAGTATAAACCTCGAATTAGTTTACATAAATTTAGAAGAAAACATCCTTTGAAAAATATTAGCATAGACGAGGAGTATTGCAATAAAATGATTTTAAAAGAAATCATCACCCGAACGATAGGTGAGGAGCATAAACAATAATAGAAAAATCTAAGAATGTATGTTCATAATTCACAGAAGAAGAATGTCACAGGAAATAAAAATAAAGAGTATAGGCACTAACAAAATGATTTAAAAGGAATATCATAAATTAATAGAACAAATTCTCATTATTGAAACTAAAAGAGAGGGTATAGATGCTTGCAAGAAAGAAATTTGAAAGTACAGATAATTAATACAATAGGATTTCACGTCACTTGAACAATGAGTGAGGGATAGTAACTTGCAAACTAATTTGATAGAAACGTTGTATAAATAACAGAAACAAACTTATCCCACTTGAACAATAAGCAGGGAATAGTACACTTGCCTCATTACATGCAGTTTCCAATTCCCATATCTCAATTCTTTACTCACTTCACATCAGTCTCGACTTCTTTATACATTGATCTTTATTGGATAACACGTTCGTTTTTCTTTTATCACTTGTTAGTCTCTACTTGAGCACACCCGTCCACTCCGATAATTATTCCATTCCTCGAGATTCCATCTACACTGGTGCTGGCTCTTAGTCGGCGTCCTTTTCGTACCTATAGAAAGGTAAAGTACTATTTCAGTACAAAACCAATCAGAGCCTCACTGTTTATTCTAAACTACCCATACGTTCCCTAGTTCGTGTAACAGAATAACTTGTATAATATACAAGACTATACTTATAAAATACTTATATCGTAATCATATAATTCAAGTAAGCACGTAACACATATTATCACATACTAATCATAATTCACAGTGCACCTATAAAATACGGAAAATTATTTTATCCAAAATAACTTCAACAATATCTCCGTTGTATTGATACACTACCTGTCAGAATACAACCGACCTAACCAAATAACGTAATCCTTTTAGTACATATACTCGATTATAATTTTAACAATATACTTGTTAACCAAAACACAATCTCAACAATTCTTTACAGCTTCACAGATAACAATTTCTACCAACCATGAATTTAACAATCATTAATCATTGATTCCCTCCTTTGTTTCATAAATTCGAACAAATACATGCTTCCCCCGTTACTCACATACTCACATACGGACCCGTGCCAAATCACACCACAATTTACTACACTAACAACACTTACTAATAAAATTAATCATCAATAAAAAATCCAATATATAATTAATATATAATCCCATTGTTAACAGTTAGCCTCAATACTCAAATACCTTCTTGTAAGTTAGCACACACCAAGCAATTTCTATTTATAGCATAATTCAAATAGGAAGAGAGTTAACTAACTCAACAATTTATATCACACCTCTCACAAACACAGGCTTATTCACACCCACTTACAAACAGAGTCACCTCTCAAACATACACAGTTCCGTACGCTTTTAATCAGTTTTAAATAATCGATTTGCCCATTTGCAATTTCTACACTACCAGCAATAATTTAACCACCAAAAACTCGACCGGAAAATTTTGATAGACTGAAAATCGTTCAAAACTTCGACCAAGACACAATCTACATAGAAATTTAACACCAACATGCGATAAACTCATCTTTAAACCAGAAACATAATCACTATATCAATTTCTAAATTAATTTCGAACAAGAACAAAAAATCAGAGTTCTAAAATTCTTTAACTAAACTGACCCAAAGCTTAATTAAACTTATAAGCAGCCTTAAACAATTATCGAGAAGCGGTTTTCTCAATGCTTAAATTGCTCAATTATTCAACTCACGATCACAGAGAGTACAACCACCCCAAGCTCGCCACCACACCATCAACATACATAAAGCCGTGCACAGCCTCTGCAACCCCTGATCAACCTCGTCCTGGGAATACCAAACCCGCACAAGCTGCCTCATCCTCCTTTATCCCTCTACCTCCCCTGTTTCGACCTCCACTCCTACAACAGAGACATATATCATGCACAGCGCACAATCTCGCAGCACCTACAACTCAATCATCTTCACACAACAACACCCATATATACTCACGGCATCACCCATACTTACACACCTGTATCACTCGCACACACGCACTCGGTTGGACAAAAGCACACACCACAGCAGTTCATCACATACAAACATCACATAAAGTGCAGCACAGCAACCCAGAGTAGCAACCAATTGAACCAAAACAGTACTACCAAGTATGAATTTGAACTCACACACACCCACTATGTATACACACACTCACACGGCTGTAACACACACACCACCACAGACCCCATATATACACGCACAATTTTCACACAATGAAGAGAGAAAAAAATATTCGTAGGTTTGAGAGAGAGATTGCCGGAAGAGAGATTGAAAGTAATCGAGAGAGAGAGAGAGATTTTATCGAGAGAATATTCTAGAGAATTGTAGAGATGCAGGGGAGAAGAAGTCTGAGATATTATAATTATGGATTGGGGATTTTGGGGTTTTAAAAGGGAAAAGTAGAATGGAAATTTTATTACCTAAATTCTAATTTACAAATGCTGAAAATCACGTTATAAAATGAAAATAAAATAGACAATAATTAACAAAAATCTTGAACTAACTTTTAAAATATAGAAAATAAAATTATCTATCTCCCGCTATTTTTAAAATATTTTTAGGATTAAAAACGAATTAAATACGGATTTTACAAGTTTCGATCCTTGATATACAATAAAACTCTTAAAATCATTTTAAAATACCAAAACACCCACATTAATCCTCCCAAAATTTTAAAAATTAAATAATTATACAAAGACGATATTACAAAAGATTTCTGGATTTTTAAATACTCCGATGATTTTATAAAAATTTTCAAAGATCAATAATGCATAATTTAAATAGATTCACATCATAAAAAATACAAATTAAAATACACGAACTTACACGACACACACAATCCATCATATAAACATGTAAACATGACGTCACATATATATAAAAAAAATCACACCATAAATTCCACATTTAATATTAAATAATAATAATTTTAAATACGAAATTTCTAAGGCGTTATAATGCAGGGTGTAAAATAGACAGGAAAAGCACTACAGGTACATGTCAATTCTTGGGAAATAGATTGATTTCTTGGGCAAGCAAGAAGCAGCAATCAGTTTCAACCTCAACTGCAGAAGCTGAATACATTGCAACAGGCAGTTGTTGTGCTCAACTCCTTTGGATAAGAAATCAGTTGATGGATTATGGTATGACACTTAGTAATATTCCTATGTTTTATGATAATACTAGTGCTATCAAAATTGCAGAAAATCCAGTTCAACACTCAAGGACTAAGCACATTGATGTCACGTATCATTTTATTAGAGAACATATTGAAAATGGTACTGTGGAACTTCATTTTGTTCCTACTGACAAACAGCTTGCAGATATTCTAACTAAACCACTTGATGAGGGTACATTCATTAGATTGGTTAGTGAGTTAGGAATGTTAAATTTTTAGATCTTTAACATCTGCACAAGTAGCAAGGTATGTTGTTTCAGCTTATAGACTTGATATATTTGTCAGGATCTATACTTGATTGTTAAATGCTTAAGCTGTAACACTTTACTTTGATAAATTACAGTATGATAGACTTATTAATAAACATCAGGATCAGGATTGCTATCAGTATGCTGACGTCATCAGTATTGACATCAGGATTGTATCGTCAGTAGCAGGATTGTAAAATTTGTGTGTCTTACTGTTTCAAATTCTGAAGTTCATGTTATTTAGTGGTTCAATTATGAGTTTTGTTAAAGTCTATGTTAGCAAGTTTTATCACATGCATACTGATAATTTATATCATTATTCAGGTCAGTCAATAAACAACGATAGACAAGTAGATAATAAGAAAACTTGTATTTTCATTAATCAAAAGCATTACATACATGGAAATGAATACAATTCTTCTTTTTGTCTAATTACTACTGATAATTCTATTCTTGTCTAAAGTTGTTACTTCTTCAATCCTCAACGATCGACTTCAGGACAAGGAGCATCTCAAGATTGGATTCCTTGTCTGGGCGACTTGAATGAAAGCAGTTGACTCATCTTCATGCTTATTGAAGAAGATGAATAGCATCTCCATCAAGATCAACCTCAGACTCTTCGCCAAATTCTTCATCCTCAAGGTATGAAGAGATTAGAGGAGAATTGTATCCAACTGGTAGATGTTTTAGAGGAGATTCGTGGAAATCATCTGAGTTAAGACCAACCATATCTGACTCGAAGAGAAAAGTCATCTCTTCTAAGTGATAGTTCACTTGCTCCTGATCATCAAGAGTAAAGAACTTCTCAGTGGTAATGAACCAAAATCTAGGGTTCATATGAAGATTTGGGTTGAAAGCCATGATGGAAAGAGAAAAGAATGAAAAGGTTTTGAATATTGGCATAAGACGTCGGTTTCTTTTAAAGAAAGACGTGAGAAGCTGAACAGTCGTTTGGAGTCAATGCAGTCAGTCATAATTATATGTGACTGTATTTCTTGTATTTTCAAGAAATATTGAACGAATTTAACCAATTGATTTTGTTCAAATTTTATTTATTTCTTTTATAGATAAAAGAAAATGCCATGTGGAAACTCCATTTAGTCTCTGGAATCAGGATGATATTGATCAGGAATACAAGTGTGTTCACATCAGGATTAGTAATTCTTTCTATTCAGAAATTACATTGAATCGTGTGATTATCTTGATGAGAAGATCACATCAGGAAAAGGAAGCTGATCAGTATTCCTTATTATCTTGATTTTACCTTGACTTATTTACTTGAAATTAATTTTGAATTTTATTTTCCAAAAGTCGTGGGTAACTGTATTTTTCAGGGACTGACACCTGTCATCTACGTGTCAACATGGGATATTGGGTCTGAAGGATTTTTGAAATATAATTATTTTGACACTCTAATCGTGTAATTGCTTTCTCTAATTTCATTCTCTAAAGCAAAAACACTCTCGAGTTCTCAAAATCACTAATCAATTTCAAAGATTTCTTAAGTTCTTTTCAGATCAAAATGGCAACTCAAAGAAGACTACCCAAATCAGTAGCTTTCAAGTTTGGTGACTTTGACTTTATGATGAACAATCATGTTGCAGCTATCACCAACAAGGAAGGGTTGTCAACTGATTTTCACCCAATTATGGACTTTATGGCGAAAGGACTATTAAGTTATGCCTTGACAGCATCTCCACAAATTAATCAAGTAGCTGTTTCACAAGCTTGGGAGAATGCTGAGGTAATTGATTCTACTCAGAGTCAATCAGGTAAGATTGTTCTACACTTAGGACAAGACTCATTTGATATTACTGAATCGGTTGTTAATTCAGTACTTCACTTACCTGTTAGTACGAATTTTGAGAATGTACCATCTGTTGATGATGGACCTCTAGATAACATGAGCCAGTTAAATAGATCCTTTCTTAGGAAAGAATGGTCTTTCTTCTTTGACCAACTTGCTAAATGTTTTACTGGTAAATGTAGTTCATTTCAACAAATTACTGCTGTTACATCACATATTGCATATGGCTTGCTTTATAACAGAGTAATTAATTTTGGTCACATTATCTTAAGTCAGATGTGTATTAAACTTAGGTCAAGAGATCATGACAGGAATATGGTTTATTATCACAGATTCATGCAACTGTTTATTAACCATTTCATTCCTGATGTTGAAGCTAGATTTGGTAGAGAATATTGTGTTTCTTCTTATGTACAGCAAAAGAGAATTTTCTCTGACATTACAAAAAAGGACAGTGAAAAGAATCTAGATGAAATACCTGCATTACACTATTCAAATCATGTTCAGGTACTTCTAAGAACTCATCTTCCTACTATCTATAATTCTTCTTTCTTTGGTGGTGAAATGACTCAGGAATCTCAATTGGAGGAGAACCCCCCTGTGTCTACCCAAGTAGCCAAAAACATTGTAGTCTCTGAAACAATACTAGAACCAAATTTTGATCCACAGCCTATTGTTTCAAAGAAGCCAACCTCTGGTGTTTCTCAAAAGACATCAGTTGTAAGGAAGAGAAGATTTGTTATTTCAAGTAGTAGTTCTAGTGAAGATGATGATAATATATCTCTTGCTGAGAGAGCAGAATTGAAGGCTGCAATTCAACTTTCTAAGCTAGGACAAAGAGATGGAACACCTAGTCACAGCCAGGATGCAGTCTCCTAAAAGGCTGTAGTTCTTAAAAAGGGAAAACAGTTACTGGATACTGTCTCTCAAAAGACTGTGTCTATTGAAAAAGGATCTCATCCCAAGATCACTTCTATGTCTACACCTCTTGAGTCTTCTCAAGATAAATCTGTTGCTCACTATAATAGGAGAACAAGGAGAAAGATTCATTTATCACCTACAAAGACAGTGTCAAGTCCAACTAACATTATGCAGGTCTCTACAAATAAGGCTATATCCATGTCAGTATCTAACAAGAGAGATCTGGATCTTGATTCTTCATGGGAAACAACATTGACATACAGACTGGCTATGGAACTTATTTCTCTAAAAGTGAAGCTTTCCAGGCCTGTTTTAGATTTTCTGATTGAAAGAGTTCCCAAACTTTCATTTCCTGGAGATTATGGACTGTTACATCAAAGACTTGATTTAATGAAGATGTACTTCTATGTATCAGTCAGAAAGGAATTGCACAAGAAATTTTGACTTCCTAAGCATGTTTCACTTCAATCACTTCATGCATATCTATTTGACAAGGATGTCATTGTTGAGGATGCTTCAGCTCAAGGTGAACAAGAGGAGGTAGTTGATAGAGGGAAGCAGTAAACAGAAGATACTATTGCACCAGTGGTGAATAGTAGAATAGATCAGATCACAGTCACTGCAACACAAGAACCATCTAGTCAGAGGTTTGATGACTCAGGAACCGTGATGGCTGATGCTGGAAGGTCTTCTGTGATGACTGAAATTGCAAGTGAGAAACCCTATGATATGGGAGGAATGACTTTGATTGATTTTCCTGAAGATCAAACCAATATCGTTCTTTCAGAGTCTATCCACCTTGAGGGTGTGTCTCAGCAACCAACACTTAAAGACGGTGACATACTAGCTATGGTGTCTAATGAAGTATTACTGAAGACATCAGAGTCTAGTGTAAAACCTGAAAGTGGTATACTGGAGCCTGTAGTTTTTGGAAAGAAAGTAGATGTTTGTAAGGGTTCAGAGACTATAGCAGCTCACTCCTTGGAGAAAACCTCAAGCCCCATGCCATATGAGAAACCCTCTCTCCATGTGAGTTCAGGTATAAAAACTTCTTCTAACCCCTATTTTTCTGTAGGTCATGAGAGCACTTATCTAAATTTGAGTGATACACTTGAAAAGATGGACATAGATCCACACACAGAGAGGCTGGCTCCTGACCAGGTAAAAGGAGAGGTTGAAAGAGTGTTGACTTTAGATAGTCAAATTGAGAATGAGGGTATGGATGATCAACTCCATAGTGAGGGAGAGAAAATTAGGAAACCACCATCGTTTGATTTCTGGGATCAGGTTTTGCCTGAATCTTGGTCTGAAAATCTTGGTATGGATGCTGGTGCTTATTCTTTTATCAAGATGTATGAGAAGAATGACTTAGCACATCACAATGCAAAGCCAGAAGTTAAAGCTCAGAAACAGAAAGAAAGGCTTGCAGGAATCATCAACAGAAGAGGTGAAAGGCTAAGACAAACTTCTACTCAATCAGTACCAGAAGATATTCCTAATGATCCTAGTATTCCTTTGTATGTACTTCCAATATCAGCTAGAATTGAGACATCAACAGTATCTGATCAATCTAAGGAGGAGTCAGGATTTGTAGATGTTAGTACACAGAATACTGGTGAAGGACAGGATGATCATACTTCAGCTCCATATCAGAAAGATGAAGATGTTTGTACTTCTACTCAAGTATTATTACTTGAATATCATTCTATACAGGAAACTTCTTCTACAAGGATTGAAGATAAGGTTATTTCTGAATCTAAATTTGAAGATACAACAAGCACTTCCAACATTGAAGTCAATTCTGAACTTCTTAAGGCCATTCAGAAATCTCAAAGTGATATTCAATCGAGACTTATTTATTCTGTTACTAAATCTCTTGGAATTAATGTTGCTAATGTCAAAAAGGGGGAGATAAAGACAATTCGGAAACAACAACAACAACAACAACAACAGACTGGGGAAGATAAAAAAATTGAGAGCAGAACTAAGGGTGACAGAATTGGTAAATTTCATCATGGAAGTAGTAAAGGAAAAGAAGCATCAAATAGTTGAATTCTTTCTTCTAAGTACTAGATACATATCTACATCTGAAGAAGGAGGTACTTAACTTCATGATCTTAAATTCATAAATTCTATTCTGGTTGTATTGTTATATGTTTTGACATCTACAACTTAGATTGATGCTTCAGATTCTAAAGCATAAATAGGGGGAGATTGTTAGGAATAATTCATGAGTTGTGATGTTAAGAATAGAATTTGCTAATACTTCTTGTATATCCTGATCTTATAAAGGTTTTATCACTTTGTATAGGATATATGTGTTAGACAGTAATCTGTAGAGTTTAGTCAGGAACAGTGTGTCAAAGACTACATTTCAGGAACTAAGAGCAGATCCTGATACAGCAAGTCAGATCCTGTTCAAATACTGATGGGATGATCAGATCCTGATATTAGTCATCTTACTGATGATGTCATTATGGATGCTACAGAAACTGGCAAGTGCTATAAAACAGGAACTTTGTTTTGGAGAACAAGCAAGAAGATATCGTGAAGGAAACGAATTCTCTATTGATGGAAACTATCAACTGGACGGCAGAACATTGTCATAGATAGATTATAATTCTGTTATTAGTTGATAGGTAGCATTATAAATACTCTCTCAATATCATTGTAAAAAGAGCGAATAGTGAATTTTAGAGTGCATATCGTGTGAAGCTCTGTATAAGGTTTGTATTCGAGAGTTCGAAACAAACAGAGAGAGAGAGAGAGATTTGTATTTTCAGCAGCTGCTAAAGGTATTGTACACCTTTGGTAGAGTTTGTATTTGATTTATTTAATACAAACAAAGTTTGATTCATTCGTTTGTTCTTGTTCATCTAATCAAGCAAAAATCAGACACGATTATATAACTTGTATTCAACCCCCCTTCTACAAGTTATTCGAGTTAACACAAAATTTCTGGTAGAACCCCAGGCTCATCTCATCCGGCCCGGGCAATTTGTTTGGGTGCATTTGATACAAAGTTTTTTTCACCTCAGCATCGGTTATGGGACTCATATGGACGTCATTTTGAATGTTAGAAACTTTTGGATCAACACCATCTAAAAGCCCACCCCAATCTGTATTCGAAGCCGTAAATAATTTATCAAAATATTGGACCATAACGTCCTGAAGCCCATTCTCCCAATCAACCCAATTGTCACTATCATTCTTAAGGTGTTGAATTGAATTGTTCCTCTTCCTTGCACTAGCAACGACATGGAAATACTTTCTGTTTTTATCACTTGAATTAATTCAGAATTGCTTCGATCGTTTCTTCCAAAATATCTCCTGTTGATCTAAAACTTCCGTTAAAGAGTCATTGCTTTCTTTAAATTTCTCAATCGAATTAGCATCTCTCTCTCCTCTGTACTACCTTATTTGATATTTGCACTCGCCAATGCGATGCTTAAAACGTCCAGTGACCTCTGTTCCCTACTTCGCCAGAGTTTTCCCACACAAACGGATCTTCTCCTAAAATCCAACAACTCCCATATGGTTCCAACTCCCTTTTCTCAGGTAAACTGATGTCCCTGAATCTTAAGCTCCTAAAGACCACAGTCCCCAATGGACTTTTGAAAGGCCGTAATAACCACTCTGGATATCGACGTCCACCTCGTTTCTCATCCTGACTCCCTAAGTTGTTCATATCCCCTATTAAACACCACGATAGCATAGACTCTTCCTTCAGAGATTTTAACAAATTCAATTTATTTCTCCTACGTGCTCTCTTCGGTTCCCCATAAATCCCAGTTAATCGCCACTTCTCCCCTCCAATATTATTAACCTCCGCATCAATATGATTACAAGAAAAACTTTTGATTTCTACAGCTCCTTCATCCTTCCACAGAAAGGTAAGGCCTTCACTATGACCTTGGTTTTCTATAATAAAATTCCCCTCAAAAGATAATTTGACCCGAAAACTCTCTATTACTTCCTTCTGACAGATTGTTTCTTAAAGAAAAATTACATTGGGCTTCTTTTGGATTACTAAGTCTACTAGGAATCGAACGGCTCGTGGGTTCCCAAACCCACGGTAATTCCAACTTAACGTATTCATAATGATTGGCGGGCCTGGACCCCAGGACCCGCCATCAACCCTTTTTTTGACCCAGCACCAAAATCCTCCACCATTGGCTCTTTATTAAAAGTTTGCCCATTTTTTGCCTTGCTATTAATAGTTTGGACCATGTCCCCCTCCTCATCTACTGGGTTGTCATGTTCATGGCCCTCTTGAATATTAAGGCCCATATGTCTCTTTTTATTATCCACTATTAACGCCCCCTTGTTTTCTAGGAAAATGTTAGAGTTACATAAAGTTTCACAAAAACTCTCACAAAATGATAAGTGTCTTAATTTGATTGGTTATAATAAAATGGGCCCCCTGCATTCACATTAATACAACAAATAAAAATATTTAGAGAAAAAGGATCCTGAGATTGATCTCAGGGAACTTTTCCTGAGATATTTGAAAAATATACTATAAATTTGATTGGGCCCGCAAGGCTAATTAAAAAATTTTGATTTTACAAAAATACCCATTCCATATTTACATACAAATCCCATATATCCCAGGGAATTTACCTGAGATACATCTCAAACTCCCTAATCTCAAATATTTATTAGTGGAATCCAACTCATTCTGTAAATATTGCTGTGCAAATTTTTTGTGCACCTAACACTACTCATTTTTCTAATATCCTTGTGGCTCGCCTACAATTAAATCTTTCCCACTATTCCCTCCAACTCTGCTTGCATGGTTTACGTCTTCCATAATTATCACTTGATTTCGCTATCAATCAATCTTAATTTTTAGATACCCCAAATTGCTCCCATCTGTAATGGACTGACTCACAGGAACTGATTACATAAAGATATCGGACATTCGAGAGGTCCGTACTCTCCCAAACTAGATAGTGTTTACACAATATTCATAATCGATAACCCTAATTTCCCTTGTTCCCCTATTTTATTCTGCACGTTCTAACCCCTCTTGGGCCTCTCATTGGGCCTACTTCTCACTTTGGCCAGTCCATAACAATACCCCGCTCCCAAAGAACGACCATGTCCTCAAGGTCGAAGGTGATACCAAAAACAGACGACCCTGTAGAGGCATCCACGGATTCGGGAGAATTCTGAATTAGGCATCCCTCTCTGCGACAACTTTGCAAGTCCAAAATCTGCAATTTTTGGCTCAAATTCACTATCCAGTAGTATGCTCTCCAGTTTTACATCACAGTGGATAATCCATTCTAGACACTCATCGTGAAGCTAATCCTTTGGCTGTCCCTAGTGCAACTTTAAACCTTTGTGTCCACCCTAGGAATGTAGATGTAAAAAGGTGAGTATTGAGCGATAAGTTGTCTATATATTCATATACAAAAAGCCTGTGCTTCCCTTCTGAATAGAATCCCGACGTTCTCACTAGATTCATGTGGTTGATCTTCCCTATTGTGCTCAACTCTGCCAAGAATTCTTCATCTCCTTGAAAAATATTTCCCAATCTTTTCACGGAGACAACTCTTTTATCGATTAAATTGCCCTTATAGACTGTTCCTGATCCCCATTGGCCTAAATCCACCTTAAAGTTTTTTGTGGCCTTCTTCAGTTCAGAATATGTAAATACCCTGAATTGACTTGAGATCAGTAGATAACCATCTTCAAGTTTAGTCGACGTACCATATTTTCTAAACAAAAACCACCAACCTGATACAAAAATCAAGAACTCAGTGGCTCCAATAGCAGCTGCAAATAAGTAAAGATAAACCCATCTGACCTTTTTGAAATCTATGTCGTAAATAGAAGTTGTGCCCACCTGGATATTAACATTAGAAGATTCACATTTAGGGACTATCTCATTAACAAACTGTAATAACCCTAACTTTAGAAATGCTACAGTGCTTAAATGAATAGTAAATTTTGAGGATTTAGGAAAATGGCATGTAGGTACCCTACCATTGAAACAGAAAATGAATAATCAGAAATCATATTAGTGATGTACTATGAAAACAAGTGACTTGAAACGATGAGGATTTCAGAAATTCCTGAGTGTGGATTTTAAGGATTTTCAATTTCAATTGAGACTCTATGGAATGTGATATGAATGAGTATAGAAATATTAAAGGGTTTATATCTTGAGGAAATAGTAAAATTAAGTTAAACCAAGGAATGATCAAGTTAAGGAAATGCCAAGGGAATTTGGATGGTTAAACGATTTCAAAACCATTTGGATAACGAGGTATATTCGAAACGAATTACAATTAGACAAATATGGAAACAAAACAACCAAGATTAGTGATACAACAAGGATACATACTACATTATGATCAAGCAAGGTCATTAACATTTACTTAGGAAAATCAAAAATGAGATTATAAATTAACCAAGTGACATCATAGTGACATCACTTTCCACTCATCTTTAAACAAGGATAAATTAGTAAATGACCAAGGTAATTATCCACACCATTCCACAAAACTCTAGAACTCTCAAGATTAGCCAAGATAAGAGCAATCAACACAAAAAAATCTCTCCCCATTCCCATCATCTTCCAATTCGGCCAAACAAGAAAAAAAAAAACTCAAAACCCTAGCTACAATCAACTACAAATCAAGGGAAAATTCATGGAGGTTCTTGGAGGTTAGAGAAGATCATACACCAAGTTTCATAGCCATTCAACATCATTTACATAGGTAATAAAATCATCAAAGTTGCTAGATGAATAGTAACTCCAAGAACTAACTTTGTTTTTATGGTTTCTTTAGACTATCCAAGCTATTTTAAGGTTGTTTAAGGACTAGCCAAGGCTTATTTAGTGTTGTTCAAGCTTCAAGGAAGGTATGGAGTTCATGAACCCTTAGTATTATTTTGAGTTTATGATGATTTATAGTTAGTTTGGTGGTTAAGTGTATAATAAGCATGAAATCATGATTATAGGAATGTTTATAAGTGATGGATTGAATATGGAGGTGGTATGGACTTGTAACCATGGCTGGTATGAAGACCACATGGTGTAGGGATTGGTTTACATGTTAGATAATGAAGGGATGATGGTGTAATTTTTGGGAAATTGTTAAGTTATAGCCGTTATAATGCCCGATTTTCGTTAAAACAGTAATTACTTGTTAAAAACAGAGCATCCAAATCTGACAAGGTCAGGAGGGCATAGCCACTGGTCATTATAGGATAGATCTTGGTTCATAATTCGTTTTGATATGAAGTACGTAAAAATTTGATGAACGGTTTAGGGGATATGACCAAAATCGTAAAAGTGGTTCGAAAATGTAAGTGCGAGTTCGTAACTTCAATTGAAAACCCTTAACATAAGTGATTCATTTATGAATCTTGATAATTAAATAATAGAGGTCATAAGGAGGGTATAGGAGAAGGTCTCATGTCGAACGAATAATTTTTCAATTTTATAAAAATGTTTAGATCAAGGGTACGTTAATGGAATACCCCTTAAACGGATAAAGGATAATTTTCTCGAGTTAATGGTCGACTTAAAAGTCTTTAAAAGTCAAATATCAATTAAGTGTATAAGATAATGACATGCCTTGATAGTGGGATAAGTGTCATTAAGTGGTGGTATTAATAAGAGTTATGTTAGGGTGTGTTTGATAAGCTAGAACGAATGAGGAAATGGTTGAGAATTATTAAGGGTATTAATTTGGAACCCATGGATATTATATTTAAACATCTCTGATAAGGTTATTAAAAGATTAGGGGGGGTCAAGTGAGTTAAATGGTTTGGATAAGTGTTGTTAGTAATAATAATTATAATAAGGCATATGCTAATGATGATCCTTTTCGTTTTATAGAAACTCAGGACGAACACCGGGTCATACCTCTGGGATTTAGAGATCAAGGCAAGATTTCTTTTACCCTTATTTTGATAAATTGTTTATGTTTAAAGAAAAGTGGTTTTGCTAGATAATATATGAATCTTATATCAATATATGATATGGATTGTGGATATGAATATGAACGGAGCCAATATACTTTATGGCTTAAAAAGATATGAAAAAGAATGGTATCATTTGTTATCTAGGGTTATATGGTTTATAATATTCTGTTATTTATAATCTTTAAACATTTGTGATTTAATAAATATTATTTGAATATTATTTAATACTTTAAAAATAGATGGAATAGTTATGTATTTAATAGCATAAGTGACTTTTTTAAATACGGAGGAGATGTCTGAATTATAATCAAAGTATTATGATGTATGTATTTTAAAGATGTTGATGGATGGAAATGGAAATGGAAATGGTATATGTGAATGGAAAATGGAAACAGAAAATGGAAAATATGGAATGGTGTTTTATAAATGGAATAATGATTTGATAAAAAAAGGGGGATTGCAACAGCAAGCGTAAGAGGCTGTGTTCGGCACAGTCCAGCACTCAATATTTTATTACGGCCGAAGAGATGCCGAAGGGGGATGTAGCGGAGAGCCTTCCTCCAGGGATAATGACCAGGTTTGATCATTCCTTCTACTAGTAGTAAACAGAGAGCAGGTACGATTAGGCGACTGATCATCGCCCTAACGTATCAGGCGACAGTAGATATCCCCAAAGTATTTAAAGAAAGAATTGATAATGGTTAGAGATAGGCATAGTGAAAAAAGGAAAAAAATGGTATGAAATTATGGAATTATTTTTATGATTTAGAAGAGAAACTGATATTATATTATATTAGAAGAGAAACTAATAATATATGGTTTTATATTTCTTTTCTTATAAAAATAAATAGATGGCGTATTTAATGAATAAAAAAATTAATTCTTTTCTTAAAGATTATGATGGGTCTTCCATTTATTAATATATATATATATATATATATATATATATATATATATGTGTGTGTGTGTTTTCTTCGATACTGGTTTACAAAAATTTATCTTGCTGAGCTATTATAGCTCACTCTTGCTACTTATGTATATAACAGCTAGTTCAAATGCCGATACTCCGCACTACACCCCGCAAGAGGGTAAGGGAAAGACGACCTTTTGAGAGAGTGTTGGCGCCTATCCCGGAGGTAGCTGATAGCGAGATGGGTATTGGTAGACTTATGTGAATTAAGTGTGTAAGTTTGAGAAATAAACTTTTGGTTGTTGAAATGCTTCCTCTCGAAGTAATATTCAGCAACACTACTTAAGTAAGATTCTGGGTTTGTAATAACTCTTTTAACTTCAAACTGTTATTATTATGGATGTTGTTCTCTGAGCATATGATTGGTGTGTAATGTTATAGTGTGGGGTCTATTGTGTGAGTATTTGCAAGTATTTATATTTCAACTGTCAAGAATATAATGTTATTAAAAATGGAAATTTGATCGTGATGACCTGGATTCCTGACCCCGGATCTGGGGCTGTCACAGTTGGTATCAGAGCTAAGAGTTATAATGCTCAGAAACAATAGTGATAATAATAAGTACATCAGTAATAATATCAATTGTGAACTCACATCGAGTTCAAGGGTGGTTTATCGAAGGTAGCATTTATTTTAAGTAGTGTTTATAATTTTATAGATTATTACTAATAAAAGTTATTTTTTTATTTATAGGTAGAAGAGATGGAGACCGGTGAGCCGAGTCATACACGAGAGGGGCTAGAGACGTCAGAGCGGGAGCTTACAGACTTAGTGCACCCAGGTGTCGAGACTCCAGACGACACTATATCTGATTTGAGGATTAGAGCGAGAGCCAGGACGGGCTATGAGTACAGAGAGATGTTCAGGGAGGCACGCGAGCGTAGAGCGAGAGATGTTGTGGCTATAGTACCATACATTGGGAGACCCTCTGTAGGATCCGATGAGGCAGGTCCTTCCCGAGTTAGATCAGAGGTTCCAGAGGGAGATATGCCAGTGTGTAAGAGGCCTAGATTATCAGTGATAGCTGAGGAGCAGCCTGAGTGGAGAGATATCCACATGATTCCTACTCCTATTCCACCTGTTCTAGTGCCCTCACCTGTTCCATCCCTTACACCGAGTCCGGATCCTTTGGATGATCCGATAGAGCAGTTCACTCCCCTAGGACAGTTTGTTTTCCATTCGGAGGAGGAGGAGGAGGACCCTTCAGAGGATGCGGATACAGAGCCAGTTCTTTCACCTCCACCAGTAGTTGCACCTTCACCTGTAGTTGCACCATCACCAGTAGCTGCACCCCCACAGGAGGTACCTGTACTTGCAGGTGATCCGGTCTATGTGAATTTATAGTCAGACTACCATATCTTACAGGATCAGCTAGAGGAGTCTTGCAGGATGATAGATACACTATTGCAGATGTTAGCTAGAGGTAGAGGAGGTGTTATTCCAGATTGTGTATCTTTGGGATTGATTAGCATTGAGCTGCGAGCACTTGGTGATCTGAGGAGGTTGTTAGCACAGAGAGGAGATCTAGCATGGAGAGCTGAGGTAGTAGAGGTTGTCACGTCTATGGTGGTTCAGATCAGGGATGTTATTAGAGCAGGGTTACCGTGAGCCGGGGATAGTAGTTTTAGTCACTAATCAGACTGTAGTCATCTTGCTGATGTTATTTTGGGGATTAGTTTAGTGTTTACTATCTTAATCCCAGTTTGATTAGAGGGATGTTAGTAGTACTTTTGTTATAGCGGATTAGTATGTACGTCTATGCTTTTGGGGTTTCAAACCTTGTACTTTATAATGTATATATTAATTAGTAGTGAAGGATGTTATCCACAAGTTGTAATATATTTATGTGAATTAATGAAGTTTATGTATTTTGTCTAATTTTTATCGTATTTTGATACTAAATGTTGAGATTCGAAAATATTAATGTATATAAGATGATTGACTTAAATGAAAAGGTTATCATGTTAAAGGTCATCGTGTTGAAAGTAGTGAGCTTATATGTTTCGTATAAATAGTATTTTAACTGGATATTAATTGCTTGAATTTGAGAATGTGGTTATGTATAAATGAGTAAATAGTGATATAATTATTGTATATGGGGATGATGAATATTGTGCCCTAAATTTGGGTAATTGATGGACAATATTATTATTGACAGAAAAAAATGGCTAGACGTAATAACAGAACGAATGCCAGGGAAAATGAGAGAGATGAAGAAAGTCAAAATAGACAGAATGAAAATGCTCAGGGAGAACAAAATAATGAGGAAGAAGAAGACGAATCAGCTGGCCAACAAGGTAATCAGGGAGGTGATCCCTTAAACCAATTTATTGACTTATTAAGACAAAATTTATCTAATCCATAGAATCTTCAACAACCACCTGTTCCCCCGAACCAGGTAGCTAATTTATTTCGTGCCTTTAAGTCATTAAAGCCCCCAGAGTTTGAGGGAACTGCTAACCCAGTAGTAGCCAGAGCATGGCTGAAAGAAATGGAGAAAGCTTTTGAAATTTTGAGGGTAGATGAGGAACAGAAGACTATTTTCGCCGCCTATCTCTTGAAGGGAGAGGCAAACTATCGGTGGGAGGCTAAGAAGGGCCTAGAAGGAGCGGGAATGATAACCTAGGAGCATTTTACCAGAGTGTTTCTAGAGAAGTATTCCCCTAGGTATTTGGGAAACCAAATGGAAATAAAAATTTTGGAGTTAAAGCAGGGCAATCTAACAGTGGCAGAGTATGAAATTAAATTTACTGAACTGTCTAGGTTTGTTCCAGAATTTGTGCGTACTGAAGAACAACGAGCAAAAAGGTTCCAACAAGGATTGAAACCATGGCTACGGACGAGAGTGGCACCATTTGAGCTAACTAATTATGCTGCAGTGGTTCAAAAAGCAGCTATTATAGAAGCCGAGAGTGAACAAACTCAAATTGGTCGAGAGAATAAGAAAAAGAAATTTGAGGGCCAGAAAGGAGGTTCAAGTGAAGGAAGTTACTTTAGCAAGTTCAGTAAAGGACAAAAATCTCAGTTTGTGGGAAAGTCAGGGAGTAATAAGGCTGTTAGTGAGACTGTGAATCAGGGTGGTAAATCCTTAGGAACATTTCAGTCCAATCAATCACGACCACCATTACCAGATTGTAACACGTGTGGTAAGAAGCATACGGGAGTGTGTAGAATGTTGGGGATAACTTGTTTTAATTGTGGACAAAAAGGACAATATTTTAACCAGTGCCCACCAGTTGATACAAACCCTAGGAGTGACGTCAAGTGTTACCAGTATGGAAAATTAGACACATAGCTAGAGATTGTCGTTCTAGTGGGTCGTCTGCGACAGGACAAAGTATGACTGCTTCGAATAGACCTACTGCCAGAGTGTACAATATGACCTTAGGAGATGCGTTGAAGAAACCGGATGCAAACACAGGTATTGTTTTTACTATTTAACCTTTTAAGTGTAAATGTTTGGTTAGGAATCAACTTGCTCAATGAATGGTGTAAATAAGTTAATAAAATATATAAGAATAATCTATCTGATTAGGAAGTAAGATATGCTAGTCCAAGGAGAGAGAGAGAGTAAGAGTATTAATATATATATATATATATATTATAGATAATATTTTTTTACAATTGTTTCAAGGAATTCTAGTAAAATTTCTGGAAGATTTTACAGAGACAGGATATAATAAGATTGAAGTATTCATATTTTATGTTATGATAGAGATCAAAATATAGTTAGACAATAAGTGAGATACACTACCATTCAGGGAAGGCCAATGTGGTGGCCGATACCCTTAGTAAAAAGAGAAAGGAGATATGAGATAATATAGAATGACAGAAAGCCAGAGAAGGTTGGTACGGTGATAGTGAAAGTATTGCTATTGATAAGCTAATTGGCATGTTGATGAATGACAAGCAAGTTTATATTGATGTATTTCTGTACAAACAAGATAGAGATGTTTAAGGAGGAAATAAAGGAGGGTATTCGTCGATAACTTAAATATGATTCCGGGACGGAATCCTTTTAAGGGGGGAAGACTGTAATAACCCTAACTTTAGAAATGCTACAGTGCTTAAATGAATAGTAAATTTTGAGGATTTAGGGAAATGACGTGTAGGTACCCTACCATTGAAACAGAAAATGAATAATCAGAAACCATATTAGTGATGTACTATGAAAATAAGTGACTCGAAACGATGACGGATTTCAGAAATTCCTGAGTGTGGATTTTAAGGATTTTCAATTTCAATTGAGACTCTATGGAATGTGATATGAAGGAGTATAGAAATATTAAAGGGTTTATATCTTGAGGAAATAGTAAAATTAGGTTAAACCAAGGAATGATCAAGTTAAGGAAATGCCAAGGGAATTTGGATGGTTAAACGATTTCAACACCAATTGGATAACGAGGTATATTCGAAACGAATTGCAATTAGACAAATATGGAAACAAAACAACCAAGATTAGTGATACAACAAGGATACATACTAGATTATGATCAAGCAAGGTCATTAACATTTACTAAGGAAAATCAAAAATGAGATTATAAATTAACCAAGTGACATCATAGTGACATCACTTTCCACTCATCTTTAAACAAGGATAAATTAGTAAATGACCAAGGTAATTATCCACACCATTCCAAAAAAGCTCTAGAACTCTCAAGATTAGCCAAGATAAGAGCAATCAACACAAAAAAATCTCTCCCCATTCCCATATCTTCCAATTCGGCCAAACAAGAAAAAAAAGAAGAAAATAAAACTCAAAACCCTAGCTACAATCAACTACAAATCAAGGGAAAATTCATGGAGGTTCTTGGAGGTTAGGGAATATCATCCACCAAGTTTCATAGCCATTCAACATCATATGCATAGGTAATAAAATCATCAAAGTTGCTAGATGAATATTAACTCCAAGAACTAACTTTGTTTTTATGGTTTCTTTAGACTATCCAAGCTATTTTAAGGTTGTTTAAGGACTATCCAAGGCTAATTTAGTGTTGTTCAACCTTCAAGGAAGGTATGGAGTTCATGAACCCTTAGTATTATTTTGAGTTTATGATGATTTATAGTTAGTTTGGTGGTTAAGTGTATAATAAGCATGAAATCATGATTATAGGAATGTTTATAAGTGATGGATTGAATATGGAGGTGGTATGGACCTGTAACCATGGCTGGTATTAAGACCACATGGTGTAGGGGTTGGTTTACATGTTGGATAATGAAAGGATGACGGTGTAATTTTTGGGAAATTGTTAAGTTATTGCCGTTAAAATGCCCGATTTTCGTTAAAATAGTAATTACTTGTTAAAAACAGAGCATTCCGAATCTGACAAGGTCAGGAGGGCATAACCACTGGTATTTATAGGATAGATCTTGGTTCATAGATCGTTTAGATATAAAGTACGTAAAAATCTGATGAACGGTTTAGGGGATATGACCAAAATCGTAAAAGTGGTTCGAAAATGTAAGTGCGAGTTCGTAACTTCAATTGAACACCCTTAACATAAGTGATTCATTTATGAATCTTGATAATTAAATAATATAGGTCATAAGGAGGGTATAGGAGAAGGTCTCATGTCGAACGAATAATTTTTCAATTTTATAAAAATGTTTAGATCAAGGGTACGTTAATGGAATACCCCTTAAACGGATAAAGGATAATTTTCTCGAGTTAATGGTCGACTTAAAAGTCTTTAAAACTCAAATATCTATTAAGTGCATAAGAAAATGACATGCCTTAATAGTGGGCTAAGTGTCATTAAGTAGTGGTATTAATAAGAGTTATGTTAGGGTGTGTTTGATAAGCTAGAACGAATGAGGAAATGGTTGAGAATTATTAAGGGTATTAATTTGGAACCCATGGACATTATATTTAAACATCTCTGATAAGGTTATAAAAAGATTAGGGGGGGTCAAGTGAGTTAAATGGTTAGGATAAGTGTTGTTAGTAATAATAATTATAATGAGGCATATGCTAATGATGATCCTTTTCGTTTTATAGAAACTCAGGACGAACACCGGGTCATACCTCTGGGATTTAGAGATCGAGGCAAGATTTCTTTTACCCTTATTTTGATAAATTGTTTATGTTTAAAGAAAAGTGGTTTTGCTAGATAATATATGAATCTTATATCAATATATGATATGGATTGTGGATATGAATATGAAGGGAGCCAATATACTTTATGGCTTAAAAAGTTATGAAAAAGAATGGTATCAGTTGTTATCTAGGGTTATATGGTTTATAATATTCTGTTATTTATAATCTTTAAACATTTATGATTTAATAAATATTATTTGAATATTATTTAATACTTTAAAAATATATGGAATAGTTATCTATTTAATATCATAAGTGACTTTATTAAATACGGAGGAGATGTCTGTGTTATAATCAAAGTATTATGATGTATGTATTTTAAAGATGATGATGGATGGAAATGGAAATGGAAATGATATATGTGAATAGAAAATGGAAACAGAAATTGGAAAATATGGATTGGTGTTTTATAAATGGAATAATGATTTGATAAAAAGGGGGATTGCAACAGCAAGCGTAAGAGGCTGTGTTCGGCACAGTCCAGCACTCAATATTTTATTACGGCCCAAGAGATGCCGAAGGGGGATGTAGCAGAGAGCCTTCCTCCAGGGATGATGACCAGGTTGGATCATTCCTTCTACTAGTAGTAAACAGAAAGCAGGTACGATTAGGCGACTGATCATCGTCCTAACGTATCAGTCGACAGCAGATATCCCCAAAGTATTTAAAGAAAGAATTGATAATGGTTACAGATAGACATACTGAAAAAGGAAAAAAAATGGTATGAAATTATGGAATTATTTTTATGATTTAGAAGAGAAACTGATATTATATTATATTAGAAGAGAAACTGATATTATATGGTTTTATATTTCTTTTCTTATAAAAATAAATAGATGGCGTATTTAATAAAAAAAAATTAATTCTTTTCTTAGAGATTATGATGGGTCTTCCGTTTATTAATATATATATATAAGTGTGTGTTTTCTTCGATACTGGTTTACAAAAATTTATCTTGTTGAGCTATTATAGCTCACTCTTGCTACTTATGTATATAACAGCTAGGTCAAATGCCGATACTCCGCACTACACCCCGCAAGAGGGTAAGGGAAAGACAACCTTTTGAGAGAGTGCTGGTGCCTATCCCTGAGATAGCTGATAGGCAGATAGGTATTGGTAGACTTATGTGAATTAAGTATGTAAGTTTGAGAAATAAACTTTTGGTTGTTGAAATGCTTTTTCTCGAAGTAATATTCAGCAACACTACTTAAGTAAGATTCTGTATTTGTAATAACTCTTTTAACTTCAAACTGTTATTATTATGGATGTTGTTCTCTGAGCATATGACTGGTGTGTAATGTTATAGTGTGGGGTCTATTGTGTGAGTATTTGCAAGTATTTATATTTCAACTGTCAAGAATATAATGTTATTAAAAATGGAAATTTGATCGTGGTGACCTGGATTCCTGACCCCGGATCTGGGGCTGTCACACAAACCCGCGGTTCCCTTGCTTAGACTTTGAAGAAAGCTGCTTCATGGCAATTAAGGTTCCGTCCAGTAGAAGTCCTTTTTAAACAGAACCAAACCCGTCTTCCCAAATTTTATTTCCAACATAGAAATTATTAGTTGCATCTCTAATTTGATGCAATGTAAATGAACCAGTACGCAGGTCAAGACTCTTCAGATCTAGGTCTGTTCTAATTTTTTTCTGTAAGCAGCATTTCTACAAAAGAATTCCCAAAACCAGGACTACAACAGATACTGCTGCAACCACAATCCCAACAACAGTGCTCACCGATATGCTTGCTCCTTTACCCGATGGTGGAATAAAATCGGGATACACTGAAATAGCTGATGTTAGAGGACCATATACACCTCTAATAGGGATGCCTGTCGTCCCTTTTCCAGCCCAATAAAAGCGGATTTCCAAAGTACTACTATTTACAACTGCAGTAAACCTTTTTACAACTTCTTTTCGAACTCCGCCTGCTTCAGCTGCAATACTGAAATCTTTCAACACCAACTTCCCCTGAATGTCGTCAAATACACGTCTTCCTAGGCTATTGTAGCTTTTGTCATCAGCGAACATGATCGCTTGAAATTGAAGCAATACTGTATAGTTTCCTTTAAGTAGACAGAAACTGTAATATGTCAATGATATCGGAGATAGTCTTGCAGTTGTGTATAAGGTGGACAGGTTCCCATAGAGCCTCGAAGTATTCATCCAAGTATATACATCTTTAGAAATATTTTCATCCAAGAAGTAACCAGTGTTGCTGGATGCCCAGTTAGTCCCACTCTGAAAGAAATTTGAAGGTCCACCTGGTGTATCGGCTTCATAATTTTTAATTCCTTCACTGACTTCTCGTCCGCCATAATTTATATGGGAGTACCAATCTCGTGGGCAACAAAAATTCAAGCATGAAGCTATTCCAGATACATTGCCTTTAGAAGCGCCAGCAAACAAGTTTACATTCTTTTGTTGACAGTGTGAGGCCCTTGAACTTCCTAATGTAAAATTGTTGTATGAAAGATCAATCGCACTTCCTCTTGTTATCATCCAGTCAGGGATGGGTCCAGATATCCTGCTAAGCTGAAACACAATGAAAGCACCTCCCATAAAATCATCCTGCAAATCCTTAAGGCATATCTCAAGGTGAAGTTCTCCAGCACCGGCTACGATATGCTCCCAAGACTCCTCAATGGTATAGACAACCCTAAGGTCAGACTTTGCCAAATGCTTTAGTCCTTCCATGAGTTTGGGAAGGTCAGAGGCCACTTTGTACTGCACAACCACACGTACAACAGTGGAGACTGAAAACTTCATGGCTTTGATGGGATGAGCATCTACTTCTTTCTCATTTGTCAGAGTAGCATTTTTTGTGATAAACTGATCCAAACCAACCATAGCAACTGTGTTCCCACATGGCACATCCTCCACTGTTTCCTGATTCTTCCCCGTCCAAATAACTGTCCTCTGAACACTCATGTTAAGCCCTCTCTGACATATTTGTGTAAGATCGCCATAGTCAAAGCTATTAATATCCTTATCCAAAGCACATACTCTTATGGCTTCCTCATATTTCGTTTTCACCATTGGTCGTCTACTGAGAATATTAACGCGAATTGTTCTACTTTGGATCCAAGCACATTGAGAAACATAAGCAACAGAACCAATGACATACACCGTTCCTGAAATCTTGCTTATTTCTCCAAGTAGGGCACATAGAAGTGATGATTTTCCAGCCCCATCCAGACCACAGACTGCAAAATTCTTTCCCCGTTCCACTTCAAACTTTATATCTTTGAGTGTAAGAATACCTGATTCAGGGTCCCAACTAAAATCACCATTCAATATTCTAGTTGAAAATTCTGAGTCCCATGATTTCCTTGCATTTTCATTTCTTATTAGTTCATCGTCAATACCTTCCCCACCACCATTCCAGCACTCTTCTACAATCTTTTCGCTCTGCTCTAGATCAATCTGCTGCTCATAAGCCTGAGAAATTTTCCTCTGAAACACATAAGTATCAATTTCCTAAACATGCAAAGTAATCCCCTCATTTGTATCCACCCCTTTATCATTACTAATCCCACCATGACCCCCATAACTACCACCCGGACCTCCGCCGGAACCACTAGCTATATAACCAACCCCAATTCCTAAACCCATTTTACCAGGTCCACCCAACCAAATTCTCTTCCTCACTTCATCATAACCCATCATTTTAACTTGACCACCAACATTCTTACTTTCAGTAAAAACTGTCTCCATCATTGTCCCTTTATCGCCCTTATCCAATTTACTGACATCTTCACAATTTTGTTCATTTGGGTTTGTCACAAACGGTTTCGAAACAACCGACTCCTCAACTCCATTATTTTCATTATCCAAACTTGCAAAAACAGGCTTTTCAACAACATTAACAAACTTAATTTCATCACTTAAAAACCCATCATACCCAAACCCATTATCACCACTATAATGTAAAAACCCAAAATGTAAAAACTCATCCGAAAAAATAGAGTTTCTATCAGGAATTACATCAAACACCCGTTGTGTAGAAAATTCAGTAGTAGTGTCATGAAACATTATCAGAGAAAGAGAAGAACGTACCTCTTTCTGATATCTTAACTGATCGTCCGTGAGAGGTTTCATCAATACCTCCTCCTGTTCACAGAATCGAGCTATAAATGCTTCCAATTATTGCGATGTTTCAGCCATGGCCGTGTTGGTTGCTAGCGATATATGTTCCACCATCGTTGACCTCCAATCCCCTAAACCTTGTTCAACCATTTCGATTTTTTTGTCACGAGGACTGTATGCTCTGATACCAATTGTAATGGACTGACTCACAGGAACTGATTACATAAAGATATCGGACATTCGAGAGTTCCGTACTCTCCCAAACTAGATAGTGTTTACATAATATTCATAATCGATAACCCTAATTCCCTTGTTCCGATATTTTATTCTGCACGTTCTAACCCCTCTTGGACCTCTCAGTAGGCCTACTTCTGACTTGGGCCAGTCCATAACACCATCTCTCTCCTCCATTGACACCACCTTTCTCGTACCCCCGTCTTCGAAGGTCCTTCCCATCAACCCCGATCAGAGCCATTTAGCACCGATTTGTTCGGCCGCTCTTCTGGGCGTAGCACGCATCCCTAACCCATACGGCTTCTCAATCAAGTGTGCTGGCGTCTCAAACAACTTTGCACAGAACTTTCCCGAATTACCCATAATTCCACAAATAAAATAGAACGTAGACAGTTTTTCGTATTTGAAGTTTGTCCAGGACCAAGAATTTGTCGATCGTCCTATCTTCATTTGTCTTTTCAACGGTTGTTCAATATTGTTGATTCTTTCTCGGATTCTTAAAAAATCTCACCATACACCAGTAAAGCTTTTTGAGTCTAATTCTAGGAACTCCCCGATATAGTCTCCCACTGCCTTCACCGCTCTTTCTATCATAAATCCCGGTTGTAAGTCATGAAGCTGAACTCACATGTCTAGGTAGTTTAATTGGATATCACGAGGATTCTCTCCCTCTTTCAGCCTTCGAATAATAAGTTGTTTACGATCAAACGTTCACGGGGATCCCTCCTCCACTCTCTTAATGTCGATCTAATGATAAAACTATAACAAGAAAAGATTGTGAGTAAGCTCTTTGACATACATTTCCTTCCCTAGGCCCGGCTGCCACAAGAAAGCCAAAACATTCGGAATGGCATTAAAATTTGAGACTCTTCCTGTCAACAACTTTCCCACCAGACACCATTGTGTTTCAATTGCCTAGTCCTCAACTTTCCCATCAGACACCATTGTGTTTCAATTGCCAAGCCCTCTATTTCCTTCCCTTCTATCGGTAAGCACCCTCATCCTCTTCACCCAGCGAAATCTCTGCCCATTTCTTAGTCACCTCCTTCATGTGAATACTTCTAGCCACCGAGAGCACACCCAAACGATTAACGAGAGACAATAAACCGAAAACAACGAAACAATACAAACCCAAATATAAGCCAACGAACTACTCCCTACATAAGAGAGGCGATTACCATGTCATAAGACAGATTGTTTTTGATTGGGAATTAAATTATACTATCTTTTTATATAATTTAATTTAACATCACAAATAAATGTAATAAAGCAGCTCACCAGCATGCGCATTGTTGGCCTTGACTTACAGCCACCGGTACTAGAAGGGTGTGGATAGAATTGTCCCGACCTCTATTTTCGTATTGATAGAATTTTAGTTGCTTGGGGATAAATATCTCAATTAAAAAAATTAAGAAAAGAAATTACTTATTTTTATTTATAGTATACTAGCTTATAATCCGTACAATGCACAGACTTTTTTTAAATGTGATATAATATTAGTTTATAATAAAATTAAATTTTTATCTAATTTTCTATTTTAATAATTAATTTAATTTTAGTTTAAATATATTAGTCAAATTTAGAACTAATAATATAAATTCTTAACTTTAATTTGTTATTACCGGGATTTGAACCTTGGGTATTCACTAAATTAGCACAAATATGGAATATTCCTTAGTTTTAGATCTAACGATTTTCATTGATTTACAAAAAATCTTTTTATAATTTGTTTATAGTAAAAATTCGTATCTTATATTTTTGTATATAATAATTTTTAGTATTAAATGTAAATTAATATGTTGTAGATGGGAATCAAACCTTAGACCTCGATATATAACAACTTTTTTTATTGTTGTATCTAACGGTCATGATCTATTTGAGTTGAAGATTTAATGGTTATGAATAGTTTGGTTAACCAACCTAAAAACTACAAAAGATCTCTAGTTTGCTTATAATAATGTAGTATAGAGTAGCTTATAGTCAGTGCAAAGCACGGATTACATTTAATTTTTATAATTTATTTATAGTGTAATATGATATTATAAATATTAATTTTAATATGTTATTGGAAGAATTCGAACCTTAAATCATTGTATACAATAATTTTTAATATTAAATATAAATTAATATGTTGTTTGCGGAATCGCAAATCTCAACATCTATTTACTAGCACCCATTCGTACATAGGCCATACACTCCCACCAGGAGCCACTAACAATGTGCTTCTTCTTGCCTCCTTCACCTCTGTTTTACTCGCCCAATACACATACACAGAACCACTATCCCACGGACTTACACTCTCCTGTATACCCACACACACTTAACATTTCACCTCCTTGCCTACCCATTTCTGCTCCCACCAGCATACAGTGACCCATACACATACCCTGATTCTGCACAGCAACACCACGTATATACATATCCACAACCACAACTCACTACCAGTCTTCTAATTCATTTGAACATCAAGAGTTCTGGCCACTACTCGGCAACCCCCAACCAACCAAACATATATATATACCACACAGCAACATACCATCTTCAATACGCATGAACACAAACCCATCAATAGTTGACGGCCAAAACAGGGGAGGGGGAAAACTAGTAGCATAATCGAGCTTTAAAACAAAACGGACAGCCACCAAATACAACTCACATAAATTCCAAATACCCATAACAGCTTAATCGAAGAAATGAAGAAATCCCCAAATTTGTATCCATCTACACACTGTAAATACATACGAACTACACATATACTCGACCATCCAAACGCAGCGACACAAGGCCACACGCACACTGCATCGCAGAACTCAATTACTCGAACATACACTCGATTGCAAGAACTTATTATATAGATAGATAAAAGAAAGGGAGGAGATTTTTTTACAACGGGTTTGCTAAGAACACACGGGGCCTGCTTACCCAAACGAAGGAGAGAAAAACCGAGGGTGATAGAAGGAGAGAGGAGAGTTTGAGAGATTAATCGAGAGAAAAAGAGAGATAGTTGAGAGTGGTCGAGAGAGATTTGAGGGAAAAGAGAGCTCGGTATAGAGAGATCGAGAAGCTTCAAGAACAGAGCCGAGAGTACTGAAATGAGCAGCTGGGTTTTGGGGAATTAAAAGGGAATAAGGATAATTAGTAAATACAATTCAAATTTTTTTTACTTAAAAACAATTCAACATAGCTTTTGTAAATTATACAATAAACAAATAAATTTGAAGAAAATCTCAATATTATTTTTAAAATGCAGAGTTTGAAATTAGCTATCCCCCAATATTTTAAAAATATTTTTAGGGTCAAAAATGAATTTAAATATGAATTTTACTAGTTTTGGCCCTTTAAAAACTATAAGATTCTTAAAATCATTCTAAAATGCTTGACACTCAAAATAATTCACCCAATAATTTTAAAAACTAAATAAATATACAAATATGATATTGCAAAAGATTTCAGGATTTTTACATACTCCAAAGATTTTATAAAAAAATTCTAAGTTCAATAATGCATAATTTAAATTGATTTTAATCATAAAAATTCAAATAAAAAATACACGGACTAGCACGTCACACATACATCACCATATAAATATGTAAACATGATGTCACATATATTTTATCTAAAAAAAAATTTTACACCCTATAATCCACATTGAATATTAAATAATTAAATAATAATAATTACAATATTTTCTAGGGCGTTATAGTTGATCTCCCATGGCTGCTTAAGCTACGAAAAGAGAAGGAAAAAAAAAACAAGCTCTGATGCCACTTGACGCAGTAGGAAGTGTATAGATTAGCAAACACTAATCTGAGAATCAAAACGAATCAGCAAGCGCTGAGTCGAAAGTAAAAAGAATTGGTATCCACCAAGAAAAAAGAAAACTCTTCAAGTTTAATAATAATAATAATCTACCAAAACCCTTATTACAATTTTGTTTAAATACTTCTTAGAAAACCATATTACTCAGGCCCAAAAGTCCCTGGGCTATAATAAATGCAAAACGAATAATTAAAAACTTAAAAGCCTATCTCGGCCCTTCGCCTTGTGCGCCTCTCAATTTCTTCCTCTAATTTTGACGCCATTCTTCCTACATCAACTGTTCTTACGTTAACAAAGAAGAAGAATTAATAGGTATATATCCCTCATTTGTACTTGAGTCATTTTTTGAATTTTCAAAATTTAAACTAAAATGAGATTAGATAAGATTAGACGTAAGTATGCCTGGTTCAAGAATCAATGTTAATATTTTGGTATTATTAAAATGAGTGGTGAAGTAGCAATTAAGGAAATTTCCTACATAAGCCTCCAGTAATACGCACTAATGTTGTCATGTTTAGTTAAATATTATAAATATTCAACTTGTTAAGTTCAGATTGTGCTGGCCGTGTCTTCAAGTACTGATTTATTGCAGTAAATCGCCGATACGTAGCGGGAAACTAATGGCATATTTTGTAATAACAACGAAATGAAAGGGTGAAGAGTAATCAGAGGAGGAAAACTGTTCACATGAGGCGATATTACTGTTCAAATGAGGCAGTAGGAACTATGTTATACATTGATAATTCTAGCCTTTCTACACGTATTTTGCTTTGAATTAAAAATGGTATGCATTATAGGTTTCGTGATGGCTAGGTCTTTTGATATTTCCATTTATTTGTAGAAATTTGGTTTAGTTTCAATATTAAATGTTTATACAGTAGGTATTTTGATTGTTGGTAATTTTAGACAGTTTTCAAACGTTTTTCGACTTCATTGATTTTATGGAAAAGGCACATCGGAGGAATCAATTTATCACTAAAATCATCTTAATATCTATTGTAAGAACCCAAATTTTCGGTAGAATTAAAACTTTTCATTAAGTATTGATAAAATGAGGAACAATGATTCGGACAACAAGGTCACCAGCTCTAATGAATGAATGGAATGGATTTGGATTCAAATACTTATATGTCATGAAGAATGCTAATGGTTGACAACTTAGGTAAGAATAATCTATCTCCTAGGGGAATAAGATATGGCAATTCCAAACAGGAGAATATTCTCATGTCATCCAGATCGATAACGATTAGTCCAGTGGTTCCGTGAAAGGGTTACGGAACGCCCGAGAAAGAACAAGGACATTGTCATAAATATAGGGAATGAAGGAAGAATAAAGTATCAATAGTGTTTTTGGTGGAAATGAGAATATTATGAGACGACACTATATAGAAGTATTCAGAACGGATTTCCGAGTTCGTATTAGTGATCCAGGGGGAAAAAGAGTGTATGTAAAAGCTGTCGGATTCGGAAAAATAGCACTTTTATTTTCCCCGAGATTTCCCTGGACACTGAAAGACATAAGGAATTATTGAAGGGATTTAAGGAAAATAGGTTCATGAATTATTAAAGAGAATGGAGGATGATAGTATAAATATTAAGACGGATTCCGATAAAACCCTAACTAGAAACGAATGAGTTATTCTTCCGAACGATCGATGAATTAAGCAATAACCGGACAAAGAAACAAGCAGGGGATCAAGATATAAGCATGTGCAAGTGGATAGGATCAAGTAACCAAGCTAGTACAATGCTAACTAGCAAGATTGTAAACAAACCAAATGGTACAAGATTATATCACTTTAACCACCACTTGCCCACTTGATTCTTGCATCATGGATGACCTATACACTTTATTAAAGCTACTTTATGACCAAGATATTATTCAATCATATCAATAATACACTTTAGACAAGGATGAGAGCAAAAATCAAGCAAACCAACTCCTTTTCTCTCTTGAAAGCTCCATTCGGCTATTTCTTAAAATGGGGAATCAAAATCCAACTTCCATCCATTGTTAAATCTCAAGAAAATTAAGGTGAATCCTATATTTCATAACTAAGATATCCTATGAATTTCATCTTCAAATTCCATGCCAATCTTGAGATATAAAATCAAGAAGGTTGAGGGTGAATAGTGATTTCAAGAACTAACCTTGTTTTTCTTGATTCTTTTGGATGATCTAAGCTTTATTAAGGAAATCTAAGGACTATACAAGGCTTACTAAGTGCATACACACTCCAAGGAAGGTATAAACTTTAAGAACCCAAGTTTTTGTTTTGAGTTTTAATGGAGTTTTAGATGAGATTTGGTGATGATGTTAGTATAAGCATGTTTACATGATCATGTAGTTGTTCTTCGTAGTTATTTAGTCATGATTCAAGTCCTTGATGATTTTCAGGTTAAGATTAGTGGTTCTAGGGCTTGTGGATATGAGAATCATGTTTATAAATTATGTTGATGCCCAGTGTGGCTTGGTTGTGTTGTTACGATTTTTAGAACGTCCGATTTATAGCCGTCGTAATGCCGAATTTTTGTTAACACTTAAAAACCAAGCATGGAAGTTAATATTAATTCCTGACCTTGGTAATATTGTGACTGGTCCTTGTAGATCTCGAGCCATAGATCGTTTCGGCGTGAGAATCGGAACATTCCGACTTACGGTTTAGGAGTTATGGTCAAATTACTAAAATTGGTTCGGAACCGTAAGTAAAAGTTCGTAACTTCAATTGAACCTTCGTAAAACATGTTATTCAGTGGAGAATCTTGGTAAATATATACTAGGGGTCATAAGGAAGGTATGAAAGAAAACCACATATCAAACGGATCATTTTCTGATTTTATAAAAATGTTCGAATCAAGGTTAAATACGAACGAACCCCTTAAAAGTATAACTTTGGTTATAACTCCGAAAACGAACGATAAAACTCGAGGTATAATCTCGGTTCGTAATCGATCGACTTTAGAACTTATACTACTTAAGTATATACCAGGTGTGGGTATGATGACATGTCTTAATAACAAACAAATGTCGGATCGTATCGATGATAAAAAGAGTTACACTAAAAGGTGTATAACGAGATAATTCGAAAAGTGTTTCGACTTCAGTGAAGTTTATACTTAGACTTTTAAAAGGTGTTAAGTGGTTAATCTCGAATGTTCTGATTGTTTATAGATCATCGAGAAGACCCAGGACACGCTATCTCTACCCACACTCGATTACCAGGCAAGTGTTCAAAACTTTGAACCTGTTGTTGTGATAATATATATATGTGATTGCCGTTTTACATATGCCATAGCATGCATGCCTATATATGTGATTGCCGTTTTACATATGCCATAGCATGCATGCCTATTGTCAAATTATGTTATGATACCTGTTCCCTGAATTGATATTGGCTTATAGACTAGATACGAATTATCAATTATAAGCCGGATTATTTTGGTAAGACCTTTAGCGAAGGGCATATGATATTCATTCTTAAATATCGACCGGGAGTCGGTATTTTGAGATATATAGATAGTCATGGAAACCCAGAGGGATTGCAACGGCAGATCATTATTTATCTTAAGGAATGTTATTATTAAACATTATTTATATTTCCATAAAGTATCAATTACTTGGAAATCTTTCGAAGAATGTTATTTGAGTATTATCTCAGCCGAGAAATATTAAGTGAATATTATTTTTTGAATATTCACTTAGAGTTTGATTATTTAATGAATAATTACTTGATAGTCATTGGACTTTTATTTATTTAATGAATATTACTTTCGAATATTCATTTAAGGTTTTATGTACGTGATGAATATTATTTTAAAATATTCATTGGAAGTTCTATTTACTTAAGGAATATTATTTCGAATATTCCTTTAAAGTTTTGCTTACTAAGTGAATATTATTTGGATATTCATTTAGAAGATTATTTACTAAATGAATATTATTTTCAAATATTCATTTAAGGTTTGACTTATTTATTGAATATTATTTTAAATACTTATTGGAGTTTAATTATTAATGAATATTATTTTGAATATTCATTTAAGGAGGGATTTATTTAGTAAATAATTCTATATATTCATTCGAGGATTACTTACGAGCAATATTACGATTTAATAATATTCCGTAATTATTATTGAGTTAATAAATATTCTTGGAATATTTATTTAATTCTTTTAAATTCTTTTTAAAATGATTTATATTATTCGGAGATTATCTTTCACCTCCAGATATTATGTAAAATATTTCGGAGTCTTTTTACGACTATTTTATCAAGGAAAGGTTCCCAACTTTTATTATCCATTTAAATCTATCTTAAAAGGATTTAAATGTTCGCTCAAACTTCCATATTATAGGGGAACCTACTTGAGCAATGTTATTTATCTTGTGACTTCCCGGTCATAAATCTTGTAAAACTATTCCTTTCACTCGCAACTTGGTTGCTGTTTATCAATTAAATCCTTGAGTAACCTTCTCATCATTCGAGGGGTAAGATTATTGGAACAAGATGGTATCCTCTAACAAGCAGCAACATGGGAGATATGATGTTGAATTTTTCTTTCCAACTAGATACTACTACTTTGTGGAGTCTTATCAACAAGTATCATACTTGGGGAAAGGGGGACGAACTTTACGTTCAGAGTCGTGAACTTCTTTTCAAACTTGGAGTCGTGTAAGAGTCCGAGTAGCGCCGGTCCATCCCATTGGCCCAACCGTTGGCCGGGGAGATCTAACAGGGCGGTAGACAAGTAAATCCGTCAGTTCTTCCTTCTACCGGTAGTAAATCTAAATTGAGCTGTACAATCTGCAACTGATCATCATAAGGGTTGGAACAGCGGGCGCGGTGAATACTCCAGCAATAGCTCATCATTTAAATTCATTTATTTTCTGCAACATTATCATTGTAGGCAGTATTGGAAAAGTATTCATAATCGGAATTGCAATATTTTCCTGCAAGTTCCTCTTTTATGATAAATTATAATATCTGGCTTATCTTTGACATAGCAGATATTCCCACCTATATATGCATTTTGAGTTACCTTGTAACTTCATCGTTCATGTTATTCTGGCATCATTTCCGTAAATGCATGGCATATGGTTTGAAAGATACTTTTGAACTGTTATATATTATCGTTCAGTTATACATTATTGTTGGTGGGCTGTTGCTCACCCTTGCTTTATTATTATATCACAACAACAGCTAGACCAGATGACTCGCACAAGGCGCACTCGACCCTGGCAAGGACGATGAGACTACCAGAGCTGAAGAAGAAGCTATTGGTAGGATAGATTCATTTTTTCAGTACCAAGTATATGGTCTAGTATGACTTATGCAAATGGATGGCAAAGAGTATGTATTTATATGGTAATTCTTTTGGGTTGTAAGAACTCATAATTTGATTAATAAAATTTGATTGTTACTCTGATTTCATCTCTGGGACTATAACGGGTGTGTTTTATAATGTTGTGTTGGGTCATAAAGATGTAATTTATTTTATGTTGAAGTAAGTTCAAGTATTGTGGACAGAAATGGAGACCGTAACGACCGGATCCCGGACCCTGGATCTGGGGGTGTTACATCTATAGATGGTCTCCGACATGTAAATAGCTAGGGTGTCGCTCCTCCAACTTCAATTTTTGAAATTGGGGTTTCTGAACACTGGGCTAATAATGGGTTTTATGTGATAAGGTCAATCATGATGCTGCTGCTTTCAGGGATGTTGGTGCAGTATGGATCGCTTTGGATGTCTTCGATTTCGCTTTTAGCTTCAAAAATTTTTAAATTATGCGTGTTAAACGATGAGGGAACAAATCAACTAATTATTTTTAGTTTGTCATTTATTTTCCAATCTGGTTGTATTAGCAGTTGGGGGGTTTGTCCCAGCTGTGTTCTATTCTATTTAATGAAAACTACTATTTTTTTCGTTAAAAAAAAGACATTGTGGAATAAAATATTCACCCTTTCATAGTTTCATAGTTAGAATCGTTCAATGAAATTGAGAAATTGTTCAAAATGTAAAATTCTCAATCTAATTTTTCAATAAACAATCTACCAACTTTCGAATGAGTCATCGAATGGAAAAGAAAATACATTTTTGGAAGCCCGACGCGCTGCTTCAATGGCTCGATATTTCGGATAGCCGGGATCCGACGATGATTTATCCCCGGGCTTCAATATTAATGAAATAGACTTCGCCTTCCTCTCGTAATTGACCCCATCTTTTCTCTGCTGACAATGAACCCGGGTAGCTTACTTGAAAAAATGATGAACTTTTTTTTAAAAAAAGAAATAGATTATTATTTTTTTAAAACCATATCAAGTTAATCAATTAATTTTGTGTTACACATGTGCTAGGTAAATGGGAAAAAAACAGCGCCGCAACATCTCGTTAGATTGCAAATCAAATTAATTGAAACACATTATTTTTTAAAAAAAATTTAGTGAAATTGTAATCATAAAAAAGTAAAATTCAATAACAATTACAAAATTTGCTCCTTTTATCCATTTACAAGCATATAATTAAATAGAATATGTTCCATTTTAAATTTTTTGTTAAATTATAATTAATAAAAAAACTAAACATCCTAAAATTGTACATTTTTAAAACATGTCATTATCATCGCAAAAATAAAGTGTTATTTTATACTTTTTTTTAATCTTTTACACCAAAACTTGTAGCACTATTTCATACACGATTCAACAATCTTGTAAAATTTGTAAAAAAAAATTCATCATGAGTCGAAATTCTTTAATTGTAGACTTTTCCGAAAGATCTTTTCATTCTCTACAAGTTTCATATGTTATATTTGTCCAGAAAATATCGTTTAGAGCGTCAAAAAAGTAAAACAAATATGAATTTTTTTAAAAAAATTGAAAGTAATATGTTTAACCTATTTGTAAACATAGAGGATTCAACTCAACTTAAACAAGAATGTAATAGTAAATAATATAGATACACTATCACAGGGATCTCAAATGCTCAACTGTCAAAAGAAAAAAACAAAGTCAATTTACAGTTTTGATGTTATACTACATTGGATTAAGTTCATTAGTTTGATCAAGCGTCAGTGGAGTAGTCAAGACAGTGAAATCTATTTATAGTGACAAGAGGTTCCTACAGTGGCAGAATAAAGGTTAGAAAGGTTTGAATAAAGAGGGAAGAAAAGGAAAACATGAATCACAGTTTTAAGTCAAGATATGAAGAACGGTCCTTGCAGTTAGTCACTCATCAACCAGACTGTACATCGAGTGTTAACATCATGCAGTGGTAGTTCCTCGTTCACTTCAGTGGTTCAAGCTATCAAGACTGGTATAAGGGGAAAATCATTGTGGAAGAAAGAAAAGTGTTGAATCTATAACCCACAAGGATTTTACTATCAAGTAGACTGACTCTGCGGAAAAAGAATTACTATCACAAAAGATATGCAAAGTGATATATTCTTAAAGCTGGAACTCCAGTTGGATTTGATTCATTTTTTGCTAAGAAAAAGGAGTTCGGTTCCAGACGTTCAGGAGACCGCAACTTAGACCTGACTGAGTATGAGGAAAAAGAATTATCACAAAAGATATGCAAAGTGATATATTCATAAAGTTGAACCCCGATTGGAATTTATTTATTTTTTTTGCTAAGCAAAAGGAGTCCGATTTCAGACGCTCAGGAGACCGCAACTTTGACCTTAAGGATATATTTATATTAATAAATATTTTATTTAATTGGAAAATTATATTTATAAATATCTAATTAATATTAGATATTTATTTTTATAATTTCTGAATTAAGTTATTTATTTATTAATTAAAAATTGTAAGCTGTGCAGGATAAAAAATATTTTTACGAAACCCATATCGTATAAAACAAAATAGATCCCGGTTTTTAAATGAATTAGCAGGTCATTTGTTTTGGAAAAAATATGGCCAGACGCGTGCTCTTTTGTTTTAATACTAACCAGGTAACAAAGCCGCGCTACGCGCGACACGAATTTTTTTTAAAAAAATCGTATATGTAACATCATTTTTCGTTGAGTTTTATTATTTGAAAGTTGATATGATAAATTGAAACTTGTGTAAAATGTAATTAAATTTGAATGTTTAATAATCATGGAAAAAATAATTAGTAGAAAGAAAACATGTTTTAGTTAAACTCCTAATTGTTAATAATAATATTTTCGAAAATATTGATGACATCTATTTTGTTACATAAAAAAATGATTTTGAAATCCAATATTAATAAACATTTGTAAAGTTTGATAATAGATAATTAAAAATAACATTTTGAATTATTTTTGTTGTCGTTGGTATTATGAAAGATTTGATTGCTTAGTTTGTTGATAAATTAGTTTATATGACGGAAAAAAGAATCAGAATGTAAATGTGATAAGAAGTGTGGTTGACTTAACTTGTCAAGAAAATTTGGTTGTATGGCAAATAAAACAGAATTCAAATGCATTTTGTAAGTCATGCTTCATACTTTTTGGAGTGATCCGATACCTGTACCTATTAATTTTATTATTTTTTTTGAGCATTTGAAAGAACTTTTTTTGTATGTAATAATTTAAATTCATGGGCACATGTTCAAAATGGTACTCACATATTTTAATACTTTATACTAAATCCTATAATAAATACGTACATGTACAATGTCAATAATTTTTATAATAAAAATTTATAAATATTAAATAAAACGTTATTTAAAGCCGATGCACGTCTCATAACATACATTTGTGATTAATTGATTAGAAATATTATAAGAATGTATGTAGTTAGAATATTAATTTATTCCAACACAATATAATGTAACAACGAATTTATAACTTTTTCATTGATTTACTCAGAAAAGAAGAGGATTGGATTGGATTGGTTCAATTTAGTCGAGCTGGTCACACCCCATGTGTAATTTGTTCATGTATAAAAGTAAATTATATAATATTACTTGTATTTAAATTGTAGATGTTAATTGGAAAATTTATATACTTCCCTATGTTATCATCGTATCTTATCATCGTATCTTATCATGATTCTCACGGTCACTGATAACGAATTTATCGAAAAGTTAAAATCGTTTATTTATTATTTCCGAAAAAAAATGCAGTGATTTTGAATAAGGATTATAAATGGATTATATAAATAATTTTATTTTATCATTTTACCTTAAAATAAGTGTATTTTTATATGGATAATTAATCTTTTATATTAATATAATAATTATAATGTTCTAATAAAGAAATAATAATAATTAAAATATTTTATATAGATAATTATAATAATTATTGGCTAAAATTTTATTTTAAGTATAAAATAAAGTGTATTTAATATAAGTTTAATAGGTACAATTAATGACTAATTATAATCCTATTAAATGCAAGGAAATTATTTTAATAAAAAAAAATCAAAAATGTGAAAAATAAAGAAAAATATTTTGAAACTTTATAGTAAAAGCCTCTCCGATCTCCTGCTATTATAATATATATAGATATGAGTATTGATTGTAATACTAATATGAGTATAGAATTTAATTTTATACTAACATGAATATCCTTGATACTCTTGCTGGATATTCATATTAGCGTAAACGATACCCATACTAGTACAACTTGATATTCATGCTAGTTTTTATTCTGGATACTCATACCAGTAGTAATACCGATACTCCTTCGAGAGTTATGTGACCAAAATTGGACAGAAACTTCACAACTTCACCTCTTCTCAAATACAGAGCAACCATAGAGAAGAAAAGATCAAGATAAAAAAAGTTTCTAATCTTCAAATAAATTTCTGTAAATTATTTTTAGCTTGTATTTATAATTCCAAACTATTAGAAATAGTTTACTATCTAGCGGATCTTTATCCCTAGAACTTATCTCGAACTGCTTTTTAGTATTCGGATTTTTATTAACAAATATAGAAGTTCATATCGAATTTTTCTATAGAACTTGTAATAATTAGTTTGATCTTCAAATCTTGTAATATATACCTGTGTATTTAGACACATTCATCCAAGTTTAATATAATTTTATATTTAACTTGAAATATTGGTATTCATTATATTTCGCAGCAATTTGTTCTCCAATTAATATTTTAAGAACATGACAAATTCGATTAAATGGTATAGTTTATATTAAATTCCCTTCTACAAATTAAGTTGGACCTAACAAAAATCGATTGTATTAATTTATAAACATGTGAATTAAATGAGTATGTTCAATTTTCAATTTAAATAATATTAAAATTAGTTAATGACCTAATTGAAATTGGTAAAAAGTTGAGTAGTAAATTTGTCGTTAAAGTTTTATTTCAATATGCCATATTAGCATACACGACACTTTTCGTTTGGATTTTTAACAAGGCTAATGGTGTAAACTTATATAAAAAATTTACATATTTTATTTGATGGAAAGATTGTTTGGACTAGTGATTCATTTGAAAATTTTAGTAGAGTACAACTAGACTGAGCATGGTTCGGTTTGATCGGTTTTGAAGATTTAAATCAAACTAAATTAAAATTTTAGATTTTGAAAATTTTCAAATTGAACCCAAATCAATTGTTATAAAAATCGCTCCAAGACAATTGATTCTTGATTCGGTTCGATTTGGTTTCGGTTTAATACCAAAATATTTTTAAAAAAAATTATGTTTTCTCAATATACTACAATAAATAATTTTAGGTGCTACCCTTGTTTGTTATTTAAAAAATTACTTAGATAAAAGATAAAGGTGAAATTCGTATAACTCTTCAATTTAAATAATTCTAGGTGATGCCCTTATTTATTGTTATGAAAAAAATAAACCATTTTATTTTCAAAAAAGAAAGAAATTATTGTATTTAAAAGAAAAACACGAATCATTAATAATTAACGAGGAGTAAATAAAGTAAGTATCCAGAAAAAAAAAAGTGAACAATAATTAGAAATATGAAATAAAATAATGGTCAACACTTAAATATTTAAATAAAACTATAAAAAATAAATTAATAAAATATACACCCTCTATCCCTCTCATTTCTTTACACTTTCCTTTTTAGGATGTCCCACCAATTCTTTACATTACTAAAAATAGTAACTTTTAACAATAAAATACATTATTACATTCACTACTTCACTCCACTTTTTCAACACTTTACACTATTACACCCACTACTTCACTTATTTTAATAATAAAATTTCTATTAGACCCACTACTTCATTTATTTTAACAATATTACACTCACTATCCTTGATCTCCGTGCCCAAACACAATGTAAATAACCTGGGGGGTGGAAGGTGTAAGAACCCGGATTTTTGGTAAGAATTAAAACTTTTATTATGTAATGGAATATAAGTGTGACAGTGGTTCCGATGAATGAATATTTAATGGATATGGGTTCCAATGTTTATATGCCACGAAGAATGCAATAGGTTGTCAACTTAGATTAGAATAATCTATCTCCTGGAAAGAAAGATGTATTAAATTCCAAAGAGGAAGATTATTCTCATGTCATCCAAATCGATATCTGTATAAGTCCAGTGGTTCCGTAAAAGGGTTAAGGAATGCTCAAAAGAGAACAAGGACCTTATTTCTAATTATAAGGAATAAAGAAAGAATAAGTGATGAATAGTGTTTTGGTGGAATTAGAAATATTATTAGACGACACTATATAGAAGTACCCGGAACGGATTTCTGAGTTCATATTAATGATCCAAGGGGAAAAAGAGTGTATGTAAAAGTTATCGGATTCTGAAAAATAACACTTTTATTTTTCCCGAGATTTTCCTGGACACTGAAAGACTTAAGGAATTATTGAAAGGATTTAAGGAATATAGGTTCCAGAATTATTAAAGAGAATGGAGATTGATAGTAAAAATATTAAGACGGTTTCAGGTGAAACCCTTACTAGAAATCTTCTAGATATTCCTCCGAACGATCAACGAATTAAGCAATAACCGGACAAAGAAACAAGTAGAGGACCAAGGTGCATGCATATCCGAGTGGATATGATCAAGGAACTAAGTAGTTACATGAGTAACTAGCATACTTAGAGAACTAACCAAGCACTTAGCTTCATCTTATCATCAAACCACTACAAACCAACACATGTCCCTTGCATTACCTCATCCATGACCTAGCACTTTAATAAAGCCACTTTAAGCTAGATATTATAACAATAAGGTTTATTATGCGAGATTAGATCAAGAAAGAAAGCAACCAACTCCATCTCTCCATTCTTCTTCAAACTGCCCAGCAAGAACACCCATAAAAGAAAAATTCATATCTCAAGATCTAGAGCTTTACAAATCACCAAATTTTAACCATATCTTCTCTACTCCAAGGGCAACGTTCGTTCAAAATTTCATGGCAATCTAACGAGTATAGCCTAGTCAAATCTCGTCCCCAAGTTGAAGAAGCCAAACTGCCTGTTCATGACAGTTTCTGTCCAGCGGGAAAAACTGGTTCAAAACCATAGCTACCAAGCTTCAAATCTCATGATATATAGCTTAAAACAAAAATTATGAAGAGCCCAAGATGTGGTAAAAATTTGAGAGCTAAACTCTTATTTTTCGATTTTCTATGATTTTTACAAGTTTAGGGTGAATAGTAACTTTCAATAACTAACTTTGATTTTCTTGTTTCTTTGGATGATCTAAGCTTTGTTAAGGCCATACAAGGATTATTAGAGCTTGTACACTCTCCAAGGATGGTATAATTCTTAATAACCCTAGATCTTACCTTGAGTTATATGCTTGATTCTTGATGGATTTAAGCTTAGTTTTGATGTTATTGTGATTATAAGATTGTTAGCATGATCTTGTGAATGATTTAGAGATATGATGATCATGTGATAAGTGACATGTTTTGGACATAACAAGTTGATTATCATGTATGGAAGATGTATGGTATGCCCGGTGTGGCTTGGGTTTGATATTATGAATTTTGGAACGTTCGATTTATAGCCGTTATAATTCCAAAATTTCGTTAACCCTTGAAATTCATGCATAAAAGTTGAGATAATTCACTGATCTAGATAAGCATATGACACACCCTTGTAGATCTCGAGTCATAGATCATTTTGGCAAAAGAATAAAAAAAAACGGACTTACGGTTTAGGAATTATGGCCGATTTACTAAAAGTGGTTCGAAACCGTAAATCCAAATTCGTAATTGAAATTGAACCCCCTTAACTTGAGTAATTCAGTGACGAATCTTGGTAATTAAATATTAGCGATCATAAGGAAGGTGTGAGAGAAGACCTCATGTTAAAATATCATTTTTCGATTTTTTAAAAATGTTCGAATCAAGGTTAAGTTCGAACGAACCCCTAAAAAGGATACTTGGTTATAACTTTGTAAAGTCACTAAGATAACGATCGATAAATCTCGAGATATAATCTTGGTTAGTAAACGATCGACCCTAGAACTTCTATGACTTAAGTACCTATCAAGTGTAAGATTAATGACATACCTTGATAGCAAGCAAGTGTCGGGTCACGACGGTGTTAATGAGCGAGAACTTGAAAACGTGCTTTAGCTTAAATAAAGTATTTACTTGGCGTTTCAAAGTGATAGGTGATTAACCCGGGATAATTTTGGTTATTTATAGATTGCCAGACCACCCCGAGTCATACCACTAGCATAGCGGGAGTACCAGGCAAGTTTCCAATACTTTGGAACTGTTGTTGTGATAATATATATCTGACGTTTTCTGATACATATGTCATACCATGCATGCCTACTTTCAAGTTATATTGCGATCTTTGTTCCCTGATTTATTGTTAGCTTATATGCTAGATAAATAACGTATCGGTTATAAGCTGGATCTTGCTAAGACCCTGAGGAAAGGGCATTTGAGTCTCATTCTTCGAATATAGACCGGGAGTCAGTATTTCTTGATATATCTTGATTATTCCGGAGAGAATATTTAAGTTAATATTTCTCCATTATTTATTCAATAAATATTATTTCAAATATTCATTCGAACTGTATGTAGTCAATGAATATTATTTCTAATATTCATTTAAAGTTGATTCATTTATCGAATATTATCTCGATTATTCTTTTGGAATTTATTCATTATTTTTTTATTGAATATTATTTCAAATATTCATCTGATCATTATCCAAATATTATTTCGAATATTCATTCGAGTTTTATTTATTTGATAAGTATTATTAATTTAAATATTCATTAATTATTTAATGAATATTATTTGTGAATATTTATTTGAGGATTATTCCGAGTGATATTTTATATTTAGATTATTCCTTCAATATTTTTTAACTTAACAAATATTCTTTGGAATATTTATTTAATTCTTCTAACTCGTTTCAAAAATGATTTACTTCATTCAAATATTATCTTCGACCTTCGAATATTATGTAAATTATTTCGGAGTCTTATTATTAATACTTGTATCAAGAAAGGTTCTCAAAATTCCATTCTTCATTCAAATCTAACTTTCAAATTATAAGGGAACCTTACTTGAGAAATGTTATTTATCTTGTTGACTCCCCGATCATAAATCCTTCGAAATTATTCTTTTCACTCGCAACTTGATTGTTATTTGCTTATTGAATCTTTGTGTACCTTCTCATCATTCGAGGAGTAAGATTGTTGGAACAAGTGGGTATCCATTAACAAGCAGTAGCTTGGGAAATATTGGTGAATTTTCCTTTCCAACTAGATACGACTACTGTGTGGAGTCTTATCAACAAGTATTAAACTTGTGGAAAGGGGGATGAACTTTACGTTTCAGAGTCGTGGATGTTATTCGAACTAGGAGCCGCGTAAGTGGTCGAGTGGCGCTGGTCCAGCAATGGCCCAACCGTTGGTCGGGGGGGTTCCAGAGGGCAGTAGACAAGTAAATCCGTCGGTGCTTCCTTCTACATGTAGAGAACAAAAGTGGGGAGCATAACATGCAACTAATCATCGTAAATGTTATGTCTTATGGCGCGTCAATGCTCCATGATTAGTTCATTTCAGCAACATTATCATTGTTGGCAGGGTTGAAAAGTGTTTGAAACTGGAATTGCAATATTTTTTCTGCAAGTTCCTCTTTTATGATAAATGATAATATCTTGCTTATCTTTGACATAGCAGATATTTCCACGGATTATATATGTTGAGTTACCTTGTAACTTCATCGTTTACATTATACTGGCACTATCTTCGTTAATGCATGGCATATGGTTTCAAAGATATTTCATAACTGTTATATATTATTGTTCAGTTACATATTATTTTTGGTGGGCTATTGCTCACCCTTGCTTTATTTATTATATCACAACAACAGCTAGATCTGATGGCCAACCCAAAGAGCACTCGATGCAAGCAGGGACAGCAGTTATAAGGGTTGCCTACTAATGTCATGGACGGCATTGCTTAGGTAGAAGCAACCAGTAGGCTATACTATCAGCTTTGGATTTACCAGATGTATTTACTTATATGACATATGTAAATGGATGGCAAAGAGTATGTAATTCTTTTGGGTTATAAGAACACAAAACTTGTGATTAATAATAGTTGTTGGTTACTCTAATTTCATCTCTGGGACTATAACTGGTGTGTTTTATGTTGTTGTTTTGGGTCACAAGGTTGTAATTTAATTTATGTTGGTTTTGTGGATGGAGAGTGAGTCCGTAACGACCGGATCCCCAACCCCGGATCTGGGGCTGTTACAGAAATGGTATCAGAGCGAGAGGTATATATCCCAGAGATGAGGTGGCATTATAACAATAAATTCATTAAGATAATAAGAACTCTTGCCAAGTTCATAGTCGGACTAATTAATGTAGTACTGACATATAAAACCCTTTTGGGAACTCTTAAATATCATGATAGTAACTTAGCTCGATATCGTATCGGCGAGTAAGGCGACGGACCTTGTGGCTTACGAGCAGCAGCACGAGGATGCTATATTATATGTTGACGATCGGCTTGAAGACTCGATAGAGTACCCTACTGAGGACCCGAAGGAGGTTCCAGCTAAGGAGGGGAATCCTGTTAAGGATATAGAGTTTACCCTTGAGGAAATGAGGGCTGCAGCCAGAGAGACTGTAAGAGCTAAGGTATAGTGCTCAGAGAAGTGAGCATAAAGAATTGAGATATTATTAAGAAAAATAAAGATGCATATTGGATTCATAGCCGGACTACCGGATGTAGTACCAGCAAGTAAGAACGATTGAAAGGATTACTTGAGAACTCATATGGGGATAGATGAGAATCCTTAGAGACTTTCAGATCAGTGAGAAAAGAGTTAGAATAATGTGTGATTGTCAAAGACATCGATATATGACGGGGAGAAGAGTCTCTAGGAGCAGTTGAGATAGAGGCAACAAGTGCCATATCATTGGATAAATGAATTAGTGTGAATATTGTCAAAGGTAAATTGCCATGAGAAGGAAGATTCCATAGGTTATAAATTATGAAGTCAAATTAAGATAGAGGAGGTGATCTTATCCAGGAAATGTTCACATTTTGTTGAATGGATTATAGTAGTTACATTAAGTTTACTTCGACGCTGAATCATAAATGGATCGAGTAATAAGATCAGTGGGTAAGATGTAATGGAAAATGATTTAAAGATGAAACCTAAAGAAGCAACTGTCTGCCAGGTTCTCGAAGTATGAATTCTTGAAAAGAGAAGTTCAGTTATTAGGAAATGCAATCAATAGTGAGTAGTGTTAATTGACCCCGCCAAGTTAAAGGCAGTTTCAATTGGGAAAGGCCAACCACACCAGCAAAGGAAAATGTAAGAAAATCTCCCTGGAGCTAAAGACGAAATTGGTGACAACCCAGCGTTGGCGTTGCCTAATGGAAGAAGTAAGACTTCGTGATATAATATTATGCATCTCACATAGGTTTAGGTGGTATGCATATGCAGGATGGTAGAGTAATTGCGGATGCATTTGGACAGCACGATTCATCAGGTTCGGATAGCCTTGGTAGTGCTAATATTGTGGAACGACTAACTCCGACGGTAGTGGTCCTTCTGAGACTGGTGGTTAGGTAGACTAACATTTGGTATTATCAACTATTAGGACGTATATGCATCAGGAAGATGTGGCATGTTTCAGTTTGAAACTTCTGATTTCCCTTCTATGGGATGTATATATTTGATTCCTTTCCAGTGGTTAAACTTCCAACTTTATGTTAAACATTCCGTATGATAACTGCTTACAATTCTACCTGCTTGGGTGTTCATAGAACTGATCTTTAGGTTTCGAAATTGATCTTTTAAGTGTTACCAGTGGGTGGATAGGTTAACCAAGATTTTCCTAATTCTAGAAAGAAATCTAACAAATTTTGGCAAATCTTGTCTTTCTGATTATTAGAGAACGTCACTAAAGAGAGTGAAAACTGGAGCGAACCCTGTGGATTGGGTAAGGTAACTGCTATATGGGTTGATGAACAGACCCTGATTATTACAATTAATTGAAGAGATAAAACGGTGAAGTTGAGATTGGACGATAGGAAAGGAAATGTATATAAGAACCAAAACAGACTGAGAAATTTCGGGATTGGCTTCAATGAAAAGGCTATTATGCCAAGAGTGTTAAGCTTATGCAACACGTGGGATTGTTAAGAGAAGTTGAAAAGAAAAAAATAAAGGAAAGGTGACCGGAGGCGGTACCGAGAGGTCGATTGAAACTTATATGGAGTAAAATTTTGAAAAGATCTGAAATGGTATCAAGGAAGAAGGATGAACGAGGAGTGACTATGCCACTCTGGAACCCAAGATTTGTTGTGTAAAGGAAAGCAGTGAACAATACATTTAGGAAAACATGGGGAAAAGCATATGGATAAGCGTAACCTGTCCCAGATAATTGTCTTCACTATGGACGAAGGAGGCAATTGCTAGAAAAGTAATGCCATTAGTTAACCCCTAAACTCATATGTTTTAGTGTGGCCAATTGGGGCCATGTCACAAAGGATTATAAACTGACTAGACCAGGGATGTAAGGACAAAGCGGGGTTGCTTCTGACCAAGCGCCAACCGCGAGAACTTTTGATACAAAGTGAAGTAATACAGGTGTATATGATTGACCAGCTTATGAGCTAGAAATCCAACTATAGTGAATTGAGGTACATAATGTTGGGATTTTATAAATACAATAGACATAGTATGACTGAAGAAAGTGATCAATAAAAGGTTTATGGAGATTGTCAAAGATTGTCAAGATGAGAGTAATTGAAAAGAGACCCTTATTAAGGATATATGATTTGATTGTCAACGAAAGGATGTAAGTATTTCTTGAAAATAGAATTGTGGATAGAATATCCATAAACTAAGATAAACCACGGGGATGCACAAAGAATGGCATTACCCCTAATAAAGACATTGTGAATTCAGATGATATAAGTTAGATTGGCTAAGGCAACAATAATCTTTAAGGAGTTATTAGAAGGAGTTTCGGAAGGTATGTAAACAGAATTGTTATAGGATTGATTAGTGATATTCTGATATACCCTGAACCTAGAAAATACAGGGGAAATGGTGAGGATGACCTAAGAAACCTTATAAGGAAAAAGGGTAATTTTCTGAGTTTCAAAAATAGAATTCTGGTAAGGAAAGTACGACAATAATAATAATAATGCCAGGTGAGGCATGTGTGAGACCATGAGGAAGTATGGATTGAACCAAATAAAGGTTGAGATTATCCTAAAACAAGAAAGAACTAAGAGAAGAAATATCATAGGTATGATTAGGAGTAACCGTGATAAAGTTCACACAGAAAGGTGGAAGCAATGATTTATGGAAAAAGACTGATAGATATTTTTCTCCTTCAGCAGAGCTTAAGGGAGAATGCTTTCACCCAATAATGATCGGAATGAGGTAGAAAAATTTGAGTTGGAATAGATCCAGAGAACTTTGATTTCAAGAAATTATTATTATCATGAAAGGCCAATGAGGTGGCCGACACTTTAAGTATAGAGGAGTAATTATAAATGCTCATACGGAAGAAACAGAATGATATTCGGAAGAACCTTGAAGGTCATATCGGAGTGGAGGAATTTACATTCCTTCTGATGATTTTGCAAGAATCGACGGTAATAATAGTTTAAGTAAAGATTCGATTCCTAATGGCGCCCTAAGCATATTCCCTACCTTAGAAGGTCCCATTTTGAGGTAAACCATGACCATGATACGAAATTGATTAAGTAAACTGTTAAGCTTCCAGTCTTCTAATGGAGACATGTGATTAACAATTTCATCAACCTGGCATAGCTGCGATGATTTAAGCTCTTCTGCAATTTTATCTGCTTCATTAATATCTACATTAAGTTTAGGAAGTATTCCTTATGTATAAGAAATAGTGATTAGCTCGTCTTCCTAGAGAATTTTGGATATGACAATTATCAAACCCGTCTGGTTAACTATTAAAGCACTACATAAACAGCAAACGGTGGTGATTCAACAATGGACTACATTAATATAGTGATGATTCTTCTAAGAAAGTAGATGACAGCGCAAAGATAAAGATAGTGCTGCTATTGATAAGCTAAATGGCATGTTGATGAATGACAAGCAAGTTTGTGTTAGTGTATTTCTGCGCAAACAAGATAGAGAATATGAGGTTGATGATTCATGATGCTAAAGGTATTCCCGTGGGAAGAATTAATAAGACTTGGAGAGAAGGGCAGTTGAGCCCGAGATTTATTGGGCCATCTGAGAGTTTAAAAGTGTTCGGAAGGTGGCATTCAAGCCAGCTTTACCCCCCAAAGCTTATAGCATGGTCGCAACGTGTTTCATGTGGCAAGGCTACACCAGTAAAACGCAGATGCTCGACAGATGATAAGAGTACGAGCAGGTAGATATATGACCTGGTCTGACCTACGAAGAACAACCTGTGGAAAATCACGGATAGAAAAGAACAAGTGATGAGAAACAAGTTTGGCAGAAGTAGATTATATTGGATCTAAGTTAAAGAAATCGGCCAGATTCATTTCGGAGGGTTTAAATTGGAATAATGTGATGATTATAGAGTAAATGTAACGGGATACCAATAAGGAGGTGCCAAGCACAAAAGAAGTCTCAATAAAGAGATGACGGTGGAGGTAAATAACAGAAGTGAATAAGAATCAGATAATAAGAAAGATGTGATTGGTAAAGAAAAGACTGAGAAAGCAACTATGGAATGTGAAGCAAGGAATGTTATGAATGGAATAATGAATGGGCTTTCTAATGAATTCTCGGGATGACAACCTGATAGTGTTAGTATTATATATATGAAAAGGCTAGTAGCGTGGCATGGAATGTCAGTAACAATGATGTCAAGCAAAAAACCTAAGATTTAACCTGAAAGGTTGAAGGAATTTTCTAAAGTGAGCGTTGCTAAGACTAAACAAGAGTATAAGTCCATAGAATAATGGACGGAGCAGTGAGGACATGTTGACACGTGAGATTACGATAAAGTAGTATTTGATACAAATAAGATTATTTTTCTTCTCTGATGAACCTCTATAGTTCAGAGGTCAATTCTAAGTATGATATTTTGCAATCATGGAAATTTTCTATAATTCCTTGAAATTCTTTTCTTCTCTTCTCTCTTATTAACCTTCTTTTGAATTGAGAAGAACAACCCTTTAAGGAGGGAAGGTGCTGCTACGTGACTATCTGTCTGTGTGATAGAAGTCTAAGTGGAATACCATGACTTGTGTAATTTCTTGTCAAAGTACTAAAGGCTGGCCCCCTTTTGTACTAACTATGCAATATAACAAATGTTCATTGATCATAGTGATCTCTCAATAAATCTTTCCACTTCTCTATATTGACCGAGATTGCGAAGATTAAAGCAATCAGGAAATGCATAGTGCGAGTGAGGTTATCTCCGAATTCGCAGCGCGATAGTGATACCAAAGTCACTATAGATACCAATAAGAGTAATAGTATATGATTGGGTAAGGGCATAACCCGGATAGTGTGTTGCACGAAAAGTAGCCAAGTTTATGAAAAAGGATAAAGGGAGTATTGTAGCACTAGTGAGATCTGCTGTAAAAGGACTGGAGTGATTAAAGATTGATCGGGGAACTGGAAAGTGAAATGACAGACAAGTAACCCTTTGATTCTACCTGATTCCGGGACGGAATCCTTTTAAGGAGGGGAGACTGTAAGAACCCAGATTTTTGGTAAGAATTAAAACTTTTATTATGTAATGGAATATAAGTGTGACAGTGGTTCCGATGAATGAATATTTAATGGATATGGGTTCCAATGTTTATATGCCATGAAGAATGCAATAGGTTGCCAACTTAGATTAGAATAATCTATCTCCTGGAAAGAAAGATATATTAAATTCCAAAGAGGAAGATTATTCTGATGTCATCCAAATCGATATCTGTTATAAGTCCAGTGGTTCCGTAAAAGGGTTAAGGAATGCTCAAAAGAGAACAAGAACCTTATTTCTAATTATAAGGAATAAAGAAAGAATAAGTGATGAATAGTGTTTTGGTGGAATTAGGAATATTATTAGACGACACTATATAGAAGTACCCGGAACGAATTTATGAGTTCGTATTAATGATCCAAGGGGAAAAAGAGTGTATGTAAAAGTTATCGGATTCTGAAAAATAGCACTTTTATTTTCCCCGAGATTTCCCTGGACACTGAAAGACTTAAGGAATTATTGAAAGGATTTATGGAATATATGTTCAAGAATTATTAAAGAGAATGGAGAATGATAGTATAAATATTAAGACGGTTTCAAGTTAAACCCTAACTAGAAATCTTCGAGATATTCCTCTGAACGATCAACGAATTAAGCAATAACCGGACAAAGAAACAAGTAGAGGACCAAGGTGCATGCATGTGCTAGTGGATATGATCAAGGAACTAAGTAGTTACATGAGTAACTAGCATACTTAGGAAACTAACCAAGCACTTAGCTTCATCTTATCATCAAACCACTACAAACCAACACATGTCCCTTGCATTACCTCATCCATGACCTAGCACTTTAATAAAGCCACTTTTAACTAGATATTATCACAATAAGGTGTATTATGCAAGATTAGATCAAGAAAGAAAGCAACCAACTCCATCTCTCCATTCTTCTTCAAACTGCCCAGCAAGAACACCCATGAAAGAAAAATTCATATCTCAAGATATAGAGATTTACAAATCACCAAATCTTAACCATATCTTTTCCACTCCAAGGGCAACGTTCGTTCAAAATTTCATGGCAATCTAATGAGTATAGCCTAGTCAAATATCCTCCCCAAGTTGAAGAAGCCAAACTGCCTGTTCTTGACAGTTTCTGTCCAGCGGGAAAAACTGGTTCAAAACCATAGCTACCAAGCTTAAAATCTCATGATCTATAGCTTAAAACAAAAATTATTAAGAGCCCAATATGTGGTAAAAATTTGAGAGCTAAACTCTTATTTTTCGATTTTCTATGATTTTTACAAGTTTAGGGTGAATAGTAACTTTCAAGAACTAACTTTGATTTTCTTGTTTCTTTGGATGATCTAAGCTTTGTTAAGGCCATACAAGGACTATATAAGGATTATTAGAGCTTGTACACTCTCCAAGGAAGGTATAATTCTTGAGAATCCTAGATCTTACCTTGAGTTATATGCTTGATTCTTGATGGATTTAAGCTTAGTTATGATGTTAGTGTGATTATAAGATTGTTAGCATGATCTTGTGAATGATTTAGAGATATGATGATCATGTGATAAGTGACATGTTTTGGACCTAAAAAGTTGATTACCATGTATGGAAGATATATGGTATGCCCGGTGTGGCTTGGGTTTGATATTATGATTTTGGAACGTTCGATTTATAGCCGTTATAATGACGAAATTTCGTTAAACCTTGAAAATCGTGCATAAAAGTTGAGATAATTCACTGATCTAGATAAGCATATGACACATCCTTGTAGATCTCGAGTCATAGATTGTTTTGGCAAAAGAATCGAAACAAACGGACTTATGGTTTAGGAATTATGGCCGATTCACTAAAAGTGGTCCGAAACCGTAAATGCAAATTCATAATTGAAATTGAACCCCCTTAACTCGAGTAATTCAGTGATGAATCTTGGTAATTAAATATTAGCGATCATAAGGAAGGTGTGAGAGAAGACCTCATGTTAAAAAGATCTTTTTTCGATTTTATAAAAATGTTCGAATCAAGGCTAAGTGCGAACAAACCCCTAAAAAGGATACTTGGTTATAACTTTGTAAAGTCACTTAGATAACGATCGATAAATCTCGAGATATAATCTTGGTTAGTAAAAGATCGACCCTAGAACTTCTATGACTCAAGTACCTATCAAGTGTAAGATTAATGACATACCTTGATAGCAAGCAAGTGTCGGGTCATAACGGTGTTAATGAGCGAGAACTTGAAAACGTGCTTTAGCTTAAGTAAAGTATTTACTTGGCGTTGCAAAGTAATAGGTGATTAACCCGGAATAATTTTGGTTATTTATAGATTGCCGGACCACCCCGAGTCATACCACTAGCATAGCGGGAGTACCAGGAATGTTTCCAATACTTTGGAACTGTTGTTGTGATAATATATATATATATATATATATATATATATATATATATATATATATATATATATATATATATATATATATATATCTGTTGTTTTCTGATACATATGCCATAGCATGCATGCCTACTTTCAAGTTATATTGTGATCCTTGTTCCCTGATTTATTGTTAGCTTATAAGCTAGATAGATAACGTATCGGTTATAAGCTGGATCTTGCTAAGACCCTGAGGAAAGGGCATTTGAGTCTCATTCTTCGAATATAGATCGAGAGTCAGTATTTCTTGATATATCTTGATTATTCCGGAGAGAATATTTAAATTAATATTTCTCCATTATTTATTCAATAAATATTATTTCAAATATTCATTCGAACTTTCTGTAGTCAATGAATATTATTTCTAATATTCATTTAAAGTTGATTCATTTATCGAATATTATCTCGATTATTCCTTTGGAATTTATTCATTATTTATTTATTGAATATTATTTCAAATATTTATCTGATCATTATCTAAATATTATTTCGAATATTCATTCGAGTTTTATTTATTTGATAAGTATTATTAATTTAAATATTCATTAATTATTTAATGAATATTATTTGTGAATATTTATTCGAGAATTATTCCGAGTGATATTTTATATTAAGATTATTCCTTCAATATTTTTCTAACTTAATAAATATTCTTTGGAATATTTATTTAATTCTTATAACTCGTTTCAAAAATGATTTACTTCATTCAAATATTATCTTCGACCTTCGAATATTATGTAAATTATTTCGGAGTCTTATTATTAATACTTGTATCAAGAAAGGTTCTCAAAATTTCATTCTTCATTCAAATCTAACTTTCAAATTATAAAGGAACCTTACTTGAGAAATGTTATTTATCTTGTTGACTCCCCGGTCATAAATCCTTCGAAATTATTCTTTTCACTCGCAACTTGGTTGCTATTTGCTTATTGAATCTTTGTGTACCTTCTCATCATTCGAAGAGTAAGATTGTTGGAACAAGTGAGTATCCATTAACAAGCAGTAGCTTGGGAAATATTGGTGAATTTTCCTTTCCAACTAGATACGACTACTTTGTGGAGTCTTATCAACAAGTATTATACTTGGGGAAAGGGGGACGAACTTTACGTTTCAGAGTCGTGGATGCTATTCGAACTAGGAGCCGCGTAAGTGGCCGAGTGGCGCCGGTCCAGCAATGGCCCAACCGTTGGCCGGGGGGTTCCAGAGGGCGGTAAACAAGTAAATCCGTCGATGCTTCCTTCTACATGTAGAGAACAAAAGTGGGGACCATAACATGCGACTGATCATCGTAAATGTTATGTCTTCTGGCGCGTCAATGCTCCAGGATTAGTTCATTTTCTCAGAATTGGAAACTTTCTGCAACATTATCATTGTTGGGAGGGTTGAAAAGTGTTTGAAACTGGAATTGCAATATTTTTCCTGCAAGTTCCTCTTTTATGATAAATGATAATATCTTGCTTATCTTTGACATAGCAGATATTTCCACGGATTATATATGTTGAGTTACCTTGTAACTTCATCGTTTACATTATACTGGCACTATCTTCGTTAATGCATGGCATATGGTTTCAAAGATATTTCATAACTGTTATATATTATTGTTCAGTTACATATTATTTTTGGTGGGCTATTGCTCACCCTTGCTTTATTTATTATATCACAACAACAGCTAGATCTGATGGTCAACCCAAAGAGCACTCGGTGCAAGCAGGGACAGCAGTTATAAGGGTTGCCTACTGATGTCATGGACGGCATTGCTGAGGTAGAAGCGACCAGTAGGCTAGATTGACGCTTTGGATTTATCAGATGTATTTACTTATATGACATATGTAAATGGATGGCAAAGTGTATGTAATTCTTTTGGGTTATAAGAACACAAAACTTGTGATTAATAATAGTTGTTGGTTACTCTGATTTCATCTCTGGGACTATAACTGGTGTGTTTTATGTTGTTGTTTTGGGTCACAAGGTTGTAATTTAATTTATTTTGGTTTTGTGGATGGAGATTTAGTCCGTAACGACCGGATCCCCGATCCCGGATCTGGGGCAGTCACAGAAGGAGTATGTATTAACGGTTCGATTCGGTTTTTTCGTTCGATTTAAAAGTGGAAACTGAAGCCAAATCGAAAATTTCGATTTTCGTTTGGTTTTGGATAATTATACTCACCCTTAAGTACAGTTTGACCTGCTAAAATGGGTTTGGATCTGAAGAATCGAATTGAAATTCATGTAATTGAATCAAATTTTATATCCGAATTGAAAAATCTAATAATTATCTGAAAACCAACTTGATCCGTTCTGCTAACCGAAAATTTAACTAAAAATAATTCAAAATACTGGATTCGATTATGACATTGAACCGATCAAAACCAAGTAATAAATTATCAAACCAAATATGACTTAAAATACTAGATCCGAATTAGAAACATGATGAATTAAGTAGTTATAATATTCATAATTATTAAATAAATTTTTACACTCATAAGCAAAATTCATATTGAAAAAAAATATTGTGTCAAATATATCATAATTATTTAATACTTTTTTTTGAAGAAGTATATAATTTAATACTAGAAATATCATATGCAATAATAAGGTACTTTTTAAAATTTTAAAAATTAAAATAACGAATGAGCAATAATTCGAAAGGATCTAAACCAACTCTGATCCTACACGAATTTCATCTTATCTTAATCCGAATTTGATCTGATTTTAATTTGAATTAGACCCAAACCGAATCAAATCCGACCCAAACTTTATTCAAATATATCGAAACTTAAATTGATCCGATCCAATAAATTGATCCGATCTAAGATTGGTCCTATCTAAAACCGATCCAATTATCACTTATCGCATTTACCTCTATATTTGTTGTTGCGGTCAAGGTTTATTTCCTTATTTACTTATTTGCACACTGGTCTAGCTTTCCTCTTTGAATCAAAACCCTAAACCCATCCTCAAATTGTATAGTCATAAAAGTTTTATGCCCATTATCTTTTCGAAATCGATAATACAACTTGGGTCGCTCCTCTTAGGATAAGTACCGACTTTGAGGAAGATTACCCCCATAAACTAGAAACAAATAATAAAACAGTAGTATCAAAGTACAAAAAAATTAGACGTTAACGATGTTGACTCTTTCGCTTCCTCCTCAAGTTGGGCATAGCACTTAAAAATCGCCCGGATCTGGCTCCAGGATCATCTCCTGCCACAATGTCATCAGATAGAGCTTCATTGGCGTGCTTACTGTCTGTGTTTGTGACATCCGTATTTCCTGAATTTGGCATACCATATGGTTTATCTGTATGCTCTCCAGCTTGAATCTCATCCACTGATCTCGAGTTTGAAACTGATTCAGAAGCATCATACCTAATATTAATGTCAGTATCTTCCATTAATACAGAACCCTTGGAATGGTCGTCATTATTCCTCGTTGGACTGTAGGCACTTCCTGTGTCATTATGTACATCCTCCTCAAAGCAAAATCCACCCCCTGTTTTAAGGTAATCTTTATCTGCATTAGAATGCGTTGGACTGTAGACACTTTTTCCTGTGTCCTTGCCTATATCCTCCTCAAAGCAAAATCCACCCCCTGTTACAAGGTAATCTTCATCTGCATTAAGATGCGTTGGGCTGTAGGCACTTTTTGCTGTGTCCTTGCCTACTTCATCCTCCTCCAAGCAAAAACTACCCCCTGTTACAAGGTAATCTTCATCTGCACTAGAATGCGTTGGACTGTAGGCACTTTTTCCTGTGTCATTGCCCACATCATCCTCCTCAAAGCAAAATCCACCCCCTTTTTTAAGGTAATCTTCATCTGCATTAGAATGCGTATAACCATTTTGATCCAATTTAACGTGGTCTGTACATATATTTACTTCAGCCTCATTCTGGCAGAATCCACTTCCCAACTGAATGATGTCGGAGGAGGTTTCCAAAAGCAAATGATCTGATTCATGATGCTTCAATTTGCTGTCACTGGCATGATAAGCAGTACCCATCACCCTGTTCGCAAGAAGCTCTTTCCCTCCTACAACAGAACTTCCAATGTCTGGGCTAGAATTGGGCAATTCGTCATCGTCTAAATCATTCATAGTGTACTTCACAGCCTTCCGAGGACGTGTAGACTGTAAGAGACAACAGAATTTATCAGTAACAAACAGCAAGCTTTTATAAAGCAGGGAGGAAAAGTAAATTCTTTTAATTTTTAATGTCAGTCTGCAGTGCTCATACAAATCAAGATGGCAAACAAGTAGTAATTTATGCTATACAACTGTCCTAGACGCAAACAAGAACTCCATTAATCTTCCAAATAAAGTTGCTGATATTCGAGAAAGATTACCCGGCGGACTTGACGTGACCTATCATTTTTTCCATCTGGTTCGTCTTGCAGAGGATCTTTATCACTTTCATTACTGGAACTAACTTCAGCACATTCCAGAGTAGAGCTCACTTTCTTCCCCCGTTTGCCTGATGAACCTCTGCCGCGACCTCTGCTTCTCCCTCTGCCCCTCGACTTTGATCCTCCACTGCTGTTCTGCCTTCCAACTTCCTGCACCACTGATTCCAAGTTTCGCCCTTCAGGTGTGCAAGGATCTTTATGATTCTTCTTTTTCCTATTGGCAGTTGCTGCTTCATTAGATTTACTTTCATGTCCAGCAACAAGACCATCTGAAATGCTAACAGCTTCTCCTGACCCAGCCTGACCTGAGCTTACTTTTCTTCTCTTTCTGCCTTTAGAATTTCCTTGCGTGGTATCATCCATTAGCACTGAGGACTTGTTCCCCATTGTTAATTTGACAGCCTCTTTAATCCTTTTGCTACGAATTTTCGCAAATTTCTCATTGAAAGAGTAAAAAGCTTCCAATCTAAGTTGCGTCTTTTGTTGGTCAAATCAGACAACACAGAAAACAAAAGCATCAGTTCCTCTTCCATCATTCATGTCACACATGATTAGAATTTTTTTTATTTTTTTTGCAAAATGATGCCCAGCGTAATAGACAGATGTTACCATTTTTTTTCAGTAGAGTACACATTATTTGTTCTAATGCACTTGGTGTGTAAAGAAGAGAATTGAATATATGCGTGTTGCATTTTTACCTCGTGTTTATTGTACTCCTTCAAGACAGGTACAAGCAACTCATCAGCCTTCTGAGTCGCCCATCCAAATTTTTCCCAGCAAAGTCTGTTAAAAAGTAAAGCTCATTAAGATCAAAAACACTGAATAAATTCTTCACGGATCAAACTCACTTATGATCAAGTTAAATCGAGTGTGCACTTTCCTTTTGCCCCTTGCGCATCACAAAGTACAACCGTAGTCGACCCAATATGCGCACTATGTTTTTGTAACTTAACTTCATTATATTTTTAGTTAAATACATTTCAAACACTTATACTAATATTGCAATGAGATACTTGGCCATATATATATACAAGGCCAGGATTAGATGAACTACAAACTTTGGAAAATAATGACTACATATACATGTAGACAGTATATCTCCATTACTAGTATTTTAGAATTACAAATTTGTGGAGAAAGAAATTGTGGCAACATAGATGCCGCACAAAAATATTTCCTATCTTGTTTCAGATATAAAAATATTAGGAATTCTTTTGATTTTAAACTTTCTTACCTATGTAGCTTCTTTTAATACTTCCCTTTCTCTTCAAGATCTTCTATATAGATTCTTTTCCGAGTAAGATTTTAAGGTTTTGGCAATTTTTAACACCATATACATGGTGCTTGTAAGGACCAATTATTAAGCTATTATGTTTTGATTACTAAATTCTCCATCTATAGTTTTACGTCAGATACATATTTACCTAAATTTATCTATCAGAGTTTTCTCTATGGCACCATAGTCACCCATGCCGCGTCAAGATTTTAACTCAAATCCCTAACGGGTCTAAGCTCAGAGATAAGACCCAAGAGACCTAAGCTGTTAGGTAATGCCCAACAAATCAGTCCCAACTAGAGTCAAGAATGAAATCAACTTGACTCACTTGCGAAGAACAAAAAGATCTGGCTTTCCCCATGAAAAGGTCTCCGTTGACATGTCCACTTTTGGGGAGTCATATGCTGAAATTACTGCTTGGCTCGGGAAATTAAAAGGAATCTGCCAGTTCTTGCTCACTTTCCTCTGAACAACAAAATATAATCATCAGAAAAGCATAAAATGAATCTTCCAATAACAAGTAATGGTCGGAAATTATAGATCTGAAATTACATGCTTATTCATGAAATGTTGCTTCGTCTTAAGTAGGTCATCAACTGGTCCGTGAACTGCACCTTCTGAACTGCTATTTAAGGAACTTTTACTACAATCCTCAGCTTTGGATGCTGTTTTATCCAAATTCGATCTTGCTGGCAAATCAACTTTTCCAAGTATAGTTGGATCTGGAGATTCAATCCACTCCCTGAACTGACAAAGTCCATCTTCTTCAGGAAATGCATTTATGACTTCAATAGCATTAACGATGCCAATCCCACTGCAGCAAATATAAGAAGAAACAAACTCTGCGTATTCGATTCCCTTTCACTAAAAGTATAAAGCTATTAATAAATACAACAAGAGAACATCAATTCTTAATATTGTTGTCAACAAACACCACCAAAACAGCTCCTAAATGAATAAGCCCAAAAATAATACTGTGCAACAGAACTGTTTAATTGAAAAACCCTTAAAGGGTAGCAGAATCCGTGACTACTGATAAAGCTAACAATATATTTTGTCTCACCTTACACCTTCAGTATAATCACTCCCAAGAAGAAGTGCCATACGAATTAATTTTTTTCGAGTTAAGCCTAACTCTTTTTCAATGTCCTGACAAAAACAGATATCGAAAAACAAAGGATTGACTCAGATAGATTCCAGGTGATTAAAACAGTTAAGGATAGGCAGAACTAAAAACCAAAAAAGTAATAGGAAGAATAAAGTGACACCAGACCGTGAACTTGTAAATTGTAATGATGCATTACAAAGATACATTATAGAGTTAAAAATAACATTAAGTAATGTCATCCAAGACACAAACCTTCATAAGATATGTCTCTACATATTTGCGATCATCAAAAATATTTTTGTACACACTTCGTGCTCCAAACAGAAGCACGTCAGAGTCATCAGTTACCACACCATCAACAAGATTCTCAAGTTCCATAAATGCACACTGAGCTTCAGCTTCCATTGGTGCTATGATATATGGTAAGCCAAACATCTGAAGCAGCTCCTGTCATCAAGAGTATATAATCAGATTTTAAGACGCGTTGAACTTGATTTTAACATAACAAAGAAGATGGTAAGTAGCGACTAAAAAGAACTCTGATAGAGTTCAAGTTGTCGAACATCAACTACAATGCCATCCTGGATTTCTTGCTAAGCCTGTTCTTTAGGAAACATGACCGAAAATATCCCATAGTTGACTGACTCAGGAAACTATCTTGTTGTTTCAGGTGAGGATTTTAAGTGAAACTTGATGACTTGGGGACCTTTTAAGGGTTCTGCATGACTGGGTCTAAAGGGTAACAGGTCATGTAATAATCATTTATTCTATAAGGAATTCCGTAACTGAAAAAGTATTTAGAAACAGTCTTTATCAAATGTGCCTCTAATTATGGCAAGAGCATGTTAAGGCAAAGACTAAGCCACTCATTCAAGTAGACAGTCAACTTTTGTTGGTTAATATTAACAATATCAACTGACTACAATTTCGTTGAGTCAGAACAGTTTATGCCAATGGTCAATCTAGAGAAATTGCTAAACAATCAACATGATCACTCAATCTTATTATGTACTGTAATTAATCATCAGCCCATTGACACTATGCCATGTAGACCCGGAAATTTTGTAAACAGACACAAAAAATTAGTATTTAGGTTCAGAAAATTGTAAACAGAAGTACACAACACCATTTAGTGTCATGTTTGGGTTTCCATATCGTGTTTGTAATTTGTGTGTATATATATACACACATAAAAATATATGTTACAACATATGTTTATGTAAAATTATAAAATTTTCATATAGTTATGTATTTATTTAGTGTCCCGCGGAAACATGCCACGTAGCACAAGAATCCACATTGAGTATGTTTCATACTCTGGTGTTCAATACACGAAACGGAAGTCCACGACAATTGCCATAATATTAGAACTTATTCCAGTAAGATGGCTACTACGAAGAGACTTTTCATCCCCCTATCACTTCCTATTTTGGCTGTCCTAATAATTGGAACATAAAGGAATTGGAGATCTTGTTTTACGTTTTATAAAATGAGTCTTTGGGATCATTCTTAAAAACAAGAGAAGAGATACATAGAAAGAAATCCCTTATTCGGGAAAGAATCTACTACCTCCACACCAGCAAGACAAGGAACAAAAACGTTGTCAACTGTACGTTGTAGAATTTTTGGTCTGACTATAATTATTGAGTCACCAAGGTAAACAAGACTAGGCAAGAGAACTTTTAAACCATGTTGGATTTCAATGAGGTTATTATTCACTATTTTACTTTGTTACCATATTTCTGTTTGGATATATTTAAATATTGGAATCCTTTTAGCAGTGATTTAAAAGTTTAAGAGCACACCTGACATTCTGTATACATTTCACTGCTTACAGATTCTGCGTCACGTTCAAGCTTTCTCCGTTCATCTCCTAGTAATAACCGCTCTTTACCCAGTCTTTGCATTTCCTCTTTCAAATTAGCCCTTTGTTTTTCAACCTGCTCCTTAAATGAATCCATTATAAAAGAGTGCTCTGAAAAATTGTCTACATCATTTACCACATCATCATTGTCTCCATCAGCAAAGCTTCGTACAGTGTTAAGGTTAATGGTCTCCCCAACACGAAATTTAGTAAACTCTCCCATACCCGTCAAATTTTCCATTGCAGGATTTTTCAACTTAAACTGCTTAACATTGCTGTTACTTGAACACAAATCAGGTGATACTGACTCAGATGAAATGACAAGGGTACAATTGTTTCCAGAATGCCCCTGACCAATCTGACTTGAAGAGCGCAAATTTTTTGTCTCAGCCAAGTAAGCTCCTTTCTCATCAGTAGGTGTATCTGATTTCACAAACTCGCTTTCGGCGTAATACATACTGCTCCCACTGCCATTTTGTCCTATACCTGGCTGAATATTCTGGGTGCTGTCACCAGCTCTATCATCTAATGGAGCCGCTTCATTTGAGTTAACATCTGTACATGATTTAGACTGGATAGATGAAGGGTCATTTGCATTTGGGATATCAAACTCACCGACATTCTTCAGCCTTTGAGTACCATCACTTACTTTAAAATCGATTGGTTGAAGAACAGTCTCTGCAGATACCTGCATCCCCTCTTTATTCACTTCTTGACCTTTGGTATGTTTTATATCTTCAGGGGAAACATTAACGTATTTCTCACACCCCAAATCCTCGAGACTCCTCTTTATGGCTTCCTGAAAACTGATTTCTTCTTCCATATCACCTTTGGACACAACTTCCTTGTTTATAGGTTGGCATGAGAAAGTATGTCCAGGGATGTGAGAAGATCCATCCTCCCATTCCACATCAGTTCCAGCATCAGCTTTCATGTCTATTTCCTTGTAATCAGATAGGCATGAGGAAGCATGCATTTGACCATCCAAAAGTCCTCCCTTCCATTCCAAATTAATTTCATGACATTCACGGTTATCCATAGCAGACGGATATGCTCCTACTTCTACTTCATTATGTATAACATTTTTGTCTAAGATGACACCTTCCTCCCATTCGCAGTCTGAATCAGAAATGGAGCACTGTTTTTTTAAGAGTTCTTCATCAGAACAAAAACCCAAATCTGAATCTCCTGCAACGAGGCGAGTAAACAAATCATCATCGTCTCCGTTCTCACCATTGACGTCAAATATAACCTCTAAAGGAGCCTTATTTTTTTTGAACTCTTCCCTTTTATTATGGGCGGCAATTTCATCGTCACCCTGATCTAGACTTTCTAGGGGCTGCATCTTACAAGACAATTCTTCAGACACACCAGCAGAATCTGTATCTAAGGCTGTGCTTAAACTCTCTACCTCTGTCTCTTTCATCAGATCCAAATTTCTTTGCAAGTCACGGGTCATTCGCAATCCCATAGCTCTTACCCTACTGACCCTAACACGACCTCTCTCATCCACATATGTCTCAACATCTTTGTGAATCATGTTATCAGATTGATCTGCTACGGATCCAGATGCACTGGAATTCTTTGTGGGAACAGAACCATCTGGAGTATTTGAAGAAGGGGCAACCGGCATCTGTTGTTGCTCACCGCTGTTTTGGTCTAGTCCAGCTGATGCTATGAATCTTAATAAAATTGATCATGTAATTGTGTAATGTGAGTACTAACACTTGAAAAAAATGGAGAATTGAAAGAAAAAAAAACTTATAAAAAAGTGAATGTACAGCTTTGTGACATTTAGTATAAATCGCAAAAGGCTCTTTGTTATGAAAAATATAGTGATCAGATTTTGGTAAGTTACTTACTCTTTATCACCAGTAAAGGACGAAGAATAAATAAACTGTCGGTTAGCTTCGGAAGCTATCCGTGACGTCTGCACACCGCCTATTCCGTTCCCAGCTGCAGATTTACGCACTTCATCAATATCCCGCCTGAAAGCAACAGTTTTAAGATAAGACTGTATTTGCAGCTCTGAGAACCTTTCCGGCACCTATATGAAAATGATGAGAAACAAGTCAATTGATTATCACTTATGCAGAGCTTCATAAAATTACAAAATTTGCCATTATATAATTTCTGCTTCACGTTCGACTTCAGTTCAATATCATTGAGGATACCTTCTTCACTTTCTGGTACTTCTGCCTATTTTCAGCCATCAGTCTTTCTCTCATCTGCAAAAGCATGAGCACATCAAATAATTCTGTATAGATGATATGCCAATTACTGAAATTTGTCAGCCTAAGGAGGTAAAGATGATCAAGTTACCTGAGCAAGAAGATCAAGTTGCATAGAAGGAGGTAAAGCAGCTAAGACAGCAGGATCCATCTTCCCATGCATTGTTGGCTACACAAGCAGAAAACTGTAAGATACCTACTTACTCTTATCTTACATTGTGACATTCAACAAAAATCCAGAGATCACAACAATTATGTTTGGAAATGAATCTGAATTTGAATGGTCAAGTGTAATTACCCTAAATCTAACATGGCTGGATAGTAGGTATATAAACCCCCAGCTAAGTCACACATAATCTTCAAAAAAATTGTAATCATTACTCAAACATGCTTGTAATCATATACTTATAGGTGTGTTAAGAATAATATCTCAACAAGGATACAATATAAATATAATTTCTAAGAGTAAATAGCATTTGTTTTTTATAATTTTTTTTAAAGAAAAAAAAAACACATTGAATATTTAGCAACAAAAAAAGGGAAAAGAACAGCAACTGCACATATCCATATTGCAGAGATACAAGTACTTAAAGTATTTCAAACAGATATCTCAAACCACTACATTGTGCTTCTTGCCTGCAACTTGAAACACATTTCACAAGCAAGAAAATGTCCTGAGACGACTCATAACAACACATGAAACAACTTACGAGAATCATCTCCTCGTCTGCCTCGTCATCCTCTTCCTCATGAGGTACAGAAGCAGCAGATGTCGAAGCATGGTGCATTTGACTCCCTTCTTCCTCTGCCGCAAGAGAAGCAGCCAACCTTTATGCACAGAAGGACAAACATTTTACAATTTTTACATACCAAGAGAGAAATCAGATCTGACCTGGTAAAGGGCTTACATTTCGTCAATTTCTTCTTGATTATAGCTTCCAGAAACCGGTTCCTTTCCTTCCGAATCTATATCTGTGATTTTCCTTTTACCCTTTGCATCAGCAGCAGATGATGAAGCATAGTCCATTTGACTCCCATCTTCCTCCGCCGCAAGGGAGGCAGCCAACCTTCATTAACACCCGAACAAACATTTTTATCTCTTTACATAACAAGAAAGCAAATCATATCCGACTAAAAAAGGACTTACATTTCGTCAATTGCTTCTTGATTAATGCCTCCAGAAACAGGTTCCTTTTCTTCTGAAGCTGTTTGTGCTTTATGTTTAGTTTTCCTTTTACCCTTTCCCTTTGCATCATTCTGTCGTCTCTGGTCCTCGAGATTTTCTGCCAGTTTTTGCAACCTATGTGTCTTCATCTATTAAGACAAACGAAAACAAGAAAAACCTACTAAATTTAATACCACACCGACTTTGATCCTAACAAAAATAAAAATACAAACCAACAGAGTCAATCATTTTGCTTGTATATACTATAGTGTATACAGCTACATACAAATAACAGAAATTCTCAAACACGTAAAGGCTTATAGTCTTATGCAAAATGATAAAACCTTGGACACAATACAAAAATACATAATCAATGCATAAAGTATGAAATGAACACATTGTACAACAAATTCATTCAAGTTACTAACATTTCGATAACGAAAAACCAAGTGAGATACACAAACAAACTCACATGATTAAGAAGTAGTTTTTCAGCAGTTTTACGAATATTAGTCTGAGCATTTTCGCGTTGTCTGCGACGAGCAGCAACAGTTCTCTTCTTAAGCGCAGGGGCAGCTCCATCGAAAACAAAAACAGGCTTAACACGAAGAAACAAAAGCTTACAAATTCGTCGAAAAAAGCCTAAAATGTGAGCGTTTTTCACCATCTCCCCTTTCTCATCCCTCATCGCTTTCATAAATTGTACCATCCAAATACTCGCATCTACAAAAACAAATTGATAAAAGCAAATATTATTATTATTATTGAATAGATTCAGTTGAATTGGGGAGACGTGATGTTATAATTAGGGTTAGGGATTGGAGTGGGGGGGAGTACCGATGGCGAGTTTTTTTCCGGCGAGAGTTTCGACGTTGACGCGACGGCCGACGGGGGCTAAGAGCTCCCAGAGATTGTGAACACCCATTGGTCTGATGCGATGTGATCACTTGGCTATGGTTGGCTGATTTGTTGTCTGGTTTATTGCCGCCAAGTTGTGCACACAGCTTTTTTACGTGGAGGGAAGTCGGTTAGTCTTTTGGCGTAGTTAGAATTCTGATTGATAATCTATTTTATACGAGTAATGCTAAGTCTATATCATTGGTTACATAATTTGTACTAAAGTGTATTTTTATTGGTCGATATTATTGTGAATGCATGAGATCCATTGAATTAAATTAATTAAATTGAAACACTTATCATTTTGTGAAATTTTATGTAATTCTAGCATTTTTCATTTTATATTTAAGATACTATTGAAATTTGAAAATTTTCAATGTTTTGAAATTGGACATGTTTTCTTCAAGAGCCTAGGGTTCACGCCTTCACGGAATGCCCTCCGGCCATCCAACCCGATCCGACTTTTGTATCGAATGGGGTGGGGATTTGGGAATTTTTTTGAATACGAATCGGGGAAGGAGAACAATTTTCAAAAAATATCGAGAAGCGAATTGGGACCGAAATTCTATGTCTTCCTGACCCGATCCCTGATCTCCATTCTAATTTTCTCCACTCGACCCAATTTCTTAATCCACGACCACACTCTAATACATCTATCTATCTTTATCTATTCTTAATCCAGGACTAGATTTCACCACACTCTAATACATCTATTTATCTTTATCGATACTATTATATAAAAGCCGAAACATTAAAAGTTTGGTCGATCAAAGATGATGATGAATAGTGATTTCAAGAAACTAACTTTGATTTCTTGTTTTCTTTGGTTGATCTAAGTTATATTAAGGCTATACAAGGACTAATCAAGGTTTATTAAGGCTTTTACATACTCCAAGGAAGGTATATCTCTTAAGAACCCTATATCTTACTTTGAGTTTATGGATGTTCTTGGTGGTTTTTATCTTAGTTATGATTATGGTGTTATTATAAGCATGTAAGCATGATTATGTAGTTAGCTTTGTTGATTTAAGAGATATGATGATTATGATGGTGTAATGAGATGTTCTTGGACTTGTTAAGATGAATATCATATGTATAAGATTGATGGTACGCCCGGTGTGGCTTGGTTGTGATGTAACAAATTTGGAAACGTTCGACTTATAGCCGTCGTAATGCCGAAATTTTGTTAACCCTTAAAATTCATGCATAACAGTAGCCATAAGTCTCTGACCTTAATGATTATATGGACTGACCTTATAGATCTCGAGTCATAGATCGTTTTGGCACGAGAATCGAAACAAAAGGATTTACGATTTAGGAGATATGGCCGATTTAGTGAAAGTCGTTCGAAACAGTAATTGCGAGTTCGTAACTGGAATTGAACCCCCTTAACATGAATAATTCAGTGGCGAATCTTGGTAATTGAATACTAGAGATCATAAGGAAGGTTTGAGAGAAGACCTCATGTCAAACGAATTGTTTTTCGATTTTATAAAAATGTTCGAATCGAGGTTAAGTACGAATGAACCCCTTAAAAGAACACTTGGTTATAACTTAGAAAACGGACAATAAGTCTCGAGGTATAATCTTTGTTGGTAAACGACCGACCTTAGAACTTATATGACTTAAGAACCTACCAAGTGTAAGTGTAATGACATGCCTTGATAATGATCAATTGTCCGATCACAACGATGTTAATAAGAGTTAACTTGAAAGCGTGTTTTAGATCAAGTAAAGTATGTACTTAGCTTTTCAAAGTGATAGGTGATTAACCTTGAATAAATTTTTGTTATTTATAGATCACCGGACCGATCCGAGATACACTACCCCTACAGAGCTTCCAGGCAAGTTTCCAATACTTTGGAACTGTTGTTGTGATAATATATATGATTGATTATTGTTATACATATGTCATAGCATGCATGCCTGCTTTCAAATTATATTGTGATACTTGTTCCATGATTTGATGTTGGCTTATAAGTTAGATACGAGATATACTAGTTATAAGCCGGATATTGCTAAGACCCTTAGTGAAGGGCATATGATCTCATTCTTTTAATATAGACCGGGAGTCAGTATTTCTTGATATATTGTGATTATTTTCTGAGGAAAAATATTTATTAAGTAAATATTTTTCCATTACTTATCTGTTGAATATTATTTGAATATTCATTCGAGATTATTTATATAATGAATATTATTTTGAATATTCATTTGAGGCTATTGATTTAGATGAATATTATTTTGGAATATTCATTTGAGTTTATTTATTTAATGAATATTATTTTGAATATTCATTTCAGCTTTATTTCTTTAATGAATAGTATCTTAAATAATCATTTAAGGTTGATTAAATTATCGGATATTATTTTGAATATTTATTCGAGGAATTATTTATTTCGTGAATATTTTATATATTTATTCGAGGGTTAATTACGAGCAATATTTTATATTAAGAATATTCTGGAAATATTTCTGGTTTAAGAAACATTCTTTGAATATTTATTTAATTCTTATTACTAGCTTTAAAAATGATTCATTTTATTCAAATGTTATCTTCAACCTCCAAATATTATGTAAAATATTTTCGAGCCTTTTTATGATTATTTTTATCAAGGAGAGGTTCCCAAAACTCCATTTTCTTCATTTAAAGCTATCTTCCAAATTATGAGGGAACCTTACTTGAGAGCTGTTATTTATTTGTTTGACTTCCCGGTCATAAAACTTTTAAAACTATTCTTTTCACTCGCAACGTGGTTGCTATTTATCAAGACGAGTCTCTGTGTTACTTCCTCATCATTCGAGGGGTAATATTATTGGAACAAGTCGATATCCATTAACAAGCAACTGCTTGGGAAATATTGGTGAATTTTCCTTTCCAACTAGATACGACTACCTTGTGGAGTCCTATCAACAAGTATTCCACTTGGGGAAAGGGGGACGAGCTTTACGTTTCTGAGTTATGGATTTATTCGAACTAGGAGTATTTGTATAATGTGTAAGAGGCTGTGGGATAGTCCATCATTGAAACTGGTATAAGAGGTTGTGGGACAGTCCATCCTGGAAATAGGGTCCGAGTGGCGCCGGCCCCGACTAAGCCCAAAGATGGCTAGGGAGATCCGGCGTATGGTGTTGTCACTATGTTCTTCCTTCTACATGTAGAGAAACAAATTTTGAGATGCACGACCTGCGACTCATCATCGTAAGGTGGTGTCATCCAGCGCGACATACTCCAGCATTGGTTCATCATCCAAATCTATTTATTTTCTGCAACATGAAGTATCACTCGTGTTGACAGGGTTTGAAAACTGTTCAGAACTAAAATTACTCTGAAATACCTCGTAACTTCATCGTTTATATTATACTGGCACTATGTTCGTTAATGCATGGCATATGATTTCAAAAATACTTTTGAACTGTTATATATTATTGTTCAGTATACATTATTGTTGGTGGGCTATTGCTCACCCTTGCTTTATTATTTATATCACAACAACAGTTAGGGTTGATGGCCCGCGTAAGGCGCACTCGGCGCAAGCAGGTGACTCCAGTCGTAGGACTACCCGCTGATATTGTTGCTGCCATTGCTGAGGTAGACTGACGGCTTTTGTTTTCAACCTTAATTATATGTATAATTAATGTTAATCAACGGCAAGAACTTTTAAACTTATGTTGTAATCACTTTGGGTTGTAATAACTTATATTCGTGGATCCTATAATTAGAAGACTTATTTCAGTTTCTTCTCTGGGACTATGTAACACCCCCAGATTCGGGGTCCGGGATCCGATCGTTACGGTCTCCATTACTGTTCACAATACTTGAACTTACTTCAACTCAAAATAAATTACATCTTTATGACCCAACACAACAATATAAAACACACCCGTTATAGTCCCAGAGATGAAATCAGAGTAACTACCAAATTTTATTAAGCACAATATGAGTTCTTACAATCCAAAAGAAGTTCAATATGAATACATACTCTTTCCCATCCATTTGCATAAGTCATACTAGACCATATACTTGGTACTGAAAGAATAAATCTATCCTACCAATAGCTTTCTCTTCGGCTCTGGTAGTCTCATCGTCCTCGCCAGCGTCGAGTGCGCCTTGTGCGAGTCATCTGGTCTAGCTATTGTTGTGATATAATAATAAAGCAAGGGTGAGCAATAGCCCACCAACAATAATATTTAACTGAACGATAATATATAACAGTTCAAAAGTATCTTTCAAACCATATGCCATGCATTTACGGAAATGATGCCAGTATAATATGAACGATGAAGTTACAAGGTAACTCAAAATGTAAATATATGTGCGAATATCTGCTATGTCGAAAATAAGCAAGATATTATCATTTATCATATAAAGAGGAACTTTCAAGGAAAATATTGCAATTCCAGTTATTAACATTTTTCGAAGTCCTACAACCTGAAAGAAGTATCTTCGATACGTGTTGCGGAAGACACCGTCAACCTGAAAGAAGTCTCTTCGATACGTGTTGCAGGGAATTCCCAATTTGGGAGATGAACCAATACTGGAGTTATCACGCGCCAGCTGTCCCACTCCCTGATGATCAATCGGGGATGGTACAGCCCAATATAGTTTACTGCCGGTAGAAGGAAGAACTGATGGCTCCACTTGTCGATTGCCTTTAATAGTAACTCCCTGGCCAATGGTTAGGCCTTGTGATGGACCGCGCGACTTGGCCTCTTACACACGACTTCTAGTTCGAATAAATCCATAGCATCGAAACATAGAGTTTGTCCTCCCTTCCCCAAGTGACTCCACAAAGTAGTCGTATCTAGTTGGAAAGGAAAATTCACCAACATTTCCCAAGCTTTTGCTTGTTAATGGATATCAACTAGTTCCAACAATCTTACCCCTCGAATGATGAGAAGGTACACAGACTTAATGAGTCCATAGCAACCAAGTTGCGAGTGAAAAGGATAAATTATGAGATTTATGACCGGGAAGTCTACAAGATAAATAACATTGCTCAAGTAGGTTCCCCTATAACATGGAAGTTTGAGCGAGCATTTAAATCCTTTTAAGATAGATTTAAATGAAAAATAAAGAGTTGGGAACCTTTCCTTGATAAAATAGTCGTAAAAAGACTCCGAAATATTTTACATAATATCTGGAGGTGACAGATAATCTCCGAATAATATAAATCATTTTTAAAAAGAATTTAAAAGAATTAAATAAATATTCCAAGAATATTCATTAACTCAATAATAATTACGGAATATCATTAAATCATAATATTGCTCGTAAGTAATCCTCGAATGAATATATAGAATTATTTGCTAAATAAAACCCTCGTTAAATTAATATTCAAAATAATATTCATTAAATAATTAAACTCCAATAAATATTTAAAATAATATTCAACAAATAAGTCAAACCTTAAATGAATATTTGAAAATAATATTCATTTAATATTTAATCTTCTAAATGAATATCCAAATAACATTCATTTAATAATTAAACTCCAATAAATATTTAAAAGAATATTCAACAAATAAGTCAAACCTTAAATGAATATTTGAAAATAATATTCATTTAATATTTAATCTTCTAAATGAATATCCAAATAACATTCATTTAATAAATAATCTTCTAAATGAATATCCAAATAATATTCATTTAATAATTAAACTTCTAAATGAATATCCAAATAATATTCATTTAGTAATCAAAACTTTAAAGGAATAATCGAAATAATATTCCTTAAGTAAATAGAACTTCCAATGAATATTTTAAAATAATATTCATCAAGTACATAAAACCTTAAATGAATATTCGAAAGTAATATTCATTTAATAAATAACATTCTAATGAATATCAAAATAATATTCATTAAATAATCAACTCTAAATGAATATTCGAAACTAACATTCATTTAATATCTCTCGACTGAGATAATACTCGAATAACATTCCTCGAAATATTTCCAAGTAATTGATACTTTATGGAATATAAATAACGTTTAACAATAACATTCCTCAAATAAATAATAATCTGTCGTTGGAATCCCTCCGGGTTTCCACGACTATCTATATCTCAAAATACCGACTCCCGGTCTATATTTAGAATGAATATCATATGCCCTTCGCTAGGGTCTTACCAAAACAATCCGGCTTATCACTGATAATTTGTATCTAGTCTATAAGCCAATATCAATTCAGGGAACAAGTATCACAAAAACCAGAGTCACGATATAATTGGAAACAGGCATGCATGCGATGGCATATGTAAAACAGAAATCATATACATATATTATCACAACAACAGGTTCAAAGGTTTGAACACTTGCCTGGTAATCGGGTGTGGGTGGAGACAGCGTGTCCTGGGTCTGCTCGATGATCTATAAACAATAAGAACATTCGAGGTTAACCACTTAACACCTTTTAAAAGTCTAGGTATAAACTTCACTTAAGTCGAAACACGTTTTCGAATTATCTCGTTATACACCTTTTAGTGTAACTCTTTTTATCACCGATACGATCCGATATTTGTTCGTTATTAAGACATGTCATCATACCCACACTTGGTATAAACTTAAGTCGTATAAGTTCTAACGTTGATCGATTACGAACCGAGATTATACCTCGAGTTTTATCGTTCGTTTTCTAAGTTATAACCAAAGTTATACTTTTAAGGGATTCGTTCGCGTTTAACTTCGATTCGAACATTTTTATAAAATCGGAAAATGATCCGTTTGATATGTGGTTTTCTCTCATACCTTCCTTATGACCTCTAGTATTTATTTACCAAGATTCGCCACTGAGTAACATGCCTTACGAGGGTTCAATTGAAGTTACGAAGTTTTACTTACGGTTCCGAACCAATTTTAGTAATTTGACCATAACTCCTAAACCGTAAGTCGGAATGTTTCGATTCTTTCGCCAAAACGATATATGACTCGAGATCTATGAGTGCATGTCATGTTCATAACCAGTTAAGACAATTAACCCTACTGTGATGCATGAATTCTATAAGGTTATCGAAAATCGGGCATTACGACGGCTATAAATCGAATATTTCCAAATTCCAAATTTTCCAATAATCATAGTTTCCACTCCAAACAACATATACATGTTATTTAACCATGAACTAAGGCCAAGCAATGCCTTTCTGTTCATCTAAACTATTTATCCTCTTATATCAACAAATCACTACATAAGCATGCTTTAATCATCACCATAATCATACTAATCTAAAACTCATCAAGAACATCATTAAACTCAAAGTAAGGCCTAGGGTTTCAAGAGTGTTATACCTTCCTTGGGGTGTGTATGCACTTAGTAAGCCTTGTATAGTCCTTTTATAGCCTCCATGAAGCTTGGATCATCAACCAAAATCAAGATCCAAGAATTTTGTTCTTGAGGTTACTATTCATCCTCCACTTTCTTGATTTTATTGAAAATGGAAAGTGTGGTGTTTGAGGCTAAGATTTCAAGGGTATCATTTTTATGAAATATAGGATCTATGATTAATTTTTGGAGATCAAACAATGGTGGTAAGGATGATTTTTGTTTTTGAATTAAGGAGGAAGTCGAATGGTGCTAGATGGGGGAGAGGAAGAGGTTTTGCTTGACTTGCTCTTGGAAATAATGCATAAAGTGATATGTTTAGCATAATATCTCATCCTTGGTTGCTTTAATAAAGTGATGATGCATGCAATGATGTAATTTGGCAAGACAAGTGTTGATATTTTGGTGGTTTAAGGCTAACCAAGTGGTTTGTATGCTAAGTACTTGGTTGCATTCTAATTGATCTAGTTCCTTGCTAGTTACTAGATATTTATCACTTGCACATGCATGTATCTTGCTTCCTCTGCTTGTTTCTTTGTCCGTTTATTGCTCAATTCATTGATCGTTCGGAGGAATAACTCATTCGTTACTAGTTAGGGTTTTACCTGAAATATTCTTAATATTAATACTATCATTCTCCATCTTTCTTACTAACTTTCGAATTTATATTCCTTAAATCCCTTCGTTAAATTCTTAAGTCTTTCAGTGTCCAGGGAACTCTCGGAGAAAATAAAAGTGCGGTTTTTCAGAATCCGACAGCTTTTACATACAATTATTTTCCTCCTGGATCACTAATACGAACTCGGAAATCCGTTCTGAATACTTCCATATATTGTCATCTCATAATATTCTCTTTTCCACCAAAACACTATTCATTCTTTATTCTTTACTTATTCTCTTAGGGTTGTACAATTGTCCCTGATCTCTTTCGATCGTTCCTTAACCTTTTTACGGACCCACTGGACCAATAACAGATATCGATTTGGATGACATAAGAATAATCTTCTCCTTTAGAATTATCAAATCTCAATTCCCTAGGAGATAGATAATTCTTATCTAAAGTTTCAACCAATAGTATTCTTCATGGCATATAAACATTTGAATCCAAATCTATTCCTTTCATTCATTATCTCAATCGTTACATCATAGTCGTAATCACTATTCACCATTACCTCAGTATATAATAAAAAGTTTTTAATTATATCCAAAATTTGGGGTTCTTACAGTCTCCCCTCCTTAAAAGGATTCCGTCCCAGAATTAGGTAGGAAGCAAAGAGTCGTTTGTCTGTCGTTTCACCTTTCAGCTTCCGGGTCAACTCTTAGTCGTTCTGCCCTTACTCAACACATCTACTGGTGCTACAATACGTACTTTATCCTTTTTCCATCAACTTTGCTACTTTTCGTACAACACATTATTCGGGTTATGTTCTTACCCAGTATTATCATTATTGTTCTTATTGATATCCGCAGTGGCTTTGGTATCACTATCGTGCTGCGAATTCGGAGATAACTTCGCTCGCACTGTGTATTTCCTGCTCGCTTTAATCTTCGCAATCTCGATCAATATAGAGAAGTGGAAAGATTTATTGAGAGATCACTATGATCAATTGAACATTTGTTATATTGCATAGTTAGTACAGAAGGGGGCTAGCCTTTAGTACTTGACAAGCAATTAAAAAGTTATGGTACTCCACTTAGACTTCTATCACATAGACAGATAGTCACGTAGCAGTACCTCCCCTCCTTAAAGGGTTGTTCTTCTCAATCCATAAAGAAGATGACTAAGAGAGAAGAAAAGAAAAGAGTTCTAAAGGATTATAGAAAGTTTTCATGATTGAAAAATATCATACTCAGAATTTACCTCTGAACTATAGAGGTTCATCAAGGAAGAAATTAATCATAATTATATCCAATACTATTTGATCGCAATCTCATGTGTCAACATATCTTGCTGCTTTATCCACTATTCTATGGACCTATACTCTGGTTCAACCTTAGCACACTTACTTTTGGAAAATCTTTGAACCTCTCAGGTTAAATCTTAGTTTCTCGCTTGACACTATTGTTACTGATATTCCATGTCACGCTACTAGCTTATTCATATCTATAATATTAACATTATCAGGTTGTCATCCCGAGAATTCATCAGAAACCCCTTTTATTAATCCATTCATAACATTCCTTGCTTCACATTCCCTAGTTGCTTTCCCAGTCTTTTCTTTATCAATCACATCCTTCTTATTATCTGATTCTTATTTACTTTTGTTATTTACTTCCACCTTCATCTCTTTATTGAGACATCTTTTGCACTTGGCACCTCCTTATTGGTATCTCGTCACATTTACTCTATAATCATCACATTATTCCAATTTAAAACCTCCGAAATGAATCTGGCCGATTTCTTTAGCTTAGATCCAATATAATCTACTTCTGTCAACTTGTTTCTCATCACTTATTCTTTTCTACCCGCGGTTTTCCACAGGTTGTCTTTCGTAAGTCAGACCAGGTCGTACACCTACCTGCTCACACTCTTATCATCTGTTGAGCATCTGCATTTTACTGGTGTAGCTTTGCCACATGAAACATGTTACTACCATGCTATAAGCTTTGGGGGTAAAACTGGCTCGAATGCCACCTTCTGAACACTTTTAAACTCTCAGGTGGCCTAATAAGTCTCGGGCTCAACTACCCTTCCCTCCATGTCTCATTAATTCTTTCCACGGGAATATCTTTAACATCATGAATCATCAACCTCATATTCTCTATTTTGTTTGCGCAGAAGTACACTAACACAAACTTGCTTGTCATTCATCAACATGCCATTTAGCTTATCAATAGCAGCACTTTCTTTATCTTTACGTTGTCATCTACTTTCTTAGAAGAATCACCATCGCTTGTTGTTTACGTAGTGCATTAATAGCTAATTTTACGGGTTTCAAATCCCTTAGGAGGACAAAGTAATCACTATTCCTTATTCATAAGGAACACTTCCTGAACTTGATGTAGATATTACATGAAGTAGATAAAATTGCAGAAGAGCTTCAAGCATCACGGCTATGTCCGGTTGATGAAACTATCACTCATGCATCTTCCATAGAAGACTGGAAATTTAATGGTTTACTTCGTCAATTTTGTTTCATGGTCCTGGTTTGCCTCAAAACGTGACCTTCTACGGTATGAAATATGCTTAAGACTCCATCAGGAATCGAATCTTTACTTAAACTATTATTACCGTCGATTCTTGCACAATCATCAGAAGGAATGTAAATTCCTCTACTCCGGTATGACCTTCCAGGTCCTTCCAAATATCAGTCTGTTTCTTCGGTATGAACATTTGTAATTATTCTTCTATACTTAGACTGTCGGCCACCTCATTGGCCTTTCCTGATAATAATAATTTCTTGTAATCAATGTTCTCTGGATACGTTCCAACTCAAATTTTTCTACCTCATTCCCATCACTGTTGGGTTCAAGCATTCTCCCTTAAGCTCTGCTGAAGGAGAAAATATAACTATCAGTCTTTTTCTATAAGTCATTGCTTCCACCTTCCCGTGGGAACTTTATCAAAGTTACCCTCAATCATACCTAGGATATTTGTTTTCTTAGTTCTTTCTTGTTCTAGGATAATCTCAACCTTCTTTGGTTCCATCCATACCTCATCATGGTTTCATATATGCCTCATCTGGCATTTTTGTTATTGTGTCTTACATTCTCTTTCAAACTTCTAGTTGGAAACTCAAAATATTAACTTTTTCCTTGTAAGGTTTCTTAGGTCGTCCTCATCATTCCTCCTGTATTTTCTAGGTACAGGGTATAGCAGGACGTCATTGATCAATACTCTAATAATTCTATCTACGTTCTTTCCAGAACTCTTTTTAGTAATCCTTACAGGTCATTGTTGCCTTAACAAATCCAACTCATATCATCTGAATTCACAATGTCTTTATTAGGGTTAAAGCCATCCATTGTGCATTCCCCAGGGTTTGTCTTAATTTGTGGATGTCCTATCCTTAATTCAACTGCCAAGGAATTCCTGAATCCTATAATTGGCAATGAAATCATGTATCCCTTAATAAGGGTCTCTTATCAATCATTCTCATTTGATAATCGATCGGTGGCTTAATGCTAACCTCTACTTTTAGATAGTTTCCAGCCTCTTCGACCTTCCCAAAAGACAATGTATGTCTATCTGCTCTCTTACAGAACTTGGTAATGGTAGCAATGATGTTTTGGAAGATTTTGGTTGAGTTCAACGTGAATCACTTAGTACTTATCATTCTTCGCGAAGGTACTTGCCTCAGACAAAATTTCTACAGCATACCGTTCAATTTCTGTCCATTTCTATACTCTCTTCATATATCTTCATTGTTTACTTTCCTCCGTCATAATATATTCATGGTATTCATGATACCCTAACATCATACATCTCAAGTCATTATACTTCCATTTTTACTCGTAATCTTGGGCAATCATATACACATGAATCACTTTAGTACGGGTGACCCCATTCCAAAAAGTCTAGTAAATTCCCAATCCAAACATGGGTTGCAAAGGGTTCAGTAGAAGATTCCTACGATCTCATTAATATTTCCTTTTTATCAGAAGCCCTTGCAGTCGGTGCTTACTTAGAAGCAACCCTTCTTTGTCCTTTCATTGCTGGTCCAGTCACCTGATAATCCTTTGTGACTTGGCCTCAACTGGCCACACTAAAATAAAAATATATGATTTTAGAGGTTGGCTAATAGCATTACTTTTCTAGCAACGGCCGGCATAGTGCCTTCTTCTTTGATACCTTTCTACCCTTTCCAAAACTTTACTTCATATAAGTCTTAATCGACTACTCGGCACCGTCTCCGGTCACCTTTCCTCAACTTTTATCTTTTCAACTATTCTTATCAATCCCGCGTGCCATGCAAGCTTACCATTCCTGGCATAACAGCCTTTTCATTTAAGTCAATCCCGGAATTTCTCAGTCCGGCTGGTTTCTTACTTACATTTCCTGTTTCCGTCCAATCTCAACTTCATCATTTTATTTGTACAATCAATCGCGATAATCGGGGTCTGTCCACTAATCCATATAGCGGCTACCTTACCCAATTTACGGGGTTCGCCCCAGTTTCTACTCTCTTCCATGACGTTCTCTGATAATCGGAAAGACAAGGTTTGTCAAAACTCACCGAATTCTTTTCCAGAATTAGGGAAATTTTGGTCAATCTATCCACCTACTGGTAACATTAAGGAGACCAGTTTCGAAACCTGAAGAATAGTTCTATGAACCTCCAAGCAGGTAGAACCATAAGCAGTCATAATTAACGAAATAATCGACATCAGGTTGGAAGTTTAACTACTGGGGAGGAACCAATTATATACATCCCTTAGAAGGGAATCAACAGTTTCAAACTGAAACCTGTCACAACGTCCTGATACCTATACGTCCTGATATTCAATATTACAAAATGTCAGTCTACCTAACCACTAGTCTGAGAAGGAACATTACCGTCGGAGTTGGTTGTTCCATAAAATTAGCACTACTAAGGCCATCCGAACCTGGTGAACCGTGCTGTCCGAATGCATCCGTAAGTACTTTGTCGTGTTGCGCAAGCACACATCCTAATCCTTTATGCGAAGCGTCGTTGGAAGCACAAAGTCTCCTTTTTCCATTAAGCAATGCCAACTCTTGGTCATTACCAATTTCATCTTTTAGCTCCAGGAAGATTTTCTTACATTTTTCTCTTTAACTGCTGATCGTATTACTTGATCCAATATAATTCCGCGTCGGAGTAAACTTAAGGTAACTACTATAATCCATTCAAAGAAAGTATTTAATATTCCTCTGAACCACATGCATCTAACATTTCTGGTTCATCATTTCACTGAGTTGAAATAACCCTATACTCAGTCTTTGACAGCAATCTCATTACGAGTTCATCTTGACTCACTGGTCTTATCTTTCGGTAGGTTCTGAGATCATTGTCTCGCTTACTACTTCCTTATATAACTTTATCCAATCATGCTGTCACTTCCCAATGTCTTTACTTTCTAACTGATTCATTCATAAAATGAACATTTCCCTTAATAAAACCACCTCATTAACCTCAATTTGGTTCCATAATTATAACCTATGACATCTGCCTTCTCATGGCAAATTATTATCGACAATATTCATACTAATTCATTTGTCAAATGATATGGCACTTACTGCCTCCTTCTCAACTATTTCTAGGGACTCTGCTCCTCGTCCTATATCGATGTCTTTGATAATCATACATCCCTCTAGCTCTTTCTTCGTTAATATGAAAGTCTTTGAGGATTCTCGTCTATTTCCGTATAAGATCTCAAGTAATTCTTCCAATCCGTCTTACTCGCTGGTACTACATCCAGTAGTCCGGCTACGAATCCAATCATGAATCTTCCGTTCTCTTGCTAATAGCTCAGTTCTTTATGCCCACTTTTCTGAGCACCATACCTTAATCATCACAGTCTTTCTGGCTGCGGCCCTCATTCCTCAAGGGTAAGCTCCTTATCCTAACAGGACTATCCTTATCTGCTGGAACCTCTTCCGGGTCTCCAGTAGGGTACTCCATCGAATTACCCGCTGATCTTTAGCATATAAAGCATCATCGTGCTGCTGCTCGTCTGCCTCAAGGTCTGTCGCCTTACTCGTCGATACGATATCGAGCTAAGTTACTATCACGATACTTAAGAGTTCCCATAAGGGTTTTATATGTCATCACTACATTAAGTAGTCCGACTATGAACTTGGCAAGAGTTCTTATTATCTTAGTGAATTTATTGTTTTAACGTCGCCTCATCTCTGGGGTTTATAACGTACGCTCTGATACCATTTCTGTAACACCCCCAGATCCGGGGTCTGGGATCTGGTCGTTACGGTCTCCATTACTGTTCACAATACTTGAACTTACTTCAACTCAAAATAAATTACATCTTTATGACCCAACACAACAATATAAAACACACCCGTTATAGTCCCAGAGATGAAATCAGAGTAACTACCAAATTTTATTAAGCACAATATGAGTTCTTACAATCCAAAAGAAGTTCAATATGAATACATACTCTTTGCCATCCATTTGCATAAGTCATACTAGACCATATACTTGGTACTGAAAGAATAAATCTATCCTACCAATAGCTTTCTCTTAGGCTCTGGTAGTCTCATCGTCCTCGCCAGCGTCGAGTGCGCCTTGTGCGAGTCATCTGGTCTAGCTGTTGTTGTGATATAATAATAAAGCAAGGGTGAGCAATAGCCCACCAACAATAATATTTAACTGAACGATAATATATAACAGTTCAAAAGTATCTTTCAAACCATATGCCATGCATTTACGGAAATGATGCCAGTATAATATGAAAGATGAAGTTACAAGGTAACTCAAAATGTAAATATATGTGGGAATATCTGCTATGTCGAAAATAAGCAAGATATTATCATTTATCATATAAAGAGGAACTTGCAAGTAAAATATTGCAATTCTAGTTATTAACATTTTTCGAAGTCCTACAACCTGAAAGAAGTCTCTTCGATACGTGTTGCGGAAGACACCGTCAACCTGAAAGAAGTCTCTTCGATACGTGTTGCAGGGAATTCCACTTGTCAAACTATATTGGGCTGTCCCACTCCCTGATGATCAGTCGGGGATGGTACAGCCCAATATAGTTTACTACTGGTAGAAGGAAGAACTGACGGCTCCACTTGTCGATTGCCTTTAATAGTAACTCCTTGGCCAATGGTTAGGCCTTGTGATGGACCGCGCGACTCGGCCTATTACACACGACTTCTAGTTCGAATAAATCCACAGCATCGAAACGTAGAGTTTGTCCTCCCTTCCTCAAGTGAAATACTTGTTGATAAGACTCCACAAAGTAGTCGTATCTAGTTGGAAAGGAAAATTCACCAACATTTCCCAAGCTTTTGCTTGTTAATTGATATCAACTTGTTCCAACAATCTTACCCCTCGAATGATGAGAAGGTACACACAGACTTAATGAGTCCATAGCAACCAAGTTACGAGTGAAAAGGATAAATTATGAGATTTATGACCGGGAAGTCTACAAGATAAATAACATTGCTCAAGTAGGTTCCCCTATAACATGGAAGTTTGAGCGAGCATTTAAATCCTTTTAAGATAGATTTAAATGAAAAATAAAGAGTTGGGAACCTTTCCTTGATAAAATAGTCGTAAAAAGACTCCGAAATATTTTACATAATATCTGGAGGTAACAGATAATCTCCGAATAATATAAATCATTTTTAAAAAGAATTTAAAAGAATTAAATAAATATTCCAAGAATATTCATTAACTCAATAATAATTACGGAATATCATTAAATCATAATATTGCTCGTAAGTAATCCTCGAATGAATATATAGAATTATTTGCTAAATAAAACCCTCCTTAAATGAATATTCAAAATAATATTCATTAAATAATTAAACTCCAATAAATATTTAAAATAATATTCAACAAATAAGTCAAACCTTAAATGAATATTTGAAAATAATATTCATTTAATATTTAATTCTAGATGAATATCCAAATAACATTCATTTAATAAATAATCTTCTAAATGAATATCCAAATAATATTCATTTAATAATTAATCTTCTAAATGAATATCCAAATAATATTCATTTAGTAATCAAAACTTTAAAGGAATAATCGAAATAATATTCCTTAAGTAAATAGAACTTCCAATGAATATTTTAAAATAATATTCATCAAGTACATAAAACCTTAAATGAATATTCGAAAGTAATATTCATTTAATAAATAACATTCTAATGAATATCAAAATAATATTCATTAAATAATCAACTCTAAATGAATATTCGAAACTAACATTCATTTAATATCTCTCGACTGAGATAATACTCGAATAACATTCCTCGAAATATTTCCAAGTAATTGATACTTTATGGAATATAAATAACGTTTAACAATAATATTCCTCAGATAAATAATAATCTATCGTTGGAATCCCTCCGGGTTACCACGACTATCTATATCTCAAAATACCGACTCCCGGTCTATATTTAGAATGAATATCATATGCCCTTCGCTAAGGGTCTTACCAAAACAATCCGGCTTATCACTGATAATTCGTATCTAGTCTATAAGCCAATATCAATTCAGGGAATAAGTATCACAAAAACCAGAGTCACAATATAATTGGAAACAGGCATGCATGCGATGGCATATGTAAAACAGAAATCATATACATATATTATCACAACAACAGGTTCAAAGGTTTGAACACTTGTCTGGTAATCGGGTGTGGGTGGAGATAGCGTGTCCTGGGTCTGCTCGATGATCTATAAACAATCAGAACATTCGAGGTTAACCACTTAACACCTTTTAAAAGTCTAGGTATAAACTTCACTTAAGTCGAAACACGTTTTCGAATTATCTCGTTATACACCTTTTAGTGTAACTCTTTTTATCACCGATACGATCAGATATTTGTTCGTTATTAAGACATGTCATCATACCCACACATGGTATAAACTTAAGTCGTATAAGTTCTAAAGTCGATCGATTACGAACCGAGATTATACCTCGAGTTTTATCGTTCGTTTTCTAAGTTATAACCAAAGTTATACTTTTAAGGGGTTCATTCGCGTTTAACTTCGATTCGAACATTTTTATAAAATCGGAAAACGATCCGTTTGACATGTGGTTTTCTCTCATACCTTCTTTATGACCTCTAATATTTATTTACCAAGATTCGCCACTGAGTAACATGCCTTACGAGGGTTCAATTGAAGTTACAAACTTTTACTTACGGTTCCGAACCAATTTTAGTAATTTGACCATAACTCCTAAACCGTGAGTCGGAATGTTTCGATTCTTTCGCCAAAACGATCCATGACTCGAGATCTACGAGGGCATGTCATTTTTATAACCAGTTAAGATAATTAACCCTAGTGTGATTCAGAAATTCTTTAAGGTTATCGAAAATCGGGCATTACGACGGCTATAAATCGAATATTTCCAAATTCCAAATTTTCCAATAATCATAGTTTCCACTCCAAACAACATATACATGTTATTTAACCATGAACTAAGGCCAAGCAATGCCTTTCCGTTCATCTAAACTATTTATCCTCTTATATCAACAAATCACTACATAAGCATGCTTTAATCATCACCATAATCATACTAATCTAAAACTCATCAAGAACATCATTAAACTCAAAGTAAGGCCTAGGGTTTCAAGAGTGGTATACCTTCCTTGGGGTGTGTATGCACTTAGTAAGCCTTGTATAGTCATTGTATAGCCTCCATGAAGCTTGGATCATCAACCAAAATCAAGATCCAAGAATTTTGTTCTTGAGGTTACTATTCATCCTCCACTTTCTTGATTTTATTGAAAATGGAAAGAGTGGTGTTTGAGACTAAGATTTCTAGGATATCATTTTTATGAAATATAGGATCTATGATAAATTTTTGGAGATTAAAAAATGGTGGTAAGGATGATTTTTGTTTTTGAATTAAGGAGGAAGTCGAATGGTGCTAGATGGGGGAGAGGAAGAGGTTTTGCTTGACTTACTCTTGGAAATAATACATAAAGTGATATGTTTAGCATAATATCTCATCCTTGGTTGCTTTAATAAAGTGATGATGCATGCAATGATGTAATTTGGCAAGACAAGTGTTGATATTTTGGTGGTTTAAGGCTAACCAAGTGGTTTGTGTGCTAAGTACTTGGTTGCATTCTAATTGATCTAGTTCCTTGCTAGTTACTAGATATTTATCACTTGCACATGCATGTATCTTGCTTCCTCTGCTTGTTTCTTTGTCCGTTTATTGCTCAATTCATTGATCGTTCGGAGGAATAACTCATTTGTTACTAGTTAGGGTTTTTCCGGAAATCTTCTTAATATTAATACTATCATTCTCCATCTTTCTTACTAACTTTTGAATTTATATTCATTAAATCCCTTCGTTAAATTCTTAAGTCTTTCAGTGTCCAGGGAACTCTCGAAGAAAACAAAAGTGCAGTTTTTCAGAATCCGACAGCTTTTACATACACTTATTTTCCTCCTGGATCACTAATACGAACTCGGAAATCCGTTCCGAATACTTCTATATATTGTCGTCTCATAATATTCTCTTTTCCACCAAAACACTATTCATTCTTTATTCTTTACTTATTCTCTTAGGATTGTACAATTGTCCCTGATCTCTTTCGATTGTTCCTTAACCTTTTTACGGACCCACTGGACCAATAACAGATATCGATTTGGATGACATAAGAATAATCTTCTCCTTTAGAATTATCAAATCTCAATTCCCTAGGAGATAGATAATTCTTATCTAAAGTGTCAACCAATAGTATTCTTCATGGCATATAAACATTTGAATCCAAATCTATTCCTTTCATTCATTATCTCAATCGTTACATCGTAGTCGTAATCACTATTCACCATTACCTCAGTATATAATAAAAAGTTTTTAATTATATCCAAAATTTGGGGTTCTTACAGACTATAACTTTTTGTGTGTGATGTGATATTGTTGCGGGGTCATAGTATGCTGTTTATTTATTTGGATTCAAGTTCAAGTATTATTGATGGAATTGAGACCGTAACGACCAGGTCCCCGATCCCCAGATCTGGAGCTGTTACAAATATTATGTCATTTTGTGTATATCAAGTGTTCTGGAGCTTCTGGAGCACATAATGCCTTGGATTAAGGTACTGATTCCAGACTTAGGGTGGTGTTGTACAAGTTTCTATGCCAAATGATGTTATAGAGGGATTTGGTCTTTTATTATCATATTTTATGTCCATATTCCAGCTTTTAGGGAGCACTCTGTTGAGTATTGAATACAGTAAAAGAATACAGAGGGGGGTGAATGGATTCTTGAACTTTTCTTCGTTCTTGAATCTTTGCAGCAAGATATGTGTTGAGTGTGTGAGATATGTAAGTGCGGATAACAAAGACAAACACAACACAATATCACTTTAATCTAATATTTTATTAGATAAAGATTTTGCTACAATCTATGAATACAAATGATAGTATTCTCAGCTTCGTTTTTCTCAGAGAGATATTTCTTGTGATGTTTCTCAAAAACTTATCTGCTAAGGAAGTGAGGTTGTATCCTTATAGACATGGATACACCTACTTACTACAAATAAGGTAGGTAAACAAAATACTTTCCAGTCTGTCTATCTCATTTGAGTAAGAGTCCAAACGGCTACAGATTTGACTTTGCAAAGCCTGTTCAGATCCACTTCTTTAGCTCCTTGTCCCCTTGACTTATCTCTCCAAGCTTCTTTGTAGGCTTTCCAATGTGCTTTATAGTACATAGTCAAATAAAGCGTCTTGGCTTGTTGCAGGTTTCTGACTTGTACAATTCTTCAGTATTTTGTCTTCAAGAATGTATTCGAGAAGTGACTAAGTGAGTGATTCGAGAACTAGAATTGACTTAATCGATAACTCTGAGTTCTCGAATAGTGTTATATTGACATATCGAATCACTTCTTGAATAGCTCTTTTCTCTGGGAGTCCTTGAGATATCGAATAGAGCATTTTGACATATCAAATCCCTGAGATGTCGAATAGCATCTTGAGTCTTTGAGATATTGAATGTAGCTTTGACTTGTTGACCCTTTTGAGAACTCGAATATCACCTTTGACCTGTTGACTCCTTGAGTTCTCGAACAGAGTAATATACATATCGAATCTTTGAGATATCGAACAGTGTATTCAGAGATATTGAATAGTGTCTTCTGAGATATCGAACCCCTGACTTCTCGAATGCTAGACTTCTCGAATAGATAAATGTACTTCTCTAATTGGTACTTAGGCAAATTCTTCATTTCTTCAAATCCCAACTGTGTTTATTTGGCAGTCTTTATCTCCTTTCTTGAGGCATGAACCTTGGAACTTCTTTCAAGCATTATTCTTGACTTAATAGGTACAGTTACACAGCTAGAATTTGATGCCTATTACAAGTACAAAACCAGTAGAGACTCTACAACTAGAGGTTCCCTCGGTTAAGAGGTCATGTAAGTAATGCATAGCATTACAAACAACTTAGGCATGTTATTAGATGTATTCAGGCATGCCTCTGTGACTAACAATCTCCCCCAAATTGTGAGTAAGACCCTTAGTCACAATTTCATGTCTGATAACAAGCCTAACATACATAAAGATAAAACTTGACAGTACATGTATGAATTTTGATTAGCAATGTGGACAGAACTACAGGGTGAGTAATCTTACAGCCTATGATGAAGTACTAGCCATTGTCATTTGTTTCCCTTTCCATAGCTTTGGCTTGCAAATCATCATATGCTTTCTGTCTTCTTTCTTTCTCCTTCCTTGTATTCTCATCCATAGCTTTTATTATTTCTGCCATAGCATCCAATTCTTCAAGAAAAATTGAGTCTTTGAAATCTTCAAGTACTGGTTTCAGAATGTTTGCAGGATAGTGGTTGAGTAGGTTCATTCTGATGTTGACTTGATCCCCATTTCTCCTCCTATACTTCACCACATAGGGTTCAAACTGAACTCTACACAATCCCTTTGCCCTTAGCTTTTCTGCTTCAATCTCCAGTCTCTCAATTTCTTTCTCCCTTGCTAGCCATTTCTCAAGACACCCTTTTCTGATTCTCTCCTCATGATCTCTCTTCATCTTCACAAAATCAATTAGCTCCAGCTTCCTTACTCTTTCCACTTTATCTTCTGAGCTCAACAATGCAATGATTCTTTCTATGTCATGTAGCTTGCCCCAGTTGACATCCTCCTTGTTTGAATTTCTCCTCCCTTCCATCAGTATATTTGATCTCAAGGCAGTTATCAACAATGGCAACATGGAAGATTCTTTGAGCTTGTAAGAATTGCAGTTGGTCTTCATCAAAATCTTCATCTAGTGGTTGGAGTTTTAAGCCTGGATAGATTGTCAGGGTCTTTGATTTGGATAGCTTTGATTTCCTTGCAGCTTGCTTGAATTTGATTCCTTTTACATGATTACTTGGCAGCAGTATGTGACCTTTGTTTGTAGACCATTGTAGTATTCCATTAGCAGTTTGCTTTTTGAAACATACAGATGGTTTCTTGACTTGAATCTTCTTCTCTTCTTGAGGTGGCAAGACAGTTCCAGAAGCCATAGATGTAAATTTTGGAAGGTCACTGCTGACAGTATTCACCCTAGACTTAGAGTCGTATGTTGTGGTGAGGTTACTATCAGCAATGCCTAAGGCTTGCTGTCTTCCACTTTTCCTTTCAGAGCCTTTACCTTGATCATCATCATTCTTCTTCTCCTTATCATCCTTCTTCTTTTTCTTATCTTCATCACCCTTATTACTCCTGTGATGTGTTCTCCTTCCATCACTTTTATCCCCATCCTTGTCTTGATCACCATCCTTGCTTGGGTTGAACTTAGCAGTCTCAGGTACAATGCCAGTTGCAATGTATGACCTGAGATAAGATATAGCTTCTAATTCTTCTGCTGTTCTTAAACCCTTCTTCTTGTTCAGTTTCTCAGTGATGGCAATGATGAGAGGTTTATTCTGAGGAGTTAGATGCTTAGGGATGACCAGCTGCTTGATATCATCAATTCTTGTTCCAGCCTGGTAGATAATGGTTCTGGGATTTGTGAATACTTCAGGTAGCCTTGAAGGTTGACCATCCCTTAAGTCATCATAGAGACTCTTGTTGTTCTCATTCCTGCTTTCAATTAGTGCAAGGAACACCTCCACTTCAAAGTGCTTTAGGCCTTGTAGAGTGTTGATGGTTAGGTGCCATATCTTGGTCTTTCCTACCACCATTATTTCCTTGAGCCACAGGCTATCAACTCTTCTAGGTATCACAGTGAGGTAGTCAATCTGACTCCTTAAACTCCTGTGGTATGATAATGCATCACTAGCCTGCTCTTTTGAGACTTACAGAAGCTCAAAGAATGCATCATCATGATAGACATATGAGTTTGCAATTTATTATAGCTTGGCCTCAGTGACTACCTTCACCTCTACTGGCTTGGCGCTTTTAGATATGGTTAAAGAAGGTTTGTCAGATGGCATACTCCCTGCAACTACTGTGGTTGAGATAGCTTGCTTTTGACCACTAGGGGTAGTGACATGCACAGCTGGTAGAGTGACAACTGGAAGTGAAGTAGGCTCACCAACTTTGGCTTTTCCTTTGCCAGGCACATGAGTTAAAGATTTGGAAGCCCTTTGATGACCACCTTCATTGAATTTGATACCCTTTACTGGTGGTTTCTCCCCCTTTGTATTTGAGTCCCTTGAAATCCTCTTCTCCCCCTTAGGCTTGTTGTCAGGCACAGAGGCTGTAGGATTGACCTTTGGAGTTGAAGTTTCAGCAGGTAGAGGGAGACCCATGTGCTTCATCATATCAGCTAACATGGACTGTTGATGCAGAAGAACATCAGCTGTGGTGGTGGCTTAAGTGTTCAACTGCTCAGTCAGAGTAGTGACAGTGTCTGTAAGATGAGCATTAGACTTGGTGAGAGAGACTACTTCCCTTTCAAGAGCATTGACCTTGGTGAACAGTTCAGTAGATTTGAAGCCAGACAAGGATTGTTCTTTCAGTCTCTACACTTCAAACTTAGACATAGAATGCACTGGGACTTCAGTAGGCAGCTTGTCTCCATACTGATTTGCAAACATAGTTCTTAGCATGGCATTGGCTTCTGTTGTCTGATCAGAAAGATTTTGAAATTTGTGCCCCAGACCTTTGACAGTATCTGATAGAATGGCTAAACCATTGTCCATCTTTGTACAAGTAGCCTTGCAGGTTCGAATGTCTTTGAGAACAGTCTCCATTTAAGGGAATTTAGCATCAAAAGTCCTTTTTATCTCATGCACCTCTTGAGTTGTTGCTGTGCAAACTGCTGTAACTTCTGTTTTTAGGCCCTTGCCAAGGTAGCGTGCAGCCTTGAGAATGCCTTTGTAGGTGTCATTGATTGCCTCATACACATCATTAGGGGTGAGAGATTTGGCATTGGACCCTAGTGAAGTGATGTACTCCTCTCTGAGGTACTGGAGACCTTCTGAGAGAGGGATGTCATATTTTCCTTGTAGCCAAGCATCTACATTTCCATCTCTCTCAGTTTCATCTATGATCTTTGCCTTCTATATTTCTACATCATCTCTGTGGCATAAGAGGATAGCTTCATAGTCTGGATTAGGCATGTTTGCAGTGAGAAGATGATGAGCAATCTTGGTGAACTTAGGGATCTGATCCACAATTAAGCTTTGGAGTGCTTCAACCGTCAATTGTGGTGGAACAGACCCTGATCCTGAAGCACTGTCATGTTGCACAGGCTTCAGCCATTGAGACATATAGTGAGAGCTAGAGCTAGGCAACCTAGACTCCTCAGTTACAGATGCAACTTCTGTAACCGGATGGACAGACTCTACTACTGTTGTCTCCACAGGAGTGGGATGAGTTACAACGGTAGGTGACACAGGCAAAAAAGTCTCTAGTGAAAACTAGTGAATCCTTTGTGTTTGTGATGGTGTCATTAGGATATGCCCCAGCATGCATTCCCTGACCATCTAAATGTGGTACCTGGGTGGTGAGTAAAGTGTCAGGCACTAAGTCACTTGAGTCCATTGGCTCACCAAGAGAATTGAATTCTTGGTGATCAATGCCTTGCTCCTCAATTTCTTGAGTTGTAGGCTCCAAAGAAATTTCAATGTTAGATTCTGGAAGAGAAGAGTGTTGTAGAATGGATTTTTGCAACTCCCCCTGAGAAATAGAGGGAGTTTCAAGTGTGATGTGCTCTCCACTCAGTGTTGTGCCAGCCTTATCACTCCCTTGTGCTGACTCTTTACAGGTAGGTGCATTGGGGAGGATGCTTGATTCTATAGATGCACCCTGTTGAGAGGATACATCTAGTCAGCTGTGTGCCCCTGATTTTACAACTTCAGCCATTTGGGTGACTGAAGAGGTGGTTTTATACTTCTTCTTCTTCTTTAGGCTAATGATAGGTGACTCAGGTTCCTCACATTCTAAACCTAGTTCTACAGCCAAGGCTGCTTCAGTTAAGATGTTTAAAGGTTCAGAAGCAACCTGTTTTCTCCTCTTTTTACTAACATCACCCTTTTGAGAGGATGATGCAGTTGGCTCTGTGTTTGGTAGAGTGTTTGTCTGAGAGGGTTGGTTAGCAAGCCTTGGGTTAGCATTTTGTTCTTCTTGCTTAGGCTGTGCTAACTGAGACTTAGATTCAAATATTGGCATGTTGTGGGGGTAAGACTTGAACAAACCCTCCATGTGGGGAGTTATCTTAAGCCTTACATCCACATCATTCCTAGTCTCCAAGTTACCAAAAATGAGTTTGGTCATGGACTTAGGATAGCCTATTTTACTTTTATCTATTCAAGGCAATTCAATCAATGAAGCATTTTTAAAATTAAGTACTGATTGAATAAAGCGAGGAAAGAAAATTTCAGTACCTCTCTTGGCTGTGTTCTTACCAAGTCTCCCATATAGCTCCTGTAAGATGATATGTCCAACATCTGTCTTTCTCCCATGAGCCAAGGCATAGGCAAGCTGCTGCACAGGTGTACTAATCTGGTCAAAGCTCGATTTCCTTGCAGTGAATACTTGAAGGAGTGTAGCAAAAACATAGCTCCATTCTTTTCTCAAGTACTTCCTATTCAGCTTCCCAAGTTTAATAGCATCGGAGTAGTTGATAAATTCAAAGAATTCTTCCAACTCTGCATCGGTGGCCAGGGAGTCATATGCCTCTTGCTGCAAATCCAAGGCTTGATTCATGTCTGCGGTAGTGATAGTAATATCCTCACCTTGAATCTTGCAGTAGACAACATATGAGGTGATAGCATTCTCAAGGGCGATGACCTCCACAGTAGCTGTCCTCCAGAATTGTTCTAATAAGTTTAGGTACAGGGTTGGGTTGGCTGAGAGTGCACCCTTGATGTAAGATTCAGACAACCATCGAACAAAGCACTTGAAATTAGCATATGGTGCTTCCACATCACTGGCAATTGCGATGAAATTGGTTTGAGATGGTATGGTGAGTTGAGTGTTTGCCATTTGGGTAGAGAAGAAAAGAGAATTAAGGTTGAAGAAGAAATTCACAGTTAAGGTTTTCAGAGGTTTTAGGAGTTTAGATGCTTGAGAAATCGAACGAAATGAGTTGAATAGTTGTGAAATTGTATATATATGAATAACCTGAGTTATCGATTAGATATATGATCTGTATCAACAAGTCATTCGAGAAGTATAAAACAACTATTCGATAAGTTAAGAATGCCTTATTCGATATCTCAGGCAGTTTGTAACTCACAGCTGTCAGTTATTTAACTCAGAAAATAATTCTAAGCTAAATAAAATATGTTTTTATGAGCGAAATGAAATTTTGAATGTAAATCCAAAAAGCGATTAAGTGTCAGCGAAAAATCAGCCTTTTCAAATGATTCGATAACTCAAATACAGTATTCGAGAACTCCATCACTAGAGAACTAAAATACTCTATTCGAGAACTTAGAGTGTGCTATTCGATTTCTCCAAAAGACACTATTCGAGAACTCAAGAGGGTTCTAGATAGGCCTATTCGAGAACTCGAGCCATGACATAACAATGAACCATTCGAGAAGTCTGACTTATCAAACTATACTTTTCACTCTTAAAATTCAATTTTCACTATCTTTTAAAATTTACCAGAAATATTCACTGAAGAATATTCTACCAAATTAAATAGTGTTTCTCTCAAAATTTCACAGAAATTTCAAGCTAAAGATGTATGATTTTCAACATATGCAGCATTATAGAATATTTATAAATCATACTCCAGCCAATACTTACTTCAAAAATATTGAGCATTTGATAAAGTAAGTATTTACTGCTGCAACAATCTAGTTGATATATTCACTTATCCAGAATTTAAAGAATTCAGCATTCCAATCTCACTAACCAACCTTGTGAAGGTGGCTTCATCTAATGGCTTAATGAATATGTCAGCTAGTTGTTTTTCTGTGGGAACATAATGTAACTCAATGGTTCCATTAATTGCATGCTCCCTTATGAAGTGATATCTGATGTCAATGTGCTTTGTCCTAGAATGATTGACAGGATTGGAAACTATAGAGATTGCACTTGTGTTGTCACACATGATTAGAATTCTTTCCAACACAAGTCCATAATCTCTAAGTTGGTTTCTGATCCAAAGCACTTGAGCACAGCAACTTCCAGCAGCTATGTACTCAGCTTCAGCTGTGGAAGTTGACACAGATTGTTGTTTCTTGCTGTACCAAGAGACTAACCTTTGTCCAAGAAACTGGCAGCTACCTGAGGTGCTTTTCCTATCCACTCTGCATCCAGCATAATCAGCATCAGAATAACCAACCAGATTGAACCCTGTGTCCTTAGGATACCATAACCCCAAGTTTGGTGTGCCCTTCAGATATTTAAAAATCCTCTTTATTGCTATCATATGTGATTCCTTTGGATTTGATTGAAACCTTTCACACAAGCATGTTGCAAACATGATGTCTGGCCTACTAGCAGTGAGGTAGAGTAGAGAACCAACCATGCCTCTGTAGATTGAAATATTTACCTTCTTGCCCTTAACATCTTCATCTAACTTGGTGGCAGTGGCCATGGGTGTCTTTGCAGGTGAGCATTCTTCCAAGTCAAATTTCTTCAATAGATCCTTGATGTATTTGGTTTGACTTATAAAAATGCCATCCTTCCTTTGACTAACTTGCAACCCAAGAAAGAATGTTAATTCTCCCATCATACTCATCTCATATCTGTTCTGCATGAGCTTAGAGAATTTCTCACACAGCTTCTCATTTGTAGAGCCAAATATGATATCATCCACATAGATTTGAACTAAGATAATATCATCACCATGTTTCTTGTAAAACAGTGTCTTGTCCAGTGTGCCTCTAGTGAATTGATTCTCCAGTAGAAATTGTGATAGTGTGTCATACCATGCCCTTGGAGCTTGCTTAAGTCCATACAATGCTTTAAGCAATCTGTAGACAAAGTGAGGGAATTATGGATCCTCAAAGCCAGGTGGCTGTTGAACATATACTTCTTCTTCCAACTCCCCATTCAGAAATGCACTCTTGACATCCATTTGATAAACCTTGAAATTAGAATGTGCAGCAAATGCTAAGAAAAATCTGATGGCCTCTAGTCTAGCAACAGGGGCAAAAGTCTCATCATAGTCAATGCCTTCCTGTTGAGAGTATCCTTTTGCAACCAACCTTGCTTTGTTTCTTATGACTACACCATTTTCATCCATCTTATTCCTTAGAACCCATTTTGTTCCAACAATGGTTCTATCCTTTGGTGCAGGCACAAGTTCCCATACTTTGCTTCTTTCAAATTGATTTAGCTCCTCTTGCATATAATCAGGATCCAACAATGCATCATCAAGTTTCTCAGGCTCAACTTGGGATAGAAAGCAACCATAGAGACATTCATTTAGAGTTGCTCTCCTTGTCCTCACTCCTGCATTTGGATCTCCAATTATCTGATCTGCAGTATGTGATCTATCCCATTTCCTTGTATGTTCAGATTGATTTCTCAGCCTTGATGTTGCTTCATCATCCAGATCATGATCATTTACATTTCCTCCCCCTGTGAAGTTGCCACTAATCACAGGCGTGTCTTGGATGCTTGTTTCTTCATTGTTGATTGACACAGGTTCTTCATTCACTTGAGTTTGTTGGATTGTGGGCTCAAATTCAGTTTCAATCTCCTCATCAGAATCATCTAGATTGTCAAACTTCAAAGGATCTTTATCTTCATCATTGGCTTCTTCTAATCCAGGTAGTTTGCTGTCATCAAATGTCACATCTGTGCTTTCCATAACTTTCTTTTGACTGATGACATAAACTTTGTATGCAATTCTTTCCATAGAGTAGCCAAGAAAAATTCCTTCAAATGCTTTTGCATCAAACTTTCCAACATATTCTAAATTGTCTTTTAACACAAAGCATTTGCTCCCAAAAGTATGAACATACTTTAGAGTAGGCTTCTTTCCAGTCATCAAGTTGTAAGGTGTCTTTCCAGTGTTTTTGTTGATGAGGGTTCTGTTTTGGATATAGCATGCAGTGCTCACAGCCTCAGCCCAAAAACATGTAGGCATCTTTGCATCAAGTAACATCGTTCTAGCAGCCTCAATCAGAGTTCTATTCTTTCTCTCAACAACTCCATTTTGTTATGGAGTCCTTGGAGCTGAGAATTGTTGAGAAATACCATTCTCTTTGCAGAATGCTTCAAGCATGGCATTTCTGAACTCTGTTCCATTTTCACTTCTTAATGCAATCACACTTGCATTGTTGGTCTTTGCTTCCTTGTCAATTTTCTTTATATGCTCAATGATTACTTTTGGAGCCTCATCCTTTGATGCCAGAAATTCTACCCATGTATACCTTGTGAAATCATCAACCATCACTAGAGCATACTTCTTCCTTCCTAGTGACACAATATTGACAGGCCCAAACAAGTCCATATGAATTAGTTGTAGGGGCTTGGTTATTGATGTCACTGTCTTTGAATTGTGGCTTGATCTTTTCATTTTTCTTTTTTGACAAGCCTCACACACTCCTTCTTCACAGAATTCAAGTGTGGGCATCCCTCTCACTAACTCCCTTTTGACTAGAGAATTAATGCCTTTGAAGTTCAAGTGTGATAGCTTCTTGTGCCATAGCCAACTATCTTCATTTGATGCTTTTGAGTAAAAGCAACAAATTTTGTCCTTGTTTGCAGAGTTCATATTGGCTACAAACAGGCTTCCTTTCCTTACTCCAGATAGAGCAAAGTCACCAGTCTTCTTGTGGGTGATCAAACATTCATCTTTGTCAAAATTCACTTTGAAGCCTCTGTCAGTAAATTGACCAACACTCAGTAGATTGTGCTTGAGCCCCTTGACCAGTGCTACATTTTCAATGATGACATTTCCAATTTCCAACTTGCCATATCCCAATGTGTTGCCAATGCTGTCATCTCCAAAAGCAACCATTGGGCCAGCCTTCTCCTCATACTGTGATAGCAGGGCCATATCACCAGTCATATGGTTTGAGCATCCACTGTCCAAAATCCACATGACCTTCTTTTCACTTTCTTTGCCCTGCAAACACAAAGGTATTACTTCTCCTTTGGTACCCAAACAAGTTTGGGTCCATGTGGCTTAGCAACAGTTTTATCATAAACAGCATGCTTATCAATTTTCTTGATGTTAGTCTTCTTGTCACTGTTAGAAGTCTTAGAATCAGGGTTCTTAGACTTAGGTGACAGAGGTACCTTCCTAACTTTAGGATGACTTGAAGACTTTGTTCTTGTGTAGTGTGTGTGAACATTGTGACTGATACAACCTTCCATGAATTGTCTTCTCAAATTAAAGCAACTAGTCATTACATTCATGTTACAGGGCATACAATCAAGTTTATCACAGAAAGGAGAGTCTCTATGTCTTAAAGGCACAGAGCAATCATAGAATGGTTTAGCAACACTACCAGATGGTTTCTTGCATGCATGAGTTAAATGATTAGTGCTAAAACAGTTTTGACAAACTTTTCTAGGGGCATTTGGCACATAAGCATAGTTGTTGTCCTTGTTAATCCCCAATTTGCCATTCCTGTTTTGTTTCTTTTTAGCCACTTTCTTCTCAAACTCATTATTCCCGGCTGAAACAAACTTCACAAATTTCTCAGGTCTAGGTCTACCTCCTACTGGCTCCTTGGCTTTGGTTTTGACATTCTCACTCTTAGAGGATGCTTGTTGTTCATTTGATTGTGCCTTATCTTCATCATCCAACATTTGCTTAATGAGTAAAGCATCCTCATCAATCTCATGTGTTGGTGTTTTAAATATTGGGGTCTCAGTCTTTTTCAAAACCTGAGGCACTTCCTCTTGAACAACAATGTCATCTTCAATGACTATATAGCCTTTCCTCTGTTTAAGAGTGTCATAATCAAGTCCAATGGCAGCCTTAGGTCTAGCTAGATTTTTCTCATGGTAGGAATGCAATAGACTAGAGGAATTCTTAAATGTTTTCAATTTAAATTCATTTTCAGCTAGTTCATCCCTAAGAGCTTTCTCAACTTGACTAGCACATAGAACCTTATTCTTTAGATATTCAATTTCTTGTTTAAGGTTTTCTACTTGCATAGCAGTTAGTTCTAGTTCCTCATTTCTTTTGTTCAACAATTCATTCTTAGTAGATAGTTTAGCAATTTCTTCATTAGCAGCAGTCATACTAGTATGAATATTAAACATCTCAACAGATAGTTGTTCAACCATGGATTTGTATTCAGAAACAGACATGTCTATGGTAGTGAGGGATGGTACCTGAGAGTCTGATGCAGATGGTTCTTCCTTGGAGTTGGCCATCAAGGCATAGTTGTAGAATTCTTGTTCTTCTCCATCACTATCAGAATCATCCCAACACTTCCTTTCAGCTATATAGGCCTTACCTGGTGTATGCTTCTTTAGCAGAGCCTCATACTTAGCTTCAAGCTCAAGAAACTCCTTATCCTTCTTTTTAGGCTTCTTGCATTCACTGGCAAAATGCCCTAGGTCATTGCATCTATAACATCTCACAGATGACCTATCCACATAGCTGGTTTTGAATCTATTTTTGTTTGCTTTCACAGGTGCCTTGCTCTTGTTGAATGAATGATTTTGAGATCTAGGCTTGAAGGGCTGATTCCTCCTAAATCTGATGTTTGGGAATTTTCTAGCCATAAAAGCATATGAAGTGTTTTCCATGGCATCCAACTCTTCAAGAGTGTAGAACTCATCTTCTTCCTTTTCATCAACAGGTTCAGTCACTTCTTCTTCAGTTTCTTCATCATCTACTATCTCTTCTATTCTCAGCAGACTTGTAGATGCTTCCAGGTCTTGAACAGATTTGTTGACAATCAAGGCACAGGATGTGTTTATCATTCTACCTTGGTTGGTTGGATAGCCCTCTTCTGAAGTAGCTCAAGCTCATGAGTCTTTAAAACCCCATAGAGCACATCATATGTGACTTTGTTCAAATCTCTTTCTCTTAGAGATATGACCCTTTGCTCTAGATGGTTTGGTGCAGATAGTAGAAACTTCATGTTTAATTCCTTAGTGCTGTAAACCTTCCCATTCATTTGAAGCTCAGTCACCAGCTTGTGAAATCTCTCAAACATATCAGTAATACTTTCTTTGGACTGTGCCATGAAAGCCTCATACTGTGTGACCAGTATCTGTTTCCTATTCTCTTTTACCTCCTCTGTCCCTTCACATAACACCTCGATGTGGTTCCACATGTCCTTGGCTGATTTGCATGATGCTATGTTGGCAAACATCGACATATCCATGGAGTCTATGATCAGCAACATGAGATGATTGTCCAGGGCAACCTTTTCCTTCTCTGAGTCCGTCCATTTGGATGGCTCTTTTGGAACATATGATCTAGGAATGACTATTGTGCCCGCTGTAGATTCACCAATTTCTTGTTGTGGTACAAATGGACCATTCTTGAGGATGTCAGTGTAGAGAGGATTGGCAGCTTTGATGAACAACAGCATTTTTATTTTCCAGTGGTTGTAATTCTCTTTGTCGAACTTAGGGACCTTTACCGTACCTGTAGTCTTTGGTGTATTCGAACTCATGATCGTTTTCTGTTTAGATTAAACAGCCTGCTCTGATACCACTTGTTGAGTATTGAATACAGTAAAAGAATACAGAGGGGGGGTGAATGGATTCTTGAACTTTTCTTCGTTCTTGAATCTTTGCAGCAAGATATGTGTTGAGTGTGTGAGATATGTAAGTGCGAATAACAAAGACAAACACAACACAATATCACTTTAATCCAATATTTTATTAGATAAAGATTTTGCTACAATCTGTGAATACAAATGATATTATTCTCAGCTTCGTTTTTCTCAGAAAGATATTTCTTGTGATGTTTCTCAAAAACTTATCTGCTAAGGAAGTGAGGCTATATCCTTATAGACATGGATACACCTACTTACTACAAATAAGGTAGGTAAACAAAATACTTTCCAGTCTGTCTATCTCATTTGAGTAAGAGTCCAAACGGCTACAGATTTGACTTTGCAAAGCCTGTTCAGATCCACTTCTTTAGCTCCTTGTCCCCTTGACTTATCTCTCCAAGCTTCTTTGTAGGCTTTCCAAAGTGCTTTATAGTACATAGTCAAATAAAGCGTCTTGGCTTGTTGCAGGTTTCTGACTTGTACAATTCTTCAGTATTTTGTCTTCAAGAATGTATTCGAGAAGTGACTAAGTGAGTGATTCGAGAACTAGAATTTACTTAATCGATAACTCTGAGTTCTTAAATAGTGTTATATTGACATATCGAATCACTTCTCGAATAGCTCTTTTCTCTGGGAGTCCTTGAGATATTGAATAGAGCATTTTGACATATCGAATCCCTGAGATGTCGAATAACATCTTGAGTCTTTGAGATATCGAATGTAGCTTTGACTTGTTGACCCTTTTGAGAACTCGAATATCACCTTTGACCTGTTGACTCCTTGAGTTCTCGAACAGAGTAATAGACATATCGAATCTCTGAGATATCGAACAGTGTATTCAGAGATATCGAATAGTATCTTCTGAGATATCGAACCCCTGACTTCTCGAATGCTAGACTTCTCGAATAGACAAATGTACTTCTCGAATTGGTACTTAGGCAAATTTTTCATTTCTTCAAATCCCAACTGTGATTATTTGGCAGTCTTTATCTCCTTGCTTGAGGCATGAACCTTGGAACTTCTTTCAAGTATTATTCTTGACTTAATAGGTACAATTACACAGCTAGAATTTGATGCATATTACAAGTACAAAACCAGTAGAGACTCTACAACTAGAGGTTCCCTCAGTTAAGAGGTCATGTAAGTAATGCATAGCATTACAAACAACTTAGGCTTGTTATTAGATGTATTCAGGCATGCCTCTGTGACTAACACACTCTGAATTAGCTCTGTAAGTAGTTCAGACTTTAAACCTGGTGATGTTAGATTGAGCTTTTCTTGCAACGCATTTTAAATTTTAATTATGTAAAATAGTTTTGCATTTTTGTTTAACTAGATCATTTTATTAGCGTATAGAGAAAATGTCATCTAAAGTTATGTTTTACTACTGGTGCAACATGCAGGTTTATGAATTTCAATCTGGACTGTTGCCTGCAAGGATCACCGGACAAATTGTGTTGCTAAGCTGCTTTGTAACTGGATAATCAAATTCTGGCATCTTGTTTCTAGTTTCAAGTATTAAAAATTTTTGTATGAATACTTTTGGACGATTTATGTTTTTATGGTAGAATTATTTTTTTAATTAATTTGTAATACTTTCTTATTTTTATTTTAATCGGTTGTGTAACCAAAACCGAACCGATACAAACCGAACCAGGAATTTTAAACCCGAAACCGATCCGATGGTTCGGTTGCGGTTTTCGAATTTTTAAACCGAGGATTTTCGGTTTAGATTCCGATTTTATCCAAAAACCGAACCGAACCGAGGTTTGCTCTCCCCTAGTTTATGGGATGCCCTGTTGCATTCGACGGGATCCAATCCATTATTTATGGTCCATCGGGTTTTATTATTAATCATCTAAATATATTAATTAGGCTCAAGTCTTATTTAGATGATTAATAATAAAACCCGATGGGCCATAAATAATGGATTGGATCCCGTCGAATCCAACATTCTCCCACTTGGTCGAGGGTCAGTATATCATCGACATACATATAACAAGACTTCATTATTGAGCTTTACATCCCTTAAGACAGGCTAAATTTTACATCATACTAAAATAGAATTAAAGGTAGTATCATACTCGTATAGGATATGAAATCGTCCTCCAGTTATAATCCAAGTATAATTGCAAAACTTAGCAAAAGATATAGCTTAAAGTCATGAATAACATAATATATCATAAGCAATAGCAAATCAATATGTTCATGAGGTCCTTACATAATTGTTTGTTCCATAAACTTCGAATGTGCACAATAATAGAAGTAACAAACTAAATACTTTGTCCAAAAACCATAACATAAGGTGATCACAATACTAGTGTCTTACAATAAAATCCATGAATCAATAAGAAAGATTATCAACCAAACCCATGCTAGCAACATGTTCTCGAAAGAGATTGGGCGGTAAACCTTTTGTCAATGGATCCGCCAACATAGCAACTGTACTAATTTGCTTAATAGACACTTGTTGTTTTTGAACTCTTTCTCGTGCTACAAGATACTTTATATCTATGTGTTTTGTCGCATCACTTATCTTGTAGTCTTTAGGAAAAGAAACAGCAGCTTTATTATCGCAATAATTTTTCAGTGCTCTAGAAATAGTGTCAACAATTTTGAGATTGTAACACCCCCAGATCCGGGGTCAGGGATCGGGTCGTCACGGTCTCATAATTTGTACATAATACTTGACTTGAGTCCAAAATCAATAAATCACATGCTGACCCCACAATAATATCCACTCACACACACACAGTTATAGTCCCAGAGATGAAATTGAAATAAGTCTTACATAAAGGGGTTTACGAATAAAAGTTATTACAAGCCGAAAGGATAACATCATAAGTTTAAAAGTTTTGCCGTTGATTACATTAATTATACATATAGTTAAGTAGGAAGCAAAAGCTGTCTATCTATGCTACCTCAGCAATGGCAGCTAGCATATCAGCGGGGAGTCCGGTGGGTCGGGTAACCCGCTTGCGCCGAGTGCGCCTGACGCGAGCCATCTGTCCTAGCTGTTGTTGTGACATAATAAATAAGCAAGGGTGAGCAATAGCCCACCAACAACAATATAACTGAACAGTGATGATATATATATATATATATATATATATATATATATATATATATACAGCAGTTCAAACATCTTTGTAACCATATGCCATGCATTAGCGAAGATAATACCAGTATAAGGTAAAATGATGAAGTTACAAGTAACTCAAAACATATATATTCCAATTATGAATACTTTTCCAATACTGCCAACAATAATAATGTTGCAGAAAATAAATGAATCTAAATGATGAACTAATGCTGAAGTATTCACCGCGCCCGCTATTCCAATCCTTACGATGATCAGTCGCAGATTGTACAGCTCAATTTAGATTTACTACCGGTAGAAGGAAGAGCTGACGGATTTACTTGTCTACCGCCCTGTTAGATCTCCCCGACCAAAGGTTGGGCCAATGGGATGTACCGGCGCTACTCGGCCTCTTACACGACTCCAAGTTCGAAAAGAAGTTCATGATTCTGAACAAAAAGTTTGTCCCCCATTCCCCAAGTATAATACTTGTTGATAAGACTCCACAAAGTAGTCGTATCTAGTTGGAAAGGAAAATTCAACATCATATCTCTCAAGCCGCTGCTTGTTAGAGGATACCATCTTGTTCCAAAAATCTTACCCCTCGAATGATGAGAGGGTACACAGGTGCAATAGATAGCAATTCTAGTTGCGAGTGAAAAGAATATTTTTCGAAAGATTTATGACCGGGAAGTCAACAAGATAAATAACATTTTTCAAGTAAGGTTCTCTTATTATTTGGAAGATAGATCCGAAGGAAGAACGACATTTTGAGAACCTTTCTTGGTATAATATTAATAATAATCCGACTCCAAAGGAATTTTATATTAATCGAAGGTCGACGATAATATTTGAAGTCATTTCAGAGTATTGGATAAATATTCAGAGAATCTTTATTGCATCAGAAATAGTTACAGAAGACTTATAACTACGAACGAATATTTAAATCGAAGTATTTCTTAGAATACTTCTCGAATAAATAAGGAGAAAATATTTATTGAATAATTAAATATTCAAATAAATATTCCAAATAATATTCGTTCAAGTAATAATACTTGAAAGGAATATTGAAATAATATTCGATAAATAAATAGAACATCAGATGAATATTTAAAATAATATTCATTAAGTAAATTGGAACTTAAATGAATATTCACAAAGTAATATTCATTTAAGGAATAATATTCTAAATGAATATCAAAATAATATTCATTTAGTAATCCAAGCTTTAAAGGAATATTCGAAATAATATTCGATAAATGAATCGACTTTGAATGAATATTGAAAAATAATATTCATTGAATAGATAACGTTCAAATAATTATTTGAAGTAATGATCGTAAATTAAATGATCTCGGGCGAATATTCAAATAATATTCGTCAACCAAATAATGGAAAATATTTACTTAAATATTCCCCTCGAAGGTAATTACGATATATCAAGAAGTACTGACTCCCGGTCTACATTCAACGAATACGATATATACGCCCTTCTCTAAGGGACTTATAAACAACCGACTTATAACTGATTATTCAATATCTAGCTTATAAGCCAACAGTAATTCAAGGAACAGGTATCACAATATATCTTGAAAGTAGGCATGCATGCTATGGCATATGTAACACAAAATCAAATCATATATATATATATATTCACAACAACAGCCTTTAAAAAGGATTTAGAACTTGCCTGGTAATCGAGTACGAGTAGGGGTAGGGGTAGTGGTAGTGTGTCCCGGGTCAGCTCGGAGATCTATAAATAGTCAGAATATTCAAGATTAATCACTTAACACTTTTTAAAAGGTTAAGTATCAGCTTAAGTCGAAACATGTTTTCGAATTATCTCGTTATACCCCTTTTAGTGTAACTCTTTTTATTACCGATACGATCTGACATTTGTTCGTCATTAAGACATGTCATCATACTCACACTTAGTATATACTTAAGTCGTATAAGTTCTAAAGTCGATCGATTACGAACCAAGATTATACCTCGAGTTTTATCGCTCATTTTCTAAGTTATAACCAAAGTTATACTTTTAAGGGGTTCGTTCGCGTTTAACCTTGATTCAAACATTTTTATAAAATCGAAAAACGATCCATTTTACGTGAGGTTTTCTCTCACACCTTCCTTTTTACCTCTAGTATTTAATTACCAAGATTCGCCACTGACTTACGTATTTTACGAGGGTTCAATTTCAGTTACGAATTCTTGTTTACGGTTTCGAACTACTTTTAGTAAATCGGTCGTACATTCTAAACCGTAAGTCCATTTCACACGTTCTTTATATCAAAATGAAGATTGGAACATTATCTATCTTATAATGGCAAAATACAACACTGGACAGTGAGTTCAAGCTACTGTGATGCATGGTTTTTAAAGATTAACGAAAATTTTGGCATTACGACGGCTATAAATCAAACGTTTCAAAAATCATAACGATTCAACAAAGCCACACCGGGCATCCAAACAACTTGTAAACATATTACTCATCCTAAAATGTCCAAAATCATCTACTTTACTAACATGATCATCACATCTCTTAAATCAAACAATCACTACATACTCATGCTTATAATCATACTAACATCCTAACAAAGCTTAAGTCCACCAAGAACATGCATATACTTAAAGTACATCTAGGGTTTCAAGGGCATTATACCTTCTTGAGAATGTGTACTAGCCTCACAAAGCCTTGTATGGTCCTTAGGAGTGCTTAAGCTTGCTAGATCAAACAAAAGATTCGAGGAAAACAAAGTTAATACATGAAGAACACTATTCATCATCATCTTTAGTGATTTATTTGAAAATGGAAAAAGATGAATTTGAAGCTGAAATTTCTAGGGTATCTAAGCTATGATATGAAGTACTCACCATAAAAATTTCAAGATCAAATGATGGTGGGAACCCCCCCTTTTTAGCTTGGACCGAGAGCAGCAGAATGGAGAGAAAATGAGAGAGAGTTTGTGTTCTTTTGCTTGGCTCTTGGAAAATAATTGCATAAAATGAAGGCCTTGGATAATATCTTGGTTAAAGTAGCTTTAATAAAGTGATGATGAACTAGATGATGTATTTGTGAGGACAAGTGTTGAAGATTGGATGGTTTAAGGCTAACCAAGTGATTTGATTTGCTAACTACTAGATGATCTCTAATGGTTGTAGTTAGTCATGTAACTAGACTAGTTACTAGATATTTTCTAGTAGCTTATGCATGACTCTTGCTTCCTCTGCTTGTTTCTTTTGTCCGGTTATTGCTCGTTTCGACTGATCGTTCGTAGGAATATCTCACGGATTTCTAATTAGGGTTTACCGGAAATCTTTTTAGTATTAATACTATCATTCTCCATCTTTCTTACTAACTTTCGAATTTAAATTCCTTAAATCCCTTCGTTCAATCCTTAAGTCTATCAGTGTCCAGGGAACTCTCGGAGAAAATAAAAGTGCGGTTTTTCGGAATCCGACAGCTTTTACATACACTTATTTTCCCCCTGGATCACTAATACGAACTCGGAAATCCGTTCCGAATACTTCTATATAGTGTCGTCTCATAATATTCTCATTCCCACCAAAAACACTATTCATTCTTTATTCTTCCTTTATTCCCTATATTTATGACAATGTCCTTGTTCTCTCTCGGGTGTTCCTTAACCCTTTCACGGAACCACTGGACTAATCGTTATCGATCTGGATGACATGAGAATATTCTTCTGCTTGGAATTGCCATATCTTATTCCCCTAGGAGATAGATTATTCTTACCTAAGTTGTCAACCATTAGCATTCTTCAAGACATATAAATATTTAAATTGAATTCCATTCATTCATTCAGAAGATCAACTATTACAACGTAGCCGTAACCACTATTCATTCTTACATCATTATATAATAAAAAGTTTTAATTCTACCCAAAATCTGGGTTCTTACAGAGATACGTGACAAAATTCCTCAACCATAGAGCTTGCTTCGTTGCCTTATAGCAAGCCACAAATTCAGCTTCCATTGTAGAAGAGGTATGCAATGACTGCTTAGCACTTTTCCATGATATAGCTCCTCCAGAAAGCATAAAAATGTAACCTGAAGTGGATTTCAACTCATCTTTACACCCAGCATAATCAGAATCCGAATAACCAATAACTTCAAGGTTATCCGTCTTTCAATATGTGAGCATAAAATCTTTTGTACCTTGCAAATACCGCATGACCTTTTTAACAGCTTTCCAATGATCCGGACCTAGATTTATTTGGTATCGCCCTAGCATTCCAACGTTATATGCTATGTCTGGACGAGTACAAACCTGAGCATACATAAGACTCCCAACTGCCGAAGCATAAGGAATATTCTCCATTTGATCCAATTCCAGCTGATTTTGAGGACATTGTTTAAAGCTAAATTTGTCACCCTTGACAACAGGAGCAACGCTTGGAGAACAATTTTACATGTTAAAACGTTTGAGAACTTTATCAATATAAGCTCTTTGTGATAAACCCAAAATTCCATGAGATCTATTTCTATGAATTTCAATGCCCAAGACATAAGATGCTTCCCCCAGATCCTTCATATCAAAATTCTTATGAAGGAATCTCTTTGTCTCATGCATTAAATTCATATCACTACTAGCGAGTAGAATATCATCCACATATAGTACTAAAATAATGTACTTTCTCCCACTCACTTTTAGATATATGCATTGGTCAACAAAATTTTCTTTAAACCCAAATTTTCCAATCACATCATCGAATTTAATATACCACTCTCTAGAAGCTTGCCTTAATCCATATATGGACTTCTTTAACCGACATTTCATGTGTTCCTTGCCTTTGACTACAAAACCTTCCGGTTGTGACATGTAGATATCCTCATGCAAGTCACCATTAAGAAAAGCGGTTTTAACATCCATTTGGTGTAACTCTAAATCATAATGAGCTACTAAAGCCATGATGATACGAAATGAGTCCTTACTCGAAACAGGGGAAAATGTATCATTATAATCAATTCCTTTTCTTTGTGTGAAGCCCTTTGCAACCAATCTACCTTTATATCTTTCGATGTTCCTACTAGAATCAAGCTTAGTTTTGTAGACCCATTTGCAGCCTACAGCTTTGACCCCTTGTGGCAACTCAACTAGATCCCATACATCATTATCCTTCATGGATTTCAACTCATCCTCCATGGCTGCAAGCCATTGAGTTGAATGGTTACAAGCAATAGTTCTTTATAAGAAATAGGATCTGGTCCCATGCCAAGATTAGACTCAATTTCATCTAAATACACAATATAATCATCCGAGATTGCTGATCGTCTTACTCTTTCTGACCTCCTAAGAGGTTCAATAGTGTTATTGTCATCTTGAGGTGGTTCTTGATGTACATTCTCATTTGCACCAATATTTTTATCATCATTTTCTGGTGCACTAATATTTGGAATGATAGGAATAGAGACATTCTCCTGAATCTCTTCCAGATTTATCTTTCGAGATGTACTCCCACTGACTTCAGCATCCTCCAAAAATTACTGCATTTCTAGTCTCAACTATTCGGGTGGTGTGTGATGGACAATAAAACCTAAAACCTTTAGATCTTTCGGGGTAACCAATAAAATGACAAGTAATAGTCTTAGGGTCCAATTTCTTGATGTGTGGGTTATATATTTTCGCTTCAGCCAAACAACCCCATACATGCATATATCCAAAACTAAGTTCCCTTTCAGTCCATATTTCATAAGGTGTTTTAGGCACAAACTTACTTGGGGCCCGATTAAGATATGCATAGCTATTTTAAGGGCTTCAACCCACAAAAATTCTGGCAACGTACTGTGACATATCATGCTTCGAACCATATCCATAAGAGTTCGATTTCGTCTCTCAGCAACACCATTCTGTTGGGGTGTACCCGGCATTGTGTACTGAGGAACGATGCCACATTCTCGCAAAAATAAGGCAAAAGGTCCTGGATTCTGTCCAGATTCAAGGAATTTTCTATTATACTCTCCTCCTCTGTCAGATCTAACAGCCTTAATATCTAATTTAAGTTGTTTTTCAACCTCTGCTTTATAAATTTTAAACATATCGAGTGCTTCAGATTTTTCATGCAAAAGATAAATGTAGCCATAACGTGAGTAGTCATCAATAAAAGTAATAAAATACTTATGACCACCTATGCCTGGAGTGTATGGTCCACTAATGTCAGTTGCACCCTTTTTGTTTGTTTTTACAAATTTTCCTTTAATACATTTAATATATGTGTCAAAATCTGAGAAATCTAATGGATGAAGAAGTCCTTCTTTAACAAGTCTTTCCATTCGACTTTTGGATATGTGACCAAGTCGTTCATGCCACAATTTTGAGGAATTCTCATCATTTCTTTTTCTCTTTTTAGAACCAGTTGCAACTTCATCTTGCACATTCATTGAAATTAAGGATTCAATAAAAGAAGCATTCAAACATAATCTGTAAAGGTTTCCCTCTAACAGCCCAGAGCCAATATACTCAGAATAAAGAAATAGAGAAAAACCTTTATTTTCAAATTTAAACGAATATCCATAAGCGTCTAACTTTGAAACAGAAATAAGGTTTCTAGTAATACTGGGAACATAAACAGTATCCATTAAATCCAAATTAAAACCACTTTCCAACATAAGTCGGAAAGTTCCTACAGCTTCAATTTGTACTTTCTCTCCATTTCCAACGAGTAAATATCGGTCTCCTTTATTTAGCTTCTTCACGGAAAGGAATCCCTGCAATGAATTAGTTATATGCACAGTTGCACCAGTGTCTATCCACCATGTATTTAAAGGAGCTTCAGATGTAAAAGCTTCATAACAAACATAAATAGATGCATTACCTTTCTTATCTAACCACTCGCAAAATTTGGAACACTCTTTCCTTATGTTCCTTTAGCTCTGCAGAAGTTACATGTAGGACCTCCAAAGTTCTTTGTGCCAGAAGTCTGTCCCTTGTCTTTCGTGACAGCTGCATCAATTCCCTTTTTCTTTTGACTATTGCCATATTTCTTTCCTTTTCCTTTAGCGGGTGTTGTGGTCACAACATGAGCACTTTCAACCTTCTCAGACCTAAGGCGTTCTTCTTCTTGAACGCACATAGAAATCAGCTCACTCATCTTCCACTTTTCTTTCTGCGTATTGTAGTTGATCTTAAAAGGACCAAATTGTGCAGGAAGAGAAGTCATTATGAAGTGGACGAGAAAACCTTCAGAGATTTCCATGTTCATATCCTTTAACTGAGAATCCATATCATTCATTCTCATAATGTGATCACGAACACCACTTGAACCATTATACTTGAGAGTGACCATTTTCGAGATCAGTGTAGTGGCTTGAGCCTTAGTGGAAGCCTTGAATTGTTCCTCAATGTTCGCTAGGTACTCCTTTGCATTATCAGATTCGGGAATTGCTCCACGAATTGCACTAGTAATGGAGCCCTTAAGAATCATTAAGGAAAGACGGTTGCTATGCTCCCATTTTGCATAATCAGCCTTTAGCTCAGCAGAGCTTTCGGCCGTAATGGCAACAGGTTTTGCAACCCTTATGGCATAATCAAGGGCAGTAACTCCCAACGTAAGATCAATTTGCTCTTTCCACTTCTTAAAATTAGAGTCACTCAATGGTTCAATGTGTGAAAAGTAGTTGGTAAGTGAAACAGGGCCAAATGCTGAATCAAGGTTAATCACAATCATGCATATAAGTACAAGTACAATAAATATAATCCACATGATGAAAAACAGTTAGTTCACCAAGTAACACATAAGGTAAATAAACTGACGGATAAACAGTTTATCTAAATAGAAAAAATAAAATACACAAAGAATTTCCTACAATTAAATTAAATTTAATATTAATATCTTCCGTTGGGCCGATTATTAATACTAAATTAATTTTATCATTAAACATGAGATTACAAAAAGTAAAATATTAAATTATATCATCGTTGGGCAGAACATAATTTAAATTCTACAATTTGAACTTTAAAAATTCCGTTTACAAAATTAATATACAAATCTTCCGTTGGGCCGATTCGTACATCAACTTGTACACGTACATTAGGTGATTTTTAATTCTCCTAATGATTAAAGTAAAAGATTTTCGTTGGTCCATCCAATACTTTAATAATTAAGAAATCACTACATTAGTCCGAATATTTAATTAATAATTTTCATGAGGGACTAATACTTTAATTTTATCATAAGTATCCCTTTAAATAAATATTAGATATAAACTAATATATACTAAAAGTAACATAATTCTAGTACATATAATTTATAAATAATATAAGCTATAATAATGATTTCAAAAATCATAAGCTTTCATACGCAGTTTCGATAACAAAACAAAATACCCATATTCATTATATCCATATTCGTGTCATTACATTTAACTACTGTAATCAATTAACATGAACAACCACCGAGACATGATTTAATCATGGTAATTATATATGAATTGAATATTAAAATAGCGAATCAGGCACATCATATTCTGAATCTTCATTGACAAATGAATTTCATGTATCATAATACCGACAATTAGAAAACAGTATCATATAAAAATCACGATTTTATAACGCATGTTACATCACGATGATCACGTAAATTAAAATTTGTTAACTTCAAAGAATCAATCAAGAAATTTGCTCGGATACCAATTGTTAGAATAAATCATGTATATATATATATATATATATATATATATATATATATAACATAATAATATACATGAATCTCCTGATCAAGACTATGAGTATAATTAATAGCGGAACCGTACCTGAACCGAAAGAGACCATTAATGATCTTGAGAGAGTCCGAAGAGCGCAAGTACTTGAGGACTTTGATCTTCACCATTCTCCTCTATACGTAAGGATGAGGTGTGTGTATTTTCTGAATAGTATGAGACGCGTGTCTTTTGTTCTCACATAATATTCTTTATATAGAGGGAATAGTGGGACCAACCCTAATGGGCTAACCCATAACCGTCCATCAAAGTTATGGGCTTGGGTACTTAATATATATTTAATTATTACATCCAAAATATATATTTGGATATATATATATATATATATATATATATATATATCCAAATATACATGAATCTCCTGATCAAGACTATGAGTATAATTAATAGCGGAACCGTACCTGAATCGAAAGAGGCCATTAATGATCTTGAGAGAGTCCGAAGAGCGCAAGTACTTGAGGGCTTTGATCTTCACTATTCTCCTCTATACGTAAGGATGAGGTGTGTGTATTTTCTGAATAGTATGAGACGCGTGTTTTTTGTTCTCACATAATATTCTTTATATAGAGGGAATAGTGGGACCAACCTTAATGGGCTAAACCCATAACCGTCCATCAAAGTTATGGGCTTGGGTACTTAATATATATTTAATTATTACATCCAAAATATATATTTGGATATATATATATATATATATATATATATATATATATATATATATATATATTAATAATGGCTTAAGTACCCAAGCCCATAACTTTGATGGACGGTTATGGGTTTAGCCCATTAGGGTTGGTCCCACTATTCCCTCTATATAAAAAATATTATGTAAGAACAAAAGACACGCGTCTCATACTATTCTGGAAAATACACACACCACATCCTTACGTATAGAGGAGAATAGTGAAGATCAAAGCCCTCAAGTACTTGCGCTTTTCGGACTCTCTCAAGATCATTAATGGCCTCTTTCGATTCAGGTACGCTTCCGCTATTAATTATACTCATAGTCTTGATAAGGAGATTCATGTATATTATTATGTTGTATATATATACATGATTTATTCTAACATGCCCTCCGGCCCATCCATCCCGATCCGACTTTTGCACCGAATGGGGTGGGGATTTGGACTTTTTTTCGAATACGAATCGGGAAATGAGAACAATTTTCAAAAAAATATCGGGAAGCGGATTGGGGCCGAAATTCTATGTCTTCCTGACCCTATTCCTGATCCCCGTTCCAATTTTCTCCACTCGATCCAATTCGTTTCCATGACAAGATTTCACCACACTCTGATACATCTATCTATCTTTATCTATACTATTATATAAAAGCTGAAACATTAAAAGTTTGGTCGGTCCGTCGGTCCGTCGGTACGGTACCTGTTGATTTTACTTATTTACCCTTACTCAATTACAGACAAAATCCATCCTACTAATCAATTTCATTTTTCAGGTTAAACATATTATCTTTCTATTTTTCAATAACTAAATAATTTTCTTTTTCAGGTAAAATACGATATCTTTTATATTTTTTCTAAATAAAATTTCTCCTTTATTAATCAATTTCCTTTTTCAGGTTAAACATATTACCTTTTCTATTTTTCAATAACTAAATAATTTCATTTTCCATGTAAAAAACAATATCCTTTACATTTTATCTAACTAAAATTTTTCTTTTTTAAAAAACACTACGAGCAATTTGTTTGATAAAATAACATAATTATATTATATTTACTATTAACTAATCAGTTACCCTTTTCAGCCAAAACACGTTAACTTCTCTCTAACTAAAATCTCTTTTTTTTCCAATTATATCATGGACGGTTACCTTTTTCAACCAAAACACGTACCTTTTTTCTTTTTCTTTTTTTTACTAATGTAATAACCCTAACTTTAGCAATGCTACAGTGATCAAATGAACATTAAATTTTGAGGATTTAGGGGAATGGTATGTAGGTACCCTATAATTGATACGGAAAATGAATAATCGGAAACCATATTAGTGATGTATTATGAAAATGAGTGACTCGAAACGATGACGGATTTCAGAAATTTCTGAGTATAGATTTTTAAGATGTTTGATTTCAATGGAGCATTAGTGTATTGGATATTAAAGAGTATGGAATATGAAAAGGGTGTATACTTTGAGGAACATGTGAAATTAGGTTAAACCAGGGGATTATTAAGTCAAGGGAATACCAGAGGAATTTGGATTGTTAAACAATTTAGAACCATTTGGATAACGAGGTATATTCGAAACGAATTGTAATTAAACGAATATGGAGACTAAACAACCAAGGTTAATATATCATAACAAGGATATACACACCACATTATTTGCTAGAATCATTAAAACATTATTTGGAAAATCAAAAACCAAGATTTCAAGAATTGTCTAACATGACATCACCATCCACTAAGTCTAAACCAAGGGATTATCTAGAATTCTTAGTAATTATCCATCCAAAAACATACAAAATATCTACCAAAAGTAGATTATCCAACCAAGAACAAAAACACTCTCCATCACCACTCTTCTAGCTACATTCGGCCAAGGTGAGAAAGCAAGGGGGAAGACCAACTTTCAACCCTTCTAAAATCACAAGATTAATCAAGTGAGTTCTATAATTCATATTTAAGATATCCTATAAGTTTTAGCTTCAATCTCCATGCCATTCTTGAGTTAGAAATTCATGAAGTTGATGATGAATAGTAACCCTTAAGAACTAACTTTGTTTTCATGGTTTCTTTAGTTGATCCAAGCTACTTTAAGGCTAATTAAGGACTAACTAAGGCTTATTAAGTGTGTAAGTTTGAGAAATAAACTTTTGGTTGTTGAAATGCTTCCTCTCGAAGTAATATTCAGCAACACTACTTAAGTAAGATTCTGGGTTTGTAATAACTCTTTTAACTTTAAACTTATGATATTGTGGATGTTGTTCTCTGAGCATATGACTGGTGGGTAATATTATTATTAGGTGTGGGGTCTACTGTGTGGGTTTTATTACGCATTTATATTTCAACTGTCAAGAATATAATGTTATTAAATGGAAATTGGACCGTGATGACATGGATTCCTGACCCCGGATCTAGGGGCGTCACAACTAAAACCTCTCTTTTTTCAATTATATCACGGGCGTTTCTTTTTAATTAAAATAAAATAATAATATAATAATATTTAAAATTAACCGATTACCTTTTCAGCTAAAACGTATTATCTTTCCTATTTTTTCTAATTAAATTCTCTTTTTTCGAAATATCACGGGCAACATTAATTTCTCATTTTCTAAAAACATTATGAACAATTTTTTTTAGTAAAATAACATAATTAAATTATTATTACTGTAAACTAATCAATTAATTTTTTCACATAAATCATGTCACCTTTTTAATTTTCACGTTACCTTCCTATTTTCTCTAACTAAAATCTCTTTTTTTTTCCAATTATATCACGGCGGTTCTATTTAATACAATCAACTAATAATATTATAATATTAATAATTAACCGATTACCTTTTTCATCTAAAAAGTATCATCTTTTCTATATTTTCTAACTAAAATTCCTCTTTTAGTAGAAATATCACGGACAATATTAATTTCTTCTTTTCTAAAAACATTACGAGCAATTGTATTTAGTAAACTAATGTAATTAAATTATAATTACTATAAACTAATCAATTGCCTTTTTTTACCTAGAACATGTTACCTTTTTAATTTTCTCTAACTAACAATTAACCGATTACCTTTTTCAACTAAAACCTATCATCTTTTCTATATTTTCTAACTAAAATCTCTCATTTTTTAGAAATATCACGGATAACATTTATATAATTATTATCAAATCATCTCATATAAAAATGTAAGCCTCCAAATTCATGTTTTTAAAAAAATAATTTAAATTAATGAAAAAAATCATAAATATAAACAAAAATCCGTGCATCGCACGGGTTTTAAGCTAGTCATTATATATATTATTAATCATATATTAATATATATAAATTTCCAATTAAAATTCAAAATGCATGTGAAGCTGAAAATATACTTTTTATTAAATTATTGGTGATAAAAAGACGTTGTAACTTAACATTTAATTTAACTATAGTTGCTACTTTTGCTATATATCGAAATAAAAAACTATTTCAAAACTCACTAATTAATATTTAAAATTATTTAATGTTATTTTAAAAAAAAATAAAATTCTCCAATTTTCCACGAGAATTTCGTTACCCATTTAGATCGGAGACGGTAAATGAAAAATAGCCGACGAGGATCGGACCAGGAACGGAAATATGGTTTGAATTCAAAGATCGTAACGGGGAGTGATTTTTTTTTATAAAAAAAACTGAAGTTAAAAAAATATATTCAATATACAAGTTTTTTTTAAAAAAAGAATAGGTAACTGAAAAACAAATGATTTAATTTACATTATTACTTACGCTCTCAAGTCTGTTTTATGAGGAAAAGTAACGATAATTGGTAAAAATTATATATGTTCTCTCAAGATAAATTCTTCATTCAGATGTGCATTATAAATTTATTTTTTTAATTTTTTATGATGGGGCATTTTTTATGATAAATTTGCAAAAGTAATTTGTTTTCTTTATTCCCTTAATTTTACGATATAAGTAAAAGTAGTACAAAACCTTTTTTAAGAAACATTTGAAGAAGTAATAGACTAACAGTAACAGCAGCGCCCACCGCCTTAACAAGTGTGGACAAGGAACCGCGACGTGGAGACCGATACAAACACACACACAGACAGACAGGAGAGACAATCGGTGACGAGTTTGGATCCTGCGACACAGGGTTCTGCATTCATCGTCGTTAATCATTTGAAAAAATGGCATCATCTGATAGTGAATTTGATGATTTGTTCCCCGAGAAAAAGCGCGTTAAGAATCCCTTCGTCCCTATTGGTATCCTTTCTCCTCCTCTATTCTTCATTTATATTTCCAATTGTTAATTTTTACATATGAACCTGGTTTTTGTATAGCCATTTAGGTGTTTGATAAAATGTGTCAACCAAAACTACTGCATTTCACTTGTTTAACCCCCACGCTTTTCGACAGGGATTAAAACGATAAGTAATCTGTTATTTTAAATTATCGTGCCCTTGCTATTGTTTTTTTATGTAACTTTGGTTAGGAATACATGGTTAAAAAAGGGACTTGCTACATTAGAAAATAGATTAAGGTATTTCTGTCTCAAGACATGCTTAATTCTGCATTGTAATTTGCTGGACTAAGTAGTACGTTATCACCCTACAAGTTATAAGTAATGCAAGTTATTACTTGTCTTGGTGATCGAAAGAGCTAATGTTTTCAATTTGTCTTTTGGTAATAGAGTATGGTATATTTTATTTAGGAATATCTTCCAGTTACAAACATGTCCCTTTCTTCGTAACAGCATAGACAACAATATCAATCAGCTTATATTGGTTCTGAGAAGCATAAAGATTGGATTTTAATTGTACTAATACTCTATGTGTTGTCGGTGTACAAAAAAAAAAAAAAAGAAACATGAACAAGGTTAACTCTTTCGCTTCCTTCTGAAGTTGGGGATATCACTTAAATCATTTGAATCTGGCTCCAGGATCTACTCCGACCACAGTGTTATTTTTCGGTCTGCAATGCTCATAGAAATCAAGTTGAGAAGCTAGTAATTAATGTTATACAACTGTCTTGGACTCAAACAAGAATTCCATTAATTTTTCATAGCAAGGATACAGTTGTTGCTCTTTCAGAAAGCTTACCTGACGGACTAGATGTGACCTATCATTTTTTTTCATCTGGTTATCTTTCAGAGGATCTTTATCATTTTCATCACTGGAACTAATTTCAGCACATTCCAGAGTAGAGCTCTCTTTCGACCTCCCTTGTTTGTCTGATAGACCTCTTCTGTGACCTATGCTTCTCCCTCTTCCCCTCAATTTTGATCCTTCATTGGGGTTCTGCATTTTAACTGCCTGCGCCAATGTCTGAGTTTTTCCCTTCAGGTGTGCAAGGCTCTCCCTGAATCCTCTTTTTTCCTGGAGCAATCTGCAGTTGCTACTTCACTAGATTTACTTTCATGTCCAGCAATTAGACCATCTGAAGTGCCAACATCTTCTCCTGACCCAGTCTGACCTGAGCTTAGTTTTTCTCTTTCTGCCTTTAGAATTTCCTTGTATGGTTATCTCCATTAACCCTGAGGACTTGTCCCCCATTCTTAATTTGACTGCCCCTTTTAACCTTTTGCTGCGGATTTTCGCAAATCTCATTGAAAGTGTAAAATGCTTGCAAACAGTTGCATCTTTTGTTGGTTAAGTCAGACATAGCATAGTATCAAAGCATAAGTTCCTCTTCTGTAATCACCATGACCAAAGAGCAGTAACAGAACAAGTACAACAGCATGAATTTTGAACATGTAACATTGCCATTACTTGTAACATGTTTATCTGTTTCCTAATGATCAGAATCAATTTTTTCATAGCCATTGTTAGAGCCGCAAGGCACTCTTCAAAAATGATTCTAATTTTCCATCTCATTTAGTACCGCATATGATAATTAGGACATTTACAAGTTCCCTATGATTTAATGTTATATTCATAAATCGAATTGTAAGATTTCTCACATCCTCCCGGCCCCCGGGCGGCAGGCCATGTGTAAGTTTCCCAAGTACTTGGTTTCTCTGGGAAAAAGTAGAGACCCAAAATCCTGCTGTTTATGATTATTATCTTGCGGTATGGAGATAGAAATACTTTGAAGGATAAAGAACGATCTTAATAACATTTTTGCTTCCGTATAATAATGCATCTTTTATTAGAAGTACGATAAACCTTAAGCTTCTTTGTTGAGCCTACTGTCATTTTTGCATGGGTATCTTCCTCTTCTCTGAATTTCAATTTGATATGTTGTTGCTTGTGTGTGTTTATTACATATATAAATTTTTCGCCATGCAGTATACACCCTAAATGATTGATCGATATTGTAAAAATACTTTTGTTTAGTTTACTGCGTCAGTGATCTTGATGAGTCTGCATTTCAGGTGCGCTTCTGACAGCCGGAGTACTGACAGCTGGGCTAATTAGTTTTAGACAGGGAAATTCTCAACTTGGTCAGAAATTGATGAGAGCTCGTGTGGTTGTACAGGGTGCAACTGTGGCGCTAATGGTTGGCACCGCATATTACTACGGGGAGAAATTTTGATGTTTTCTGATGGGGTTCAAAGCTGACTAGCGTATGCTTAGTTGATGCCTTTTTACTTATAGAGATGGTTGTTTGCATTAGAAAGGTAGGGCTTTTCGGTTATCTGAACTTCGAATCAGAACGATATTTGAATAAGGCTAAGCTCATATCTGCTTTATATTTGTTTTTCTTGAATATGTTTTGCAGAGATGTAATGACATTACAGGTTACTCTAGTGTAGAGCTACGTAGTATTCAATTTAAGCAAATATTTACGGAATTTCAAGATAATGGTGAATGATTGATACAAAAGGTTGCCTTTCTTTCAAATTAAATTTATGGCATCGTGGTAATGGTGAATGATTGATGCAAAAGTTACCTTTTTTAAACTCAATTTTTGGCATTTTACCAGTCAAATGTCAATTTTTTTTATTGTTTTTTTAATTCAGAATGTGGTATTTCATTCTTGTCAACTCTTGAACTCTTTGATAATCCATGTCATGATTCTGGTAATAAAAATTTCTTGTAAAGTAAAATTTGACTCAGTAATTTGCACAAAACTTGATCATTCATTACAACTGGAAATAATTATTTGAAAAATAGATGAAAGGAAAACAAAGTTGTAAAAAGGGAATAATGGATAAATGAAAGGAAACGTACAAGAGGAGAAGAGGCAATTCTAGGTGGATTTGTATGTATATGATTTGTCCCCCGTTTTATAAAGGGTGCCAAAATTTAGAGTGGAGTGCTCAAAATAATCATCGGAAAAAATGGTATCTAAAATAATTAGGAAGTTACGTATTTACGTTGTGCGTACATGTACACGCATTCTGAAAAAATGTATATATAATATACGCATATTTTTTATGCATGGACTTTGTTAAATTCACTTCTGCACTTATGATCATTGTCCTGGGATACGCATGTTGAGCATGCGTGATACTGAATACGCATGTCCAACATGCGTATATGGCACTGATCATCTTCCCCTTCGAATACTGCCGGAGGCATCTTTCACCCCTTTCCAGCAATCTTTCACTACCATACTATATACCAAATGACTCGCCTTTTCCTCCTCTACAAGTCTATATTCGCCATTTTTCGTTTGTTTTGCCGGATTGAAAAGCCCAAATTCGAGTTCCATTTTGCGATTTCGTTTTTCGACTTGTTCGTGCACGCCAGAAATCAACAAACGAATATGGCAAAGTGTAGAGGCAGGTCTGGGCATCATTTTGATATCCTCAGTTTTTGTGGAGGTGGTCGAAATGTAAAGAACGAGTTGAGGCGATTTCGGAGTTCAGAGAACGCCGGAAATATTTTGGAGATAATGACGTCATATGACGTCATTGCTTGCACATCTGGGAGATGCGTTATCCCAGATGCGCAAGTTGAACATGCGTATTCCATTTATACTTCCCGCAAATGCGTTGCCCATAGTTATTTCGGGCACTGTTCACGCACATGGTCATTTTGGGCAGATGGGTTGTGTTTTTGTATTATTTTGATCATTTTCTGCTTTACAAAGATCATAAATGAAAATAAAAAAACTGAAAAAGACCAAAAATGTACGACAGAAGATTTTGAATAAAAATATAATGATCATAATTTTGGGAAATATGTTTTTTATAGGATAGAATTTGCTATTCAACAAGATATTATGGCATAATTTATAATTCATTTTCTCGAGCACTTGTATAAACTTATTTATTAATATCATTTTTTACAAGAACTAACGTACAAAATTTCATAACAATAGATTTTTATTTTATATAGAAAAATAAAAAAAAGATAATAAAATAGAAGGGAGAAGAGAAAGAAACACACGAAAACAAGGCCACGTATCTCTCTTCTAATCTCTCACCGACTTCACACCTTTGGATCGGTACTTATAAAAAAAAAATACATAACATATCCTTCTATCTCTACACACACAATTTATTATTATTCTCCCATTCAATTTGATATTTAACAACATTTTACAATACAGATTGAAATTCTTCGTTATCTTCAGATAACACACCGCCGATCTGCTTCATCGTCCAATTAACTCCGGTTATTTCTCTTTTCAATTATCTCATTTATTTATTTTGTTACTGTATTCGATTAATAATTGTATATGAGATTGATTGTTTGTTTTGTGTTTGATTGATTCTGTGCACATTAACTGATTTTGTGATTGTAATGTCAATTTAATTGTATGTTTTAATTTGTAGTATCAACTGAATTTCGAAAAGTTTGTTTGTTTATCGATTTTCGGTTGGGGATGTTGTGCATTTGGATATCTTGTGGATGGTTCTTGATGTTGTAGTTTGAGCACCAAACTGTTAAGTTGAATTACAGAAAGAGTTTGCTCTGTTGTTTTGTTTTTCGGTTATTAGTTAGTTGCTAGATTTTATGTATTAGTAAACTGCAAAGCAAAGTATGTATTTGTCCATTAGTTGAACAGATGATACATGATCGATTTTAAACTGTTATACGTACTAGAGAGATTACAATTACACAGACTATTATAGTGATGCTTTTGGTTGAAACTTATTTTCTCTAAATTGTTTTTTCGTATCCTCTCCTGTGTGTATTTTGTGTGTGTCTTCTGGTTGGTTGTTAGGATAAAAAAAATAGAAGAGCTGAAAACTTGATATAGTAATTGAACTAACGTCATGCTTCTGATTAGTATGTAGCAAGTTTTATGTCACTTTGCCCGTTTGTGCCACCAACATGTTTGAATTTGGACTTTTATGGCTTCTTATATTTGTGTCTTTGGACTTGCAGTGATCAATAAATCGCTTGATTTTGTTTTGACGGTATGGTAACCTCAGTGTATCTGTCTTTTGGTGTTAACCGCTAGCTGTTCCTTTTAAAAACAAGGACTACTGCTCCTTCATATTTTCTTGGAAATAAAGATATTTGATAGTGTAGATTTTTTTTCTTTTTACATTTTTGGGTGATATATGTAGCAACACGTTCCCCATATTTGCTTGCCACGTGAAAACCTTCCTTGTTTCCTTGTCTCACATTAATTAACATTTAAGAGTTGATGTGGCATTTAATCTAAAAAACTTTATAGTTCTTTTCATTTCCCTTCCACATGATTCCCTCTTTGATATACATGGACCTTGCTTAATATCTCAGGGAAACATCTAGGTCTAGGTTTGAAACTTTTTGTTGTGAGATATGCTTGTCATTTTGTGAATTTAGTATCCTGAAGTATCCTTATATGCTGTGATTAACTCCAGCACTTCTTTACGATATTTATTAGCTTTGTGATGTTTCTTTTTTATTCTATATGGCAGGTAGTTATTGATAACGTATACTTTTCGAGAAAATGTCTTCTCCAAGCAAAAGGAGGGATATGGATGTCATGAAACTGTACGTGATGTTATTTGGCGTTGAATTAGTCATTAATATTTTGCATTTTTTCCTATTATAGATTTGTATATTGTAGATTTGTATATACCATAGTTTTGGACAAACTGTTCTACTTCTCTCTCAAATGCTCAAGGTTTCCTTAATATTCTGCTGGTATTCCTACTGGCTTACTGACCTGTTGAATTTGTGATGTAGGATGATGAGTGATTATACTGTGGAGCCAATAAATGATGGACTCAATGAATTTAATGTGGAGTTTCATGGTCCCAAAGAAAGTAATGTGCAATCCTTTTTCCTATTTTATGCTCCTATTATATGTGACATATAATCAACTGTACTAACAACCTTTCTAAAGGAAGATCAGTTATACTGTCAGAGCCTGATTATTATGAGCATTATTAGGAATTATATGCTTTCTGATATCTAGATGTACTTTGTTGATTTTGTGGATGTGATTTATGCATATCAGTGGAATGCACGAGATAAATATTAGTGTAATATGTACTTGTTTTTAGAAATCACATTTTTATCTTAAGGGGACTGTGGTTTCATCAGATGTGGAGGTCCATATCTTTCCTTGTTACTTATATGCCATCTTCTCTTCTTTTCGTCGTAACTCAAGGGAACAGTTGACTCCGTTGCATGACAGTTTTGCCCGCAGTCATTGATGATGAAACTTCAATTTTTTTTTTTCAGTTATTTATTATTTGCATGTTCTATTGGGATAAGAATGCTTTATTGTGGAAATACCCAAATTCTCTGAACAAATTATGTTGTTCAATAAAAAATTGGTCTCACAGTTTGACCGAATTTGCTCAAGTATTAGCAATGTTATTTTCTCAACTTTTTCAAATGTAAATAGAATCTTTTCTTTGATGATTGTTTTTTTACTCTGGGAAAGTTTGGTGTTTCTTTTTTCGCACTTCTATTGCTTTTAGGCAATGGAACATAGTGCATCTTCTGAAAGAGTTATAAATTGGCTGAATTTGATTGTTTTTAGTGGATAACCTGTATGTGTTTAGCTTAAAGAAAATCGGTTCTGCCCAACTTCATAGAATTTGTTTTTGTATGGTTCTTTGTCTCTTTGGTTCTATCATAATATTTTTTTACTTTTCTGGTTTAGAGCTTCCACTGTCAGAGTTTAGGCATTGCAACTGCAACCAGTTAGAACGTTTTTTATCGTTTCTTTTGTTAGAACTTGGAACTATGAACTTTCACTGCAATTTGGTTATTATATTCTGTGTCTTGGAGAATCTGACTCGTAAAAGTTTTTCTGGTTGGAGTCATTTGTGCCATTTAAAACAGTAGTGCTGGTGATTCTACAGTTTTCTTGATCACACAGCATATTTATATCTGGATGAAGGTTTCTCTGCTTTCTTACCCCGCTCCCCCCAAGACAACCTTGTGTAGAAAGGAAAAGCTAAGAATTATCATGATATAAAATCAAACAACCTTAATGGAAGAATGAAAAGCTAAGAATGATCATGTTATAAAAATTGAACAACCTTATTCAAGAATGAAAAGTTAATGAGAACATAAACTTATTCGTTTAAATGGAAAAGAGAGGATAGGTCTTTGATTCGTTCTTGCACCCGCTCGTGAATCCACGTTGGAAGGACATGAAAAAACCGGCAGAACCGCCCGATGCTGCTGGAAATTAGAATTCTCAATTCTCTACGACGTCTAGATGATAAAATCTTTTCAGCTCTTTACCCTCCCCACAATGAAGGCTCTTTTGTAGGATACTTGGCCAAAGTGTGACCCGTTAGCCCCTTCTGTGAACTTTGCTTCTCTTATGTAATTGTAATAAGAGAATATTAGAAAGAATAGTCTGGAATAGGGACTGAAGGTCTTAGAGGTTATAGATACTAGACCGAGTGACTCTGCCACCAGATAATGAGCTACTTTTTATTGGACGAATGGGGGATGCCCTCAGCGTCGAGGAACATGTACTAGGGTGTATGTGCGACTCGTTCAGATCATGAGCTGCTAAAGCTTGAAGAATTCCCAAAGGCCCGATATCTCCAGGTGTTGTCACCAAAAACCTTCCCCGATTGACAGAAGTCCCCCAGCGGCGATAGAAAGTTGCATTAGGAATAGATCTTTTTTAGATCAGCAACGAATGTCTTGTATCTATGAAGAAAGATCACCCAGCCCTACCTACCCTATGTATTCGAGGTATTCGAGGAAGATATTTTAGCCATTTGCATTAAACTCAAACTTGGCAACGTAGACCTAAGTGGTCATAAGTGAAACGTGCAGACGAAGAGTTAGGTATCTTTCTGATTCTCGAAGAATGAGGGGCAAAGGGATTGTCCCGTAACTCTTCCTCAACCTGGCTGGGGCAGAATCAAATCACAGTATTTCATTTACATTTTTCTCTTCTCTGAAGTCTACAACAAACAAGTGGGAGAGTAAAATTAAAAAAATCGTAGTATAAGTATGTTGTTCCTCCATCTGCTTTCAACAACGTCAACAACACCACGAAAAAAGTACCACCAGAACTGCGGGTATTCGAGAACCTGTAGCTGAGCCGGCGCTTTCTCATGTCTCCAAGGCGCTGAAAAACAGAAGCGCGCAACGGCTGATGAAAAGCCGGCAGCTTGTTAGGAGTAGGTTTTGGCTTGCCCCTTCCGGTGCACTCGCTTTATATCTCCGATACACAAGGAAGTACACGAGGAAGTAAAGTGAAGGTGCCTTACCTTCAACATAAACCATGCTTCCATTCACCAACGCAGACTAAAAGTGCTCTCCGAACCGTGCTGGATAGTCACCCATCACGCGGCTCTCAAACCCAACCTGTGGTGTATCCCGGGACGAATGGTGAATTTCTAGCTGCTTGACCCCGCCCAACGGTCAAGGGCGCGCCGGAACGGTCGGTAGCTGCTACAGAGGATATCTCGATCGGGGAAGAGAACGTCATTTTATAAAAGTCGATCTGGTTTTGAGGCTAGCTTCTATCTCATGGATCAGATTATATTACTCCATCATGGTGAAGTTTAAACATTTGTTTACTACAATTTTATTTTTTGTTTTAGATTTGTTGCATACTGCATAGTGGTATATGTGACAGAAAGCTTTTATTTATAATCTTTATATCAAATCTGAAGTTTCAAACTTAAATTATTTTATTGGCCAGGTCTATATGAAGGCGGTGTGTGGAAAGTACGTGTTGAGCTTCCAGATGCGTATCCATATAAGTCTCCTTCTATAGGGTTTCTCAATAAGATATACCACCCCAATGTTGATGAGATGTAAGTCGACATCTACTTAAAATAACATACTATGAACCACTTAGTGAGCCCAGCACTATATTATTATAAGCTTGTGTTCTATTGCTAATACAATTTGATCATTTTACTGGAAATTTTACTACAGGTCGGGTTCTGTATGCTTAGATGTCATTAACCAATCATGGAGTCCAATGTTTGGTAATACTAAACTACACAATGTAAATATGTTGTTTTTTTTTTCTTTTTTTGTTTACCCAAATTGCTGTTGTGGGGTGAAGATAAGTTAAAATTGTGCATGAAAACACTTTATTGGCTATCCCTTTAGAGTATAGAAGGAAGTAAACATCATAAACACTAACACACACATTTGATAAAACTAAATTAACCAATTCTGTGAGTTATCTTGTTTGATATGTTTCTTATAGACCAAAAACTTTATGGTCTTGGATTGCTCTTGGTTTTCAAGAAGGTTATATTAGCAACATTTTGCAGCAAAATAAGAAAAAGTGAAGGCTGGATGTAAAGTTAATGACGATGAATATATTGATCTAAGAATGTCCTTAATTTGATGGATTAAGAAGTTGCGACTTTGTTTGGCTTTGAAAAAGGGAAGAAATCTAGCAAAAAGTAATTGAATAGATAAAAGAGAATAGGTAGAAAAATTTGTAGTAATACATTTCCCCTCCTAAATTGTATTTTATCTGTCTTTATATGCCTAAGAAAAGATGATATTCTTTTATTTTCCAAAATTTACATGAAGTGTATTACTAATGTTGGTTGGGAGCTTCTTTTGTAAATGATGTGAGTGTCGTTCATGGCCATTATTCAGATGTTACAATATTGTTCCATACTATTGCAGATCTTATAAATGTGTTTGAAGTTTTCCTCCCTCAACTTTTGCTTTACCCAAATCCTTCAGACCCCTTAAATGGTGATGCAGCATCCTTGATGATGAAGGACAGAAAGCAATATGACGACAAAGTGAAAGGTGAAAACTCCTTTTCCTCACTGTGTTTCCCTTTTCAGTTTATTTAACCACCAGACTTACTTTTTGCTTACAGAAGAATGGTAATAACTCTGTAAGGCTCCGTTGGTCTTTACTTGTCAATTGTCATATGGATAATGGCTTTGGGTCTGTGACTAAAGATTTTAGGAAATACTTTTTGTAAATTCATAGCTCTTGGCTATATCTGGCTGTTAAAAATGTTACATTCTCTTTGTGTCATTGGTAACAGCCATGAGAAGTAGTTGAAATGTAAAGGCTACAGTAGTGAGTTTAGAATTTTCTCTGTGTTAAAGGGCAGTCAGCAGGTTGTTTGTATTGACAATTTGACGTTCTTGTCCTCTTACTGCCAGAATACTGTGAGCGTTACGCAAAAAAGGAGAATATCACCAGCAAGCAAGCAGAAGAAAGTGATGAAGAGGCAAGTGACGATGACATTAGTGATGGACGAAGTGCCTCTAGTGACGATGTTGCCGGTCATGCTGACCCATAGAAAGGATCAAACTGTTTCACTGTATGTGCATGGCTTTTTATGTTTAGTTGCCTGTAAGATTAGAAAGAAAAGGGACCTTTAGATTTTGGCACACAGTGCCACTCATGCTAAATTACTCTGTAATCCGTGCTGCAACATAGGTTTACTTCGAAGAAATGAGATTTGCTTTTATTTACATTTATCATTTTATGTTTTGGTAGGTAAACAATGTGAAACATATAACAGCAAGAAAATATAAATGTTTAAAGATTTAAGAGGAAAATTTAATAGTTTATGTGTGCAAAAATTGATTAGATATTTTATTTTGAAACTTTAATTTTATAGTAGCAATTGGTGTTATTTCCGCATACCTTAGTTTGCATGTTTATTCTGTGATGATGCTACAGTGATCAAATTTGATGCACTCTGTTACAGTCGGTTCCACTTAAAGTACAATTGGTCAGAGGTCAGACACAAATTGTTGAGCATGTGAACTTGCTTTCATTACAAAGCGGTTCGATTGTATACTATACCATTCTGTGCCATTCTTTTCTGATTTATATGGATAAAAAATGTTTCAAATGTAACAAAAGTTTCATTGATTTTAAAAGTTTAAAACAGAGTCAATGGTGTCTTACATATTGTATTTTTGGAGTCGATTTTCACTAAGTTTGTGGTTTCTAGATGTTGATACCTGACAGCTAATGTTTAAGCACACTAGTTTTCTTGGAGTTTCACTCAATTGCGTGGTTTCTAGATGATTACTGGATAGTTAATGTTGTAACACACTTTAGTTTTTACTTGGCATGTTCTCCATTAACAATAAGAAACACCATCCTGCACTCTGATTACACTTCTTTCTTATTGCGTCAATCACAGAATTAATTAGATTGTATGGAAATGGTTGCTATTTGTTTGCAACCGATGAAAACCCGTGAGCCAAAGTCTACTTGATGCAATATACAAGTAGGTCAATGAAAAATATAACTGGGACTGCTGCTACAAAACAGAGTGAGGGAGGTGTGGAAACGGTCCTGGTCATTCATTTGTTTGTACGTTAGAAGGTTCAACAGAAGCTGCTTAAAATTTGGCATAACGATTGAATTTAACTTGCTAATTTAAGCTAGCATGTTTTTTGTTAACTAGTAGCAGGATGCTCAAGACAAAGAGATCCCTGTCGAGAAGATTTTAAATAATTTGCTATCAGTCCATCATTACATAATGCTAATATACGTGTGATGAAAAAGATGTCTAATCCACATTGCTCCGTTTGATTTGAACGAAAATCTTGTGTTTGGAATGAAAATCTTTGCAAGAAATTTGTTCTTGTATACTGTCCATTTCATTAATTTTAAGGCTAAGAACTTGTCCAACATCTAATAATTTTTAGAGGTTTTATTAGAATTTATTTTATTTGTGTCAAGATATCTACGCTAATCAGTTTTTGTGTTTATAAATATGTATTAATGCAAATATTTTTACATATAAATATATATTGTGAATCATTTCTTGGTGTTTTGTTTTTTTTTTTTTGAAAAACAAAGGAGTTAATTCAATAATAAAAAGCCATACGGCATGTACACCAATGATCGAGTCGAACAAACAGTAAATTGCAATCGCCTGTTTTCATGAAAAGACAGTTAAAACGATATTTTGAAGAATGTATATACAAATACTAAGTATCCACATTCTCGTTGGATTATTGGTACCCTCTTCATCATGCCCTGATGGAGCTATCGTTTGAGCTATCGACCAGAACTGTAATCCTATACAAAATTTCATCACTAAATCAAGACCCTCGCTCACAATCAAGAAGCGAATAACAAATCTCTCACGAAGGAGAGAAACATGAAAATCGTACCGATCTATACCCTCGGCCATGAAACACATCACAACTTAATCAAAATAAAAAACCAAACTCTCAAAAGGAAAGACTAACACAATCCAAATAAATTGGGAACATATTAAAACCCAAATAAATTGGGAGTTTTATTAATTGAAAAACAAGATATGAAAACAGAAAAAATGAAAAGGAATTGGGGTTTTCCATCGGTGAAAACCGATGGAAGTCCCCTCAAAACTTTTTAATGGAGGCTAGGGTTAGAAGGGAGAGAAAGGGGCTGTGATTCTTTTCGTTTTACCTGAGTTATCCATTTCTTGGTGTTTTGTTATGATGTCTTTTAAATCTAAAAATAAGTATTAAATATGTTAGCAGCAAAGATATGAATCAAGACCTTTTCACCTCAATTGTAAGAACAAATTAATTATGGGGTTAAATGCTTAAATTCGGCCAGCTTTACCGACGGAAATTGGACATATGGCCCGTGCTAACTGAAAAGAAGGTATTTCGTTCGATATCAAGATATTTACCTAATTTTTCAGAACTTTTTTTTTTTGCTAAATTAATTTTCAGAACTTATAAATTATATTTTAAAATATTATTGGTTCAAAAATTGAAGGAGGCATCTTTGATTGAAAGGAGGTAATACTTTATTATATTAACTGAGTCTACCCCAATACGTAGTTAACCAATCAGAAAAAAGTATTATTTTAGGATCAATCTCCTTAAATTTTAGACCAATAATATTCATCTTTCAACTTTCTCTCTATTAAATTTTAACTAAAGAATTAACCACATTCAAGTTAAACATGAATTAACCAATACAATATTTTAATATATAATATAAGTAATTAATTGATATAATTTAATTAACGGAGAGTAGCGAAAACCCAAAAAGACTAATTGGATAATGCATGAGTTACTTCTTAACTGATTGGTTAATTAGTTTCTAACTTAAGTAAGTAGTAATAATGTCCACTGGAATTCATTCATGGAAGGTTTTTCGTTTTAATTTGTATTGATTGATCATATACATTTGAATAAATTATTAAAATTTCGTTGTAAGTACTTTCTAATTAGTGTTTACTATTTTTTTTAGATGCTAATGGCATTGGTCGGTTCTAATATTAAAATTTTTAAAAGTTCATTTTCTCTATTTATTTTTTTGATAGGCTCATTTTCTCTTTTAATTTTAGTTGAAAACAATTTATTACTCCTAATTGGTATTGTACATGTTATTTTTTCTTAATTACTTTTACTTAATTATTTATAGTTATTAATAACTAATAACTTTTCTTTTTCAAGTAAAACATATTAACTTTTCGATTTTTCAATAATTAATTTCCTTTTCACTATTTTTTATATTTTATTTAACTAAAATTTTTCCTTTTTGAAAACACTATAATAGCATCTCTGTTAGGTCCGATAAGATTGTAGAAGGGGGGGTTGAATACAATCTATACCAATTTATCGAAATTTGTTCTTCAAATAATATTTTATTTTAAACAAATTTGAGCGGAATAAATTGAAACAAATTTCAAGTTGAATATAACAATATATTAACTTGATGGGTGTTACAAATTAATATCAAGAGATTAATAACTAATTAGAAAATTCGACATGAACTTTTCTAATTTTGCTAATTAAAATCAAGATATCAAGATATGAACTAGGAAACTTAATTCGCTAGTAGTACAAGAGTAATCAATAAACAAGTTCCAGCGGATCAGATATTACAATAGGCTTGAACTGAATTTATTGTGTGAATTAAAGCTTGAGCACTTGTGTGTAGAAGATGAGAGTGTTTAATGTTCTTGGTTCTCTTTTTTTTCTTCTCCTGGTTTTTGTTCTGTTCTTCTGTTCGTGTGTTTGTTTTTATACAAAAACAAAACAATTGCTTCTGTCCAACTGCTTCACATTGACACGGTGATAGTATAGATGCCACGCTGATAGTATAACTGGCACGGTGATAGTATAGCAGCCTAGGGATAGTAGAACTCATTCCCTTAAAATAGTATGGATTTACTTAGAAATAATATACATTTACCTAGAAATAGTTTACTTAAAAACTTAGGTAATAGTATAAATATTTCGGTAATAGTATAGTATATTATTACTTGATCAGTAATAATATCTATAATACTTCAGAAATAATATACTATTAATTCCAGAAATAATATAACTTCGGTAATAGTATAAATTCGGGGATAGTATAGTATACTATTACTAATGCAGTAATAGTATCTATATTATTCCAGAAATAGTATACCACTTAATTCAGAAATAGTATAACTGAATTTCCAGAAATAGTTCAACTGAAATTCAGAAATAGTATAACCAAAATTCTCCGAAATAGTATAATCCATATATTATTACTGATTGAATAAATCAGAGATTAATTAACTTAATTAATTAATTAAATAAATTAATTCGAATTGAATTAATCTGTTTAATTAAATTAATAATATAGTTAATTAATAATTGACTTACTCCTTGTGAATCACTGTAAACTTTGAGAAACTTCCACTGGATAATTGTTGACGTTCGATGTACTGTCTGGTTCATGAACGACTAACTCCAATATCTGTTCTTCAATTTGACTCTCAGTTGTGATCCACATACTTTCTTTTTCACTTGGCCCAACAGAATAATCAAGCAGTCCAATTTCTTTTTATATTTAATTTAATTATTTTACTTAATCAATTAATCATTTAGAAAAGTAATGATTAATTAATTAAATTTATAATTAAATCAAATAAGATTAATACATTAATTCAAAGTTAATTAATATGATAATTAATTTAATAAATAAATTAATTCAGAATGAATTAATTTATTAATTAAATAAATTACATAATTATATTAATTAAATGAGAATTAATATAAATCACTTGATAACCAATTCTTTTTCGAGAACCACTAAAAGTAATAAAGAGTTACCACTGAATTGTTTGTTGACGCTCGATGCACGGTCTGGTTCATGAGCGACTAACTCCAACGGCTTTTCTTTATTTTAGACTCTAAGCTGTGGTTTAATTCTTCTCTCAACATACCAGTCTTGACAGCTTGAACCACTGAAGTTAATGATAAACAACCACTGTTTAATGTTGACACTCGACGTACTGTCTGGTTCATGAGTGACTAACCGCAATGACTGTTCTTCATATATTGACTTTAAAATCTGGTTCCTTTTCTTTTCTATTCTCTCTTGATATTTCTCTGTACTGTCTCTGTCACTGTCGAAATCTCTGTCACTTTAAATGAATCCACTTCTTTAACGAATACATCACTGAGGCTTGATCAGATGTCTGAACTTCTTTCAATGTAGTAATTCCTCAAGTTTGTAGATTGACCTTGATCTTTTTCTTCTGACAGATAATACAATCTGAGATTCCTTGTGACAGTCTATATACTATTTACTATTACAATCTTGTTCAAGTTGAGTTGTATCCTCGAAATACAAATAGGCTACATCATATGCCTTTCAATCTCCCCCTATTTGTTTGTTAGACAATAACAAGCAAATACCTAGAGGATAACTCAACTAACTCACTTAAACAAGAAAAAGATAAAGCACTTCAAAGCTTAGTAAATAATACAAAAAAAAAATTTCTCTGGTTTAGATTTAACAATTCCAGAATCTTCAGTTGATGAAATGATAGATGATTGTTCCTCTAGCACTGAACTGATCTTCAATAGATAACTAATCTTCATTTCTGATTCTTCATATCTCTGCCTGATAATCCTTCACATCTCACATTGGTGATTATCAGCAGTTCTTGATTTACAACCACTTCCCATTTCTGACACAACTTTTCTCACTAAAGAAAAACAACTGTTTCTACTATATAGACAATGGTGAATCAATACCATTTCTATAACTTCTGGTGAATTTACTACTCTTCCACTTAGCCTTTATACATAGTACATTGAAAGACTAATAGAATAGTTGTGATGTAATTCTCCTTATATCTCCACTTTCATAACAAATGAAAGTCCTTTACTTCTCCATCTAAATCTCCCCCTTAGTAACTTGACTTGCTTCTCATCCTAAGCACAGTCTTTACTGCTCCCCCTTTCTAACTCACTCTTCTTTTACTTGTACCCCAATACTTCTCCCCCTTAGTTGAGTATATCCTACTAAGGTAAGCTTTAAGCTTGAATATATCTTTTTCAATATATCTCTCCCCCTTAGTTGAGGAATCCTCCATTCAACTAATTGACAAAGTAGTTGATACCAAATTGTTACCAATCGTTAGAGTACATTGAAATCAATTGATAAAGCTTTGTTAGAAAGGAAGTTTCATTTTCTTCCTCACTGTGAGTGTGTGATAGTGTTTAGTGTACCTCACAAGTGTTTCACTCTTCTCTCCACTCATTTGTGTTGAGTGTCTCACTTCTCTCTGTGTTTACACTCTTGCTCACTAGTGTTTCACTCATTGCTCCAACATCCTTTAGTGTACCTGCAAGGAAAAATCACCATAGCCCCTTCTAGAGAGGTCAGTGGTGGTGCAATGGGAGTTCGCAAATCCCAAATCCTCGTTGGACTCGTCAGACGAATCTGAGTCATAATCTACAAGTTGCTAATTTCCCTTTTTAGGGTTTTCAGATTTGAATTCTGAGAAGGTAAACAATGATCTATAAATTTAGCATTGAGATCAAGATTCCCTTCTAATGTCTGTGAAGACATCACCTTGTTAAACTCATCAGGTAAAATCTGAATCATAGTTCACAAGTTGCCGATCCGCACCTATGTCGGACTCGTTACCCGTAGGATCCAGATATGTTCCATCTGGGGAGTTAGATAATGATCTTGTTGAATTTTGCATTTGAGATCAATACCTTCTCTCGAGGTCTGTGAAGACTCTTGATTCATTAAAGAACCTTTAACTTATAATCCTAACCGTAAAATGGTTGGATTACAGGTTTCCGTCAATTCATCCTTGGTGTGTGCAATCTCACTTTGTGCATATGAAATATTTTGGATAGTGTATAAGGTAGTGACTCTCCAACTGAATATCCCACACATCCTTGTTTTCTGCATCAAGTGCAGTTACTCCCTGGTGACCTCTAGTCTGATAGGTTACTTCTATTTAGGGGGTAAAATAGAATGTGTTTGAGTTTGACTGTAGTCTGGGATAAAAGTTGTTGGGTTTACAACCTTATGACTAAACATGTGAGAATACAGAATTTCATGTAGATGAACCTGCATCACAGAATATGAGCAATATAGAGATAGAATGCATTTTTAACATTGAAAAGTTTTCTGAGAAAACATTCCATTTATCTTAAGTGAAATGATGTACAGTTGTGATTTCAAAATGTTTACAATATAAGCAATCACAGCTGTAGAAAGAGATTTTGAGTTAGGAAGATAAAGATCTTGAGCCGGTTTTACAAAACAAGAACATAGGCAAAAATCCAATTAATAAATATTAATCAAATCAATGTATGTTAATGTTTAAACCAATACAAACAAAACTATTTTATCATGTTTTAGGTCCTGCATGATAGATATCAACTATTAGAAATTGTTAGCACTTGATAGGTCTTGTCTTCCAATTGTTAGATCCTGAAAATCAAACATTAGTTCCAAACCAATTGTATAGACACATACCAATTTGATACCAACATCGGTCAATTGTTAAGTCCTTAACACGAAGATCTGTTAACAGCAATCACAAAACAAAGATTTATACTCAAACTGCATATTTTGTGTGTGTTAATAAGAAGAACAACAAAAGAACCAAGTACAGGGACCTGTTTGTAAGTTTTGAAAGTATAGTGACTAAACTGTAAAAACTATACAAACTATTTATATACACATGAAAAATAATATTCAAAAATAAGAAATAATATACACAATAATAATATTAAATAAAAACTATAAGAAAAGAAAAATTCGAATAATAAAATAAATAAATAAATAAATAAATAAAACTATACATAAGTAATAATTTACATAGCTTAACCTATAAACAGACATAAGACTAAAATAAAAAGACAAACACTACAAAACATGTTAAATAAGATTAACATTTCAAAATTACAATACATGTACAACAACATTAAGTATATACAAGAGTATTTATAATAGGTTAGCAAATCCATATATTTTCTGACAAAACAACTTTCTTCTAGAAAATTATTTAGAGAGAAAATATGACTTAATAAACTATCATAAATATGGCAGCTATTTTAAAATAATTAAATTTTCAACAAAAATAGCTTCCTCAAAAATTTTAACTAGAGAATTAGAGAAAAATATTTTTAGTGAAAATTATTATTCTAAAATAAAGAAACATGGATTAAAACATTAGAATGATTATGACAATTCTTATAGAAAGATGACAAGATAGAATTCGAAAAGAATGTCATACCAGTTACTTAGTGCTCAAACCTTGGCACCAACTTCCACGTTTCTTGTTGTTCCAGATTCTCAAGTGCTTTCTCATATTCCTTAGATTCTATACCTTGATTCTGAGAAGCCTTTTTAGTTCTTACTACAACATCTGGATCACCAATGATCAGCTCTATTCCAAACACACTGTCTGAGAAAGTTGGATCTTGATGAATCACCTTGTTCTTCATTGTGATGTTGTGTTTGACTAGTGAATTCTTTGTTTACTTTCCTCGAGTTATTGCGAGAATGACTTGATGATTATTTTCCAGTGACATTGGTATTGCCAATAACAAAATTGTTTCTACCACTATCACTTGGATAATTATCATCATTAACATTTCAAACTTATGACTTCAAGGCAACTCCTCGATAACAACAATTGTTAACTCCTAACAACTGTTTGTTTGTAGACAATCTTGGTTCTAAAAATAAAACTCGATTACCAAGACTGACTTGTCTGCAATCTTAGAAATAATTTTCTAAGTCCAATACACCTTGATCCATAGTATAAAACCTTTATTATCAAAGTGATTAGAATCTTGCAAATAAGCATAAAGATAATTCAAAGTAATTGAACTATGGTAACTTTAGATATTTCAATATCCATAGTTCTACTTAGAGAATTTTTATACCATGTATAATAATATGAGTGAATTGTAAAAGATATAACAATGATTACTTAGAGGAGTTCTAAGTAATTTCACACATACCAATATATCTCACAATTAGTTAGTAAATAGAATTCTAACTAAATATCATTAACTGATATAAGTCAAAATTTCAATACAACCAATTGTTAGAACCATAATATTAATTATAGTGAATTTCTGAAAATGGAGCATTGATAAAATTCACTAGAATTAACATCTCACAACTAATTGAAGACCAATACAGATTAGGTCCAAATTAGTTATGTTGTTTATTTATTTTAATAAATATAAGGTACAGAGCAAATACTAAATTGAATTGCTTCAAGTCCGTAACCCATATAAATCAAAATAAATAATTAAATACTAAATCTCTATGAGTTAGATTTTAGCATTTAAGTATTTAAATTATCCTTAAATAATCACCACTAAAATATATTGCAATTATACACATGGCAATCATTCAACAGATAATTTTCAGTGTGAGGTCTGGATGTAAATAAGTTCACATGTCCTTTCAATATAGACAACTGAATACTTGTGAGCTTATTTAAGAATTATTTAACAGATGGGATTTACAATCATATAGCATTAATAAAATCCCAAGTTTACAAGCCAATCTTGAAAAATTAATTTCATCAAGTGATTTAGCAAACGTGTCTGCAAGTTATTCTTTAACTAAAGACATGCTCTCAAAAGAATTGATACCTTATGCAATTTGCTTAGTCCTTGAGTGTTCCACAGAGTTGTTGGAGATGAAATTGATTCCTTGTGTTCTCCTGCTTTCGTACAACTCATTTGATCTGTCTCTATGTAGCAAAACATGTCAGAACTGATGTCTCTAGGGTACCATCTCCTTAGATTTAAGTCCAACTTAAGACATCTGAAAATCATGTGTAATAACTACAAGAATAGATTCTCAAGAATCCACTTGGGACCATGCACATTTGAATAATTGAGAATAAAATATGTGTGTAAGTAATCTATTAGCAATTGAATAAGATAATGAGCTGATGATTCCTCTATAGCCTGATTAGGTCCTAATTAGTAGATCCTGAACTTGTTGGGTCAAATATCTCTAGAGTACCATTTCCTAAGATCTGGGTCCATCTAAAGATTTTTGATTGCCAACTTGTTAGGTCCAAGCTAATAGGTCAAAAGCCAGTTATAGTGTTTTGTTGGTATGTAGTCTTGACAGGTCTAGAATCTTCTAAATAGAATCAAAAGATCCTTGACTTATTTTTATTGTCATCATTCTTTTGGCTTACTGAAGTAAATCAAAAGAACTGCAACTTTACCAACATCAAAACAGCAAATATCTTAATATCAATTTATAGCTAGTAGACCAACATATAATATAATCAAGATATCATTGCACATATATGTTAATAATGTTTGTGCCTAATGATGTAAAGAGTTCTATAAATATAACACCAATTGTTAAAAGATACCAACTGTTAAAGATTGATATCAAATATTAAATTATAGTTAGGGTGTCATACCATGTCTTCCATGCTTGCTTGAGTGATGATACCAGTTTATACTAACCTGTAGAGATTTTCAATTATCTCACCAACCAGGAGTGCACTTGTTCACATTCCTCTAGCATCCAGATTCAGTAGGTCTAGATGTCCATTATAATCTTGAATGTGTAGCAGGTGCCTGATATCCTCAAGTCTTGTCACTGGTGCTTCTTGTCAAATATACTGTTTGATCAAATTGTAACCTAGCATCCAGTTTGGCTTTGTCCCTCATAACAATGCCTTGACATCATCCAGGTAGACTTCTGGTTATCCTTGTATCAAATACAGCCTTGTTGTTTGGTCTAGATACCAGCTTCCCTTCAATCTGCCTTTTATACTGATTGAGATCATCTTGCATTGCAATCACTCAATCTGAATCTTTCAGAGCTTTTATAGCTTTCTCAGTTTCTTCTAAAAGAAAACTAAAGAAATAATCATTAGTATTTGAAGCTCTGCTAGTCTTTTACTTCCACCATTAGAAACCCTAAGAACTAGAACAAAGAGTTAATTGAGTCAACACTCTTTGTCTTGGCAGACATGTTCTCATAGTGTCCTTTGACTTTCAGTGTGGTGTTGAGTTGACTAGATGATCCTTCTTTTGCTCCCCCTAAGCTGTTGCTGGGTTTACATGAAGATTCTCAATATTGACATTGCTTGGATCTGAATCATCATTACCATTGACAGCTGGGAGCTAGAAGTCGATGAACATCACTAAGACTTTCAATCACATTCTGTTGATTAATAACAATCACCCTGTAGGTTGTTGACTCCATTGAGTAACAAAAGAAATTATCCTCTTGAGCATTAGCTGATTGCTAGGATGCTCACTTCCATTTAAAATTGCAAAACAATTTCCTTCATACTTATCGGGTCTTCCTAAAATTCTTACGGATCAGGGTTTAAGATGTGATCAATCACCATCAGTGGTGTCTTGTCTTCAGATTGTCTGAACAACAACTTGTTTGTGGAGAGAAGTCATCAGTCATCACCACTTAAGTATATTTTTATTTGATGTAGAACTTCTGTGTGATTCGTTTTGACTTCCCTTTTTGACATGCCTCGTAATTTCATTTTACTTTACTTTCAGATGAGGCAGTCTCCTTTGCTGATTCGATTTTCAGGAAAGAATCTCTTGATATTACATTCAGATGAGAGAGCTCCTTATGTCATAGCTGAACTCCTGTCTGATGAAGCTTTAGATTTGACCTTGTTGACTTCACCTTTGACTGAGATTCCATGTCAGCTACAGATAAGTTCTCTTCCCTTAATCCTTGAACAGTAGGCTCTTCATCTTGTAAAAGATGCTTTATTACTGACAACATTTCTTGACTATTGAATAGCCTTGACCCTAGGTCATACCCTTGCTGTTGTCTCCAAGGGATAAACCACTTGGCCAGATACCGTCACCACTCTTGATAGCAGGGCTCTATCTTCGGTCATATGCCTTGAACATCCACTGTCCAGAATCCACATAACACGATGTACCTGTTACACACCCTGCAATACCAAAACAGTTAAACCCTTTTTGGGACCCAAATTTGATTGGGTCCGGAATACTTGAAGTATTGGCCTTTGTCAGGCAAAACAACATTCTTAATCTTCATAACAACATTTTTCAAGGGGACTGGACATTTAACCCTATAAACAGCTTTGACAATCTTTGATTTCATCATGGGTATCCATGTCTTTTTAGCAGCAATAACATTTGTTTCACTGACTGGACATTTGACCTTGTAAACAGCCTTAGTAAAACTTTGTTTAGGCTTTGGTACAAATGTCTCTCTCCTAACATGAGGAGGACTAGCAGTCTTTGATCTAACATTATTCCTATTCATATGTTGTCGAGGAGCAGTCTTATTATCGCATGCATGATTACCATTAAAGTAAGCAGTCATAACATTAAAAGCACAAGACATACAATTGACAACACCACATGCTTTATGATTAGAATCAATGATAGGCATGTTACTCATGTTAGACATGTTATTGTTCTGTTTCGACTTATTACCGCCTAATCCAGTCTTAGAAGAACTAGTTGTTTCAACAACCTTGACTGGCACTTTAGGTACATCCTTCTTGAATGAAACATTTTCTGGATTAGTGTCCTCAACAGATTTAGCCTTAACAAAGATTGTGACATCTTTCTTGGATGAACCATTCTTTGAATTAGCGTTCTTAACAGATTTATTCTTAACACATTTATCCTTAACAAAGACTGTGCCATTTGCACTGTCCTCATTTCTCATTTCTTCTTGTATAACCATAGAAAGAATATTTGGTGGGCCAGCATCAGATTTTGTAAACATTGGTTTTTCAACATTCTTGAGAATATGTGGTATACCTCTTTCTTTAGCTGAGATAGAATTAGGAGAATGATTACTCAAAGAACCAACAGCTTGACTGTAATCAAACCCTATTCCTACAGTTTGTTCTACTGCTTGTTTATTGAAGAACTCTTTAGAAACTTTAACAGTATTATAACAAGCTCTAACCTGTGTTTCAAGTTCTCTAATCTTTGTTTCTTGTTCAGCAATCTTATCAACTTGTTTTACCATGTATTCTCCTAGACCCTTTTCTCTGTAGTTAAGTCGAGCTATTTCTTCTATATTCTTATCTTGATTAACCTGCACCTTTTTTAAATCTAACATTTCATTTTCAAGGTTAGTGTTAACAAGACTTATTCTCTCGTACCCTCTTTCTGCCTTATTCAAGGAACTACGTAAACTATCAATTAACTCAGCATCAGTAAGAATTACCGGTGTGGTGTAATAAGTTGATGATTCACCATTTGCCACCAGTGCAAAGTTTCCAACTTCTTCATCTTCACTGTCTATGTCATCCCAGCTTTTGCCTTGTACCACATAGGCCGTGTCTGTGTTCTTCTTACCAGATGCATACTCTCTCCTTGCATCTTGTTCAGGTCGATGACACTCAGTTGCAAAATGTCCCATTTCATTACAGTTGAAGCACCTGATCTTGCTTTTGTCTACCATTCCAGTCTTGTAGCCAACCCTTGTGCCACTTGAGGATGAACCTCCTTGCTGGAATCTGTTCTCAGTAGACCTGAGTCTGAAATTAGGATTTCTTCTAAATCTGAAATGATTAAACTGTCTTACAACCAGTGCCATTGATTGATCCTCCAACTGCTCCAGCTCCTCTGACGAATAAAATTCTCTACAACCCTGACTTGTAGCTGTCTTCCCATACTCTGCGACAATCACTTCTTTTTCAGAGCTGTAAGATTGAACAATCTTAGCTTCCAATCTATTTTCCCTGACTTTCTTAGTTCCCTCGTTTATTGTTATAATGGTGTCCCAGATATGCTTGGCATCTTTACAGTTAATAACATGGTTGCACATGATCGCATCTAGGGATTCCATCAAAATTAATTGTACATTAAGATCAAGGGCAATATCCACTTTGTCATCATTTGTATAAACACTAATGTCCTTTGGATATATCCTTGCAGGAACTACAACAACTCCTTCCACGATTATTTCCTCTTCAGTAATCATAGGAACTATTGGCCCGTTTTTCAATATTCCTAAATATTTAGGATTGGCCACTTGTAGAAAAAGGATCATTTTCTTTTTCCATAGTTCATAATTCTCCTTGTCAAATATGGGTATCTTAACAGTTCCAATTTTTGAAGACATGATGAATTTTTAAGAGAGTTAAAAATTCGAAATGGATTTTTGACTGAATAAAAATAGGATCTTGATTTGTGTATCAATCAATAGGCTCTGATACCAATTGTTAGGTCCGATAAGATTGTAGAAGGGGGGGTTGAATACAATCTATACCAATTTATCGAAATTTGTTCTTCAAATAATATTTTATTTTAAACAAATTTGAGCGGAATAAATTGAAACAAATTTCAAGTTGAATATAACAATATATTAACTTGATGGGTGTTACAAATTAATATCAAGAGATTAATAACTAATTAGAAAATTCGACATGAACTTTTCTAATTTTGCTAATTAAAATCAAGATATCAAGATATGAACTAGGAAACTTAATTCGCTAGTAGTACAAGAGTAATCAATAAACAAGTTCCAGCGGATCAGATATTACAATAGGCTTGAACTGAATTTATTGTGTGAATTAAAGCTTGAGCACTTGTGTATAGAAGATGAGAGTGTTTAATGTTCTTGGTTCTCTTTTTTTTCTTCTCCTGGTTTTTGTTCTGTTCTTCTGTTCGTGTGTTTGTTTTTATACAAAAACAAAACAATTGCTTCTGTCCAACTGCTTCACATTGACACGGTGATAGTATAGATGCCACGCTGATAGTATAACTGGCACGGTGATAGTATAGCAGCCTAGGGATAGTAGAACTCATTCCCTTAAAATAGTATGGATTTACTTAGAAATAATATACATTTACCTAGAAATAGTTTACTTAAAAACTTAGGTAATAGTATAAATATTTCGGTAATAGTATAACTGGTAGTAATAGTATAATTTAAATATTTCGGTAATAGTATAGTATATTATTACTTGATCAGTAATAATATCTATAATACTTCAGAAATAATATACTATTAATTCCAGAAATAATATAACTTCGGTAATAGTATAAATTCGGGGATAGTATAGTATACTATTACTAATGCAGTAATAGTATCTATATTATTCCAGAAATAGTATACCACTTAATTCAGAAATAGTATAACTGAATTTCCAGAAATAGTTCAACTGAAATTCAGAAATAGTATAACCAAAATTCTCCGAAATAGTATAATCCATATATTATTACTGATTGAATAAATCAGAGATTAATTAACTTAATTAATTAATTAAATAAATTAATTCGAATTGAATTAATCTGTTTAATTAAATTAATAATATAGTTAATTAATAATTGACTTACTCCTTGTGAATCACTGTAAACTTTGAGAAACTTCCACTGGATAATTGTTGACGTTCGATGTACTGTCTGGTTCATGAACGACTAACTCCAATATCTGTTCTTCAATTTGACTCTCAGTTGTGATCCACATACTTTCTTTTTCACTTGGCCCAACAGAATAATCAAGCAGTCCAATTTCTTTTTATATTTAATTTAATTATTTTACTTAATCAATTAATCATTTAGAAAAGTAATGATTAATTAATTAAATTTATAATTAAATCAAATAAGATTAATACATTAATTCAAAGTTAATTAATATGATAATTAATTTAATAAATAAATTAATTCAGAATGAATTAATTTATTAATTAAATAAATTACATAATTATATTAATTAAATGAGAATTAATATAAATCACTTGATAACCAATTCTTTTTCGAGAACCACTGAAAGTAATAAAGAGTTACCACTGAATTGTTTGTTGACGCTCGATGCACGGTCTGGTTCATGAGCGACTAACTCCAACGGCTTTTCTTTATTTTAGACTCTAAGCTGTGGTTTAATTCTTCTCTCAACATACCAGTCTTGACAGCTTGAACCACTGAAGTTAATGATAAACAACCACTGTTTAATGTTGACACTCGACGTACTGTCTGGTTCATGAGTGACTAACCGCAATGACTGTTCTTCATATATTGACTTTAAAATCTGGTTCCTTTTCTTTTCTTTTCTCTCTTGATATTTCTCTGTACTGTCTCTGTCACTGTCGAAATCTCTGTCACTTTAAATGAATCCACTTCTTTAACGAATACATCACTGAGGCTTGATCAGATGTCTGAACTTCTTTCAATGTAGTAATTCCTCAAGTTTGTAGATTGACCTTGATCTTTTTCTTCTGACAGATAATACAATCTGAGATTCCTTGTGACAGTCTATATACTATTTACTATTACAATCTTGTTCAAGTTGAGTTGTATCCTCGAAATACAAATAGGCTACATCATATGCCTTTCAATCTCCCCCTATTTGTTTGTTAGACAATAACAAGCAAATACCTAGAGGATAACTCAACTAACTCACTTAAACAAGAAAAAGATAAAGCACTTCAAAGCTTAGTAAATAATACAAAAAAAAAATTTCTCTGGTTTAGATTTAACAATTCCAGAATCTTCAGTTGATGAAATGATAGATGATTGTTCCTCTAGCACTGAACTGATCTTCAATAGATAACTAATCTTCATTTCTGATTCTTCATATCTCTGCCTGATAATCCTTCACATCTCACATTGGTGATTATCAGCAGTTCTTGATTTACAACCACTTCCCATTTCTGACACAACTTTTCTCACTAAAGAAAAACAACTGTTCCTACTATATAGACAATGGTGAATCAATACCATTTCTATAACTTCTGGTGAATTTACTACTCTTCCACTTAGCCTTTATACATAGTACATTGAAAGACTAATAGAATAGTATTGTGATGTAATTCTCCTTATATCTCCACTTTCATAACAAATGAAAGTCCTTTACTTCTCCATCTAAATCTCCCCCTTAGTAACTTGACTTGCTTCTCATCCTAAGCACAGTTTTTACTGCTCCCCCTTTCTAACTCACTCTTCTTTTACTTGTACCCCAATACTTCTCCCCCTTAGTTGAGTATATCCTACTAAGGTAAGCTTTAAGCTTGAATATATCTTTTTCAATATATCTCTCCCCCTTAGTTGAGGAATCCTCCATTCAACTAATTGACAAAGTAGTTGATACCAAATTGTTACCAATCGTTAGAGTACATTGAAATCAATTGATAAAGCTTTGTTAGAAAGGAAGTTTCATTTTCTTCCTCACTGTGAGTGTGTGATAGTGTTTAGTGTACCTCACAAGTGTTTCACTCTTCTCTCCACTCATTTGTGTTGAGTGTCTCACTTCTCTCCGTGTTTACACTCTTGCTCACTAGTGTTTCACTCATTGCTCCAACATCCTTTAGTGTACCTGCAAGGAAAAATCACCATAGCCCCTTCTAGAGAGGTCAGTGGTGGTGCAATGGGAGTTCGCAAATCCCAAATCCTCGTTGGACTCGTCAGACGAATCTGAGTCATAATCTACAAGTTGCTAATTTCCCTTTTTAGGGTTTTCAGATTTGAATTCTGAGAAGGTAAACAATGATCTATAAATTTAGCATTGAGATCAAGATTCCCTTCTAATGTCTGTGAAGACATCACCTTGTTAAACTCATCAGGTAAAATCTGAATCATAGTTCACAAGTTGCCGATCCGCACCTATGTCGGACTCGTTACCCGTAGGATGCAGATATGTTCCATCTGGGGAGTTAGATAATGATCTTGTTGAATTTTGCATTTGAGATCAATACCTTCTCTCGAGGTCTGTGAAGACTCTTGATTCATTAAAGAACCTTTAACTTATAATCCTAACCGTAAAATGGTTGGATTACAGGTTTCCGTCAATTCATCCTTGGTGTGTGCAATCTCACTTTGTGCATATGAAATATTTTGGATAGTGTATAAGGTAGTGACTCTCCAACTGAATATCCCACACATCCTTGTTTTCTGCATCAAGTGCAGTTACTCACTGGTGACCTCTAGTCTGATAGGTTACTTCTATTTAGGGGGTAAAATAGAATGTGTTTGAGTTTGACTGTAGTCTGGGATAAAAGTTGTTGGGTTTACAACCTTATGACTAAACATGTGAGAATACAGAATTTCATGTAGATGAACCTGCATCACAGAATATGAGCAATATAGAGATAGAATGCATTTTTAACATTGAAAAGTTTTCTGAGAAAACATTCCATTTATCTTAAGTGAAATGATGTACAGTTGTGATTTCAAAATGTTTACAATATAAGCAATCACAGCTGTAGAAAGAGATTTTGAGTTAGGAAGATAAAGATCTTGAGCCGGTTTTACAAAACAAGAACATAGGCAAAAATCCAATTAATAAATATTAATCAAATCAATGTATGTTAATGTTTAAACCAATACAAACAAAACTATTTTATCATGTTTTAGGTCCTGCATGATAGATATCAACTATTAGAAATTGTTAGCACTTGATAGGTCTTGTCTTCCAATTGTTAGATCCTGAAAATCAAACATTAGTTCCAAACCAATTGTATAGACACATACCAATTTGATACCAACATCGGTCAATTGTTAAGTCCTTAACACGAAGATCTGTTAACAGCAATCACAAAACAAAGATTTATACTCAAACTGCATATTTTGTGTGTGTTAATAAGAAGAACAACAAAAGAACCAAGTACAGGGACCTGTTTGTAAGTTTTGAAAGTATAGTGACTAAACTGTAAAAACTATACAAACTATTTATATACACATGAAAAATAATATTCAAAAATAAGAAATAATATACACAATAATAATATTAAATAAAAACTATAAGAAAAGAAAAATTCGAATAATAAAATAAATAAATAAATAAATAAATAAAACTATACATAAGTAATAATTTACATAGCTTAACCTATAAACAGACATAAGACTAAAATAAAAAGACAAACACTACAAAACATGTTAAATAAGATTAACATTTCAAAATTACAATACATGTACAACAACATTAAGTATATACAAGAGTATTTATAATAGGTTAGCAAATCCATATATTTTCTGACAAAACAACTTTCTTCTAGAAAATTATTTAGAGAGAAAATATGACTTAATAAACTATCATAAATATGGCAGCTATTTTAAAATAATTAAATTTTCAACAAAAATAGCTTCCTCAAAAATTTTAACTAGAGAATTAGAGAAAAATATTTTTAGTGAAAATTATTATTCTAAAATAAAGAAACATGGATTAAAACATTAGAATGATTATGACAATTCTTATAGAAAGATGACAAGATAGAATTCGAAAAGAATGTCATACCAGTTACTTAGTGCTCAAACCTTGGCACCAACTTCCACGTTTCTTGTTGTTCCAGATTCTCAAGTGCTTTCTCATATTCCTTAGATTCTATACCTTGATTCTGAGAAGCCTTTTTAGTTCTTACTACAACATCTGGATCACCAATGATCAGCTCTATTCCAAACACACTGTCTGAGAAAGTTGGATCTTGATGAATCACCTTGTTCTTCATTGTGATGTTGTGTTTGACTAGTGAATTCTTTGTTTACTTTCCTCGAGTTATTGCGAGAATGACTTGATGATTATTTTCCAGTGACATTGGTATTGCCAATAACAAAATTGTTTCTACCACTATCACTTGGATAATTATCATCATTAACATTTCAAACTTATGACTTCAAGGCAACTCCTCGATAACAACAATTGTTAACTCCTAACAACTGTTTGTTTGTAGACAATCTTGGTTCTAAAAATAAAACTCGATTACCAAGACTGACTTGTCTGCAATCTTAGAAATAATTTTCTAAGTCCAATACACCTTGATCCATAGTATAAAACCTTTATTATCAAAGTGATTAGAATCTTGCAAATAAGCATAAAGATAATTCAAAGTAATTGAACTATGGTAACTTTAGATATTTCAATATCCATAGTTCTACTTAGAGAATTTTTATACCATGTATAATAATATGAGTGAATTGTAAAAGATATAACAATGATTACTTAGAGGAGTTCTAAGTAATTTCACACATACCAATATATCTCACAATTAGTTAGTAAATAGAATTCTAACTAAATATCATTAACTGATATAAGTCAAAATTTCAATACAACCAATTGTTAGAACCATAATATTAATTATAGTGAATTTCTGAAAATGGAGCATTGATAAAATTCACTAGAATTAACATCTCACAACTAATTGAAGACCAATACAGATTAGGTCCAAATTAGTTATGTTGTTTATTTATTTTAATAAATATAAGGTACAGAGCAAATACTAAATTGAATTGCTTCAAGTCCGTAACCCATATAAATCAAAATAAATAATTAAATACTAAATCTCTATGAGTTAGATTTTAGCATTTAAGTATTTAAATTATCCTTAAATAATCACCACTAAAATATATTGCAATTATACACATGGCAATCATTCAACAGATAATTTTCAGTGTGAGGTCTGGATGTAAATAAGTTCACATGTCCTTTCAATATAGACAACTGAATACTTGTGAGCTTATTTAAGAATTATTTAACAGATGGGATTTACAATCATATAGCATTAATAAAATCCCAAGTTTACAAGCCAATCTTGAAAAATTAATTTCATCAAGTGATTTAGCAAACGTGTCTGCAAGTTATTCTTTAACTAAAGACATGCTCTCAAAAGAATTGATACCTTATGCAATTTGCTTAGTCCTTGAGTGTTCCACAGAGTTGTTGGAGATGAAATTGATTCCTTGTGTTCTCCTGCTTTCGTACAACTCATTTGATCTGTCTCTATGTAGCAAAACATGTCAGAACTGATGTCTCTAGGGTACCATCTCCTTAGATTTAAGTCCAACTTAAGACATCTGAAAATCATGTGTAATAACTACAAGAATAGATTCTCAAGAATCCACTTGGGACCATGCACATTTGAATAATTGAGAATAAAATATGTGTGTAAGTAATCTATTAGCAATTGAATAAGATAATGAGCTGATGATTCCTCTATAGCCTGATTAGGTCCTAATTAGTAGATCCTGAACTTGTTGGGTCAAATATCTCTAGAGTACCATTTCCTAAGATCTGGGTCCATCTAAAGATTTTTGATTGCCAACTTGTTAGGTCCAAGCTAATAGGTCAAAAGCCAGTTATAGTGTTTTGTTGGTATGTAGTCTTGACAGGTCTAGAATCTTCTAAATAGAATCAAAAGATCCTTGACTTATTTTTATTGTCATCATTCTTTTGGCTTACTGAAGTAAATCAAAAGAACTGCAACTTTACCAACATCAAAACAGCAAATATCTTAATATCAATTTATAGCTAGTAGACCAACATATAATATAATCAAGATATCATTGCACATATATGTTAATAATGTTTGTGCCTAATGATGTAAAGAGTTCTATAAATATAACACCAATTGTTAAAAGATACCAACTGTTAAAGATTGATATCAAATATTAAATTATAGTTAGGGTGTCATACCATGTCTTCCATGCTTGCTTGAGTGATGATACCAGTTTATACTAACCTGTAGAGATTTTCAATTATCTCACCAACCAGGAGTGCACTTGTTCACATTCCTCTAGCATCCAGATTCAGTAGGTCTAGATGTCCATTATAATCTTGAATGTGTAGCAGGTGCCTGATATCCTCAAGTCTTGTCACTGGTGCTTCTTGTCAAATATACTGTTTGATCAAATTGTAACCTAGCATCCAGTTTGGCTTTGTCCCTCATAACAATGCCTTGACATCATCCAGGTAGACTTCTGGTTATCCTTGTATCAAATACAGCCTTGTTGTTTGGTCTAGATACCAGCTTCCCTTCAATCTGCCTTTTATACTGATTGAGATCATCTTGCATTGCAATCACTCAATCTGAATCTTTCAGAGCTTTTATAGCTTTCTCAGTTTCTTCTAAAAGAAAACTAAAGAAATAATCATTAGTATTTGAAGCTCTGCTAGTCTTTTACTTCCACCATTAGAAACCCTAAGAACTAGAACAAAGAGTTAATTGAGTCAACACTCTTTGTCTTGGCAGACATGTTCTCATAGTGTCCTTTGACTTTCAGTGTGGTGTTGAGTTGACTAGATGATCCTTCTTTTGCTCCCCCTAAGCTGTTGCTGGGTTTACATGAAGATTCTCAATATTGACATTGCTTGGATCTGAATCATCATTACCATTGACAGCTGGGAGCTAGAAGTCGATGAACATCACTAAGACTTTCAATCACATTCTGTTGATTAATAACAATCACCCTGTAGGTTGTTGACTCCATTGAGTAACAAAAGAAATTATCCTCTTGAGCATTAGCTGATTGCTAGGATGCTCACTTCCATTTAAAATTGCAAAACAATTTCCTTCATACTTATCGGGTCTTCCTAAAATTCTTACGGATCAGGGTTTAAGATGTGATCAATCACCATCAGTGGTGTCTTGTCTTCAGATTGTCTGAACAACAACTTGTTTGTGGAGAGAAGTCATCAGTCATCACCACTTAAGTATATTTTTATTTGATGTAGAACTTCTGTGTGATTCGTTTTGACTTCCCTTTTTGACATGCCTCGTAATTTCATTTTACTTTACTTTCAGATGAGGCAGTCTCCTTTGCTGATTCGATTTTCAGGAAAGAATCTCTTGATATTACATTCAGATGAGAGAGCTCCTTATGTCATAGCTGAACTCCTGTCTGATGAAGCTTTAGATTTGACCTTGTTGACTTCACCTTTGACTGAGATTCCATGTCAGCTACAGATAAGTTCTCTTCCCTTAATCCTTGAACAGTAGGCTCTTCATCTTGTAAAAGATGCTTTATTACTGACAACATTTCTTGACTATTGAATAGCCTTGACCCTAGGTCATACCCTTGCTGTTGTCTCCAAGGGATAAACCACTTGGCCAGATACCGTCACCACTCTTGATAGCAGGGCTCTATCTTCGGTCATATGCCTTGAACATCCACTGTCCAGAATCCACATAACACGATGTACCTGTTACACACCCTGCAATACCAAAACAGTTAAACCCTTTTTGGGACCCAAATTTGATTGGGTCCGGAATACTTGAAGTATTGGCCTTTGTCAGGCAAAACAACATTCTTAATCTTCATAACAACATTTTTCAAGGGGACTGGACATTTAACCCTATAAACAGCTTTGACAATCTTTGATTTCATCATGGGTATCCATGTCTTTTTAGCAGCAATAACATTTGTTTCACTGACTGGACATTTGACCTTGTAAACAGCCTTAGTAAAACTTTGTTTAGGCTTTGGTACAAATGTCTCTCTCCTAACATGAGGAGGACTAGCAGTCTTTGATCTAACATTATTCCTATTCATATGTTGTCGAGGAGCAGTCTTATTATCGCATGCATGATTACCATTAAAGTAAGCAGTCATAACATTAAAAGCACAAGACATACAATTGACAACACCACATGCTTTATGATTAGAATCAATGATAGGCATGTTACTCATGTTAGACATGTTATTGTTCTGTTTCGACTTATTACCGCCTAATCCAGTCTTAGAAGAACTAGTTGTTTCAACAACCTTGACTGGCACTTTAGGTACATCCTTCTTGAATGAAACATTTTCTGGATTAGTGTCCTCAACAGATTTAGCCTTAACAAAGATTGTGACATCTTTCTTGGATGAACCATTCTTTGAATTAGCGTTCTTAACAGATTTATTCTTAACACATTTATCCTTAACAAAGACTGTGCCATTTGCACTGTCCTCATTTCTCATTTCTTCTTGTATAACCATAGAAAGAATATTTGGTGGGCCAGCATCAGATTTTGTAAACATTGGTTTTTCAACATTCTAGAGAATATGTGGTATACCTCTTTCTTTAGCTGAGATAGAATTAGGAGAATGATTACTCAAAGAACCAACAGCTTGACTGTAATCAAACCCTATTCCTACAGTTTGTTCTACTGCTTGTTTATTGAAGAACTCTTTAGAAACTTTAACAGTATTATAACAAGCTCTAACCTGTGTTTCAAGTTCTCTAATCTTTGTTTCTTGTTCAGCAATCTTATCAACTTGTTTTACCATGTATTCTCCTAGACCCTTTTCTCTGTAGTTAAGTCGAGCTATTTCTTCTATATTCTTATCTTGATTAACCTGCACCTTTTTTAAATCTAACATTTCATTTTCAAGGTTAGTGTTAACAAGACTTATTCTCTCGTACCCTCTTTCTGCCTTATTCAAGGAACTACGTAAACTATCAATTAACTCAGCATCAGTAAGAATTACCGGTGTGGTGTAATAAGTTGATGATTCACCATTTGCCACCAGTGCAAAGTTTCCAACTTCTTCATCTTCACTGTCTATGTCATCCCAGCTTTTGCCTTGTACCACATAGGCCGTGTCTGTGTTCTTCTTACCAGATGCATACTCTCTCCTTGCATCTTGTTCAGGTCGATGACACTCAGTTGCAAAATGTCCCATTTCATTACAGTTGAAGCACCTGATCTTGCTTTTGTCTACCATTCCAGTCTTGTAGCCAACCCTTGTGCCACTTGAGGATGAACCTCCTTGCTGGAATCTGTTCTCAGTAGACCTGAGTCTGAAATTAGGATTTCTTCTAAATCTGAAATGATTAAACTGTCTTACAACCAGTGCCATTGATTGATCCTCCAACTGCTCCAGCTCCTCTGACGAATAAAATTCTCTACAACCCTGACTTGTAGCTGTCTTCCCATACTCTGCGACAATCACTTCTTTTTCAGAGCTGTAAGATTGAACAATCTTAGCTTCCAATCTATTTTCCCTGACTTTCTTAGTTCCCTCGTTTATTGTTATAATGGTGTCCCAGATATGCTTGGCATCTTTACAGTTAATAACATGGTTGCACATGATCGCATCTAGGGATTCCATCAAAATTAATTGTACATTAAGATCAAGGGCAATATCCACTTTGTCATCATTTGTATAAACACTAATGTCCTTTGGATATATCCTTGCAGGAACTACAACAACTCCTTCCACGATTATTTCCTCTTCAGTAATCATAGGAACTATTGGCCCGTTTTTCAATATTCCTAAATATTTAGGATTGGCCACTTGTAGAAAAAGGATCATTTTCTTTTTCCATAGTTCATAATTCTCCTTGTCAAATATGGGTATCTTAACAGTTCCAATTTTTGAAGACATGATGAATTTTTAAGAGAGTTAAAAATTCGAAATGGATTTTTGACTGAATAAAAATAGGATCTTGATTTGTGTATCAATCAATAGGCTCTGATACCAATTGTTAGGTCCGATAAGATTGTAGAAGGGGGGGTTGAATACAATCTATACCAATTTATCGAAATTTGTTCTTCAAATAATATTTTATTTTAAACAAATTTGAGCGGAATAAATTGAAACAAATTTCAAGTTGAATATAACAATATATTAACTTGATGGGTGTTACAAATTAATATCAAGAGATTAATAACTAATTAGAAAATTCGACATGAACTTTTCTAATTTTGCTAATTAAAATCAAGATATCAAGATATGAACTAGGAAACTTAATTCGCTAGTAGTACAAGAGTAATCAATAAACAAGTTCCAGCGGATCAGATATTACAATAGGCTTGAACTGAATTTATTGTGTGAATTAAAGCTTGAGCACTTGTGTATAGAAGATGAGAGTGTTTAATGTTCTTGGTTCTCTTTTTTTTCTTCTCCTGGTTTTTGTTCTGTTCTTCTGTTCGTGTGTTTGTTTTTATACAAAAACAAAACAATTGCTTCTGTCCAACTGCTTCACATTGACACGGTGATAGTATAGATGCCACGCTGATAGTATAACTGGCACGGTGATAGTATAGCAGCCTAGGGATAGTAGAACTCATTCCCTTAAAATAGTATGGATTTACTTAGAAATAATATACATTTACCTAGAAATAGTTTACTTAAAAACTTAGGTAATAGTATAAATATTTCGGTAATAGTATAACTGGTAGTAATAGTATAATTTAAATATTTCGGTAATAGTATAGTATATTATTACTTGATCAGTAATAATATCTATAATACTTCAGAAATAATATACTATTAATTCCAGAAATAATATAACTTCGGTAATAGTATAAATTCGGGGATAGTATAGTATACTATTACTAATGCAGTAATAGTATCTATATTATTCCAGAAATAGTATACCACTTAATTCAGAAATAGTATAACTGAATTTCCAGAAATAGTTCAACTGAAATTCAGAAATAGTATAACCAAAATTCTCCGAAATAGTATAATCCATATATTATTACTGATTGAATAAATCAGAGATTAATTAACTTAATTAATTAATTAAATAAATTAATTCGAATTGAATTAATCTGTTTAATTAAATTAATAATATAGTTAATTAATAATTGACTTACTCCTTGTGAATCACTGTAAACTTTGAGAAACTTCCACTGGATAATTGTTGACGTTCGATGTACTGTCTGGTTCATGAACGACTAACTCCAATATCTGTTCTTCAATTTGACTCTCAGTTGTGATCCACATACTTTCTTTTTCACTTGGCCCAACAGAATAATCAAGCAGTCCAATTTCTTTTTATATTTAATTTAATTATTTTACTTAATCAATTAATCATTTAGAAAAGTAATGATTAATTAATTAAATTTATAATTAAATCAAATAAGATTAATACATTAATTCAAAGTTAATTAATATGATAATTAATTTAATAAATAAATTAATTCAGAATGAATTAATTTATTAATTAAATAAATTACATAATTATATTAATTAAATGAGAATTAATATAAATCACTTGATAACCAATTCTTTTTCGAGAACCACTGAAAGTAATAAAGAGTTACCACTGAATTGTTTGTTGACGCTCGATGCACGGTCTGGTTCATGAGCGACTAACTCCAACGGCTTTTCTTTATTTTAGACTCTAAGCTGTGGTTTAATTCTTCTCTCAACATACCAGTCTTGACAGCTTGAACCACTGAAGTTAATGATAAACAACCACTGTTTAATGTTGACACTCGACGTACTGTCTGGTTCATGAGTGACTAACCGCAATGACTGTTCTTCATATATTGACTTTAAAATCTGGTTCCTTTTCTTTTCTTTTCTCTCTTGATATTTCTCTGTACTGTCTCTGTCACTGTCGAAATCTCTGTCACTTTAAATGAATCCACTTCTTTAACGAATACATCACTGAGGCTTGATCAGATGTCTGAACTTCTTTCAATGTAGTAATTCCTCAAGTTTGTAGATTGACCTTGATCTTTTTCTTCTGACAGATAATACAATCTGAGATTCCTTGTGACAGTCTATATACTATTTACTATTACAATCTTGTTCAAGTTGAGTTGTATCCTCGAAATACAAATAGGCTACATCATATGCCTTTCAATCTCCCCCTATTTGTTTGTTAGACAATAACAAGCAAATACCTAGAGGATAACTCAACTAACTCACTTAAACAAGAAAAAGATAAAGCACTTCAAAGCTTAGTAAATAATACAAAAAAAAAATTTCTCTGGTTTAGATTTAACAATTCCAGAATCTTCAGTTGATGAAATGATAGATGATTGTTCCTCTAGCACTGAACTGATCTTCAATAGATAACTAATCTTCATTTCTGATTCTTCATATCTCTGCCTGATAATCCTTCACATCTCACATTGGTGATTATCAGCAGTTCTTGATTTACAACCACTTCCCATTTCTGACACAACTTTTCTCACTAAAGAAAAACAACTGTTCCTACTATATAGACAATGGTGAATCAATACCATTTCTATAACTTCTGGTGAATTTACTACTCTTCCACTTAGCCTTTATACATAGTACATTGAAAGACTAATAGAATAGTATTGTGATGTAATTCTCCTTATATCTCCACTTTCATAACAAATGAAAGTCCTTTACTTCTCCATCTAAATCTCCCCCTTAGTAACTTGACTTGCTTCTCATCCTAAGCACAGTTTTTACTGCTCCCCCTTTCTAACTCACTCTTCTTTTACTTGTACCCCAATACTTCTCCCCCTTAGTTGAGTATATCCTACTAAGGTAAGCTTTAAGCTTGAATATATCTTTTTCAATATATCTCTCCCCCTTAGTTGAGGAATCCTCCATTCAACTAATTGACAAAGTAGTTGATACCAAATTGTTACCAATCGTTAGAGTACATTGAAATCAATTGATAAAGCTTTGTTAGAAAGGAAGTTTCATTTTCTTCCTCACTGTGAGTGTGTGATAGTGTTTAGTGTACCTCACAAGTGTTTCACTCTTCTCTCCACTCATTTGTGTTGAGTGTCTCACTTCTCTCCGTGTTTACACTCTTGCTCACTAGTGTTTCACTCATTGCTCCAACATCCTTTAGTGTACCTGCAAGGAAAAATCACCATAGCCCCTTCTAGAGAGGTCAGTGGTGGTGCAATGGGAGTTCGCAAATCCCAAATCCTCGTTGGACTCGTCAGACGAATCTGAGTCATAATCTACAAGTTGCTAATTTCCCTTTTTAGGGTTTTCAGATTTGAATTCTGAGAAGGTAAACAATGATCTATAAATTTAGCATTGAGATCAAGATTCCCTTCTAATGTCTGTGAAGACATCACCTTGTTAAACTCATCAGGTAAAATCTGAATCATAGTTCACAAGTTGCCGATCCGCACCTATGTCGGACTCGTTACCCGTAGGATGCAGATATGTTCCATCTGGGGAGTTAGATAATGATCTTGTTGAATTTTGCATTTGAGATCAATACCTTCTCTCGAGGTCTGTGAAGACTCTTGATTCATTAAAGAACCTTTAACTTATAATCCTAACCGTAAAATGGTTGGATTACAGGTTTCCGTCAATTCATCCTTGGTGTGTGCAATCTCACTTTGTGCATATGAAATATTTTGGATAGTGTATAAGGTAGTGACTCTCCAACTGAATATCCCACACATCCTTGTTTTCTGCATCAAGTGCAGTTACTCACTGGTGACCTCTAGTCTGATAGGTTACTTCTATTTAGGGGGTAAAATAGAATGTGTTTGAGTTTGACTGTAGTCTGGGATAAAAGTTGTTGGGTTTACAACCTTATGACTAAACATGTGAGAATACAGAATTTCATGTAGATGAACCTGCATCACAGAATATGAGCAATATAGAGATAGAATGCATTTTTAACATTGAAAAGTTTTCTGAGAAAACATTCCATTTATCTTAAGTGAAATGATGTACAGTTGTGATTTCAAAATGTTTACAATATAAGCAATCACAGCTGTAGAAAGAGATTTTGAGTTAGGAAGATAAAGATCTTGAGCCGGTTTTACAAAACAAGAACATAGGCAAAAATCCAATTAATAAATATTAATCAAATCAATGTATGTTAATGTTTAAACCAATACAAAAAAAACTATTTTATCATGTTTTAGGTCCTGCATGATAGATATCAACTATTAGAAATTGTTAGCACTTGATAGGTCTTGTCTTCCAATTGTTAGATCCTGAAAATCAAACATTAGTTCCAAACCAATTGTATAGACACATACCAATTTGATACCAACATCGGTCAATTGTTAAGTCCTTAACACGAAGATCTGTTAACAGCAATCACAAAACAAAGATTTATACTCAAACTGCATATTTTGTGTGTGTTAATAAGAAGAACAACAAAAGAACCAAGTACAGGGACCTGTTTGTAAGTTTTGAAAGTATAGTGACTAAACTGTAAAAACTATACAAACTATTTATATACACATGAAAAATAATATTCAAAAATAAGAAATAATATACACAATAATAATATTAAATAAAAACTATAAGAAAAGAAAAATTCGAATAATAAAATAAATAAATAAATAAATAAATAAAACTATACATAAGTAATAATTTACATAGCTTAACCTATAAACAGACATAAGACTAAAATAAAAAGACAAACACTACAAAACATGTTAAATAAGATTAACATTTCAAAATTACAATACATGTACAACAACATTAAGTATATACAAGAGTATTTATAATAGGTTAGCAAATCCATATATTTTCTGACAAAACAACTTTCTTCTAGAAAATTATTTAGAGAGAAAATATGACTTAATAAACTATCATAAATATGGCAGCTATTTTAAAATAATTAAATTTTCAACAAAAATAGCTTCCTCAAAAATTTTAACTAGAGAATTAGAGAAAAATATTTTTAGTGAAAATTATTATTCTAAAATAAAGAAACATGGATTAAAACATTAGAATGATTATGACAATTCTTATAGAAAGATGACAAGATAGAATTCGAAAAGAATGTCATACCAGTTACTTAGTGCTCAAACCTTGGCACCAACTTCCACGTTTCTTGTTGTTCCAGATTCTCAAGTGCTTTCTCATATTCCTTAGATTCTATACCTTGATTCTGAGAAGCCTTTTTAGTTCTTACTACAACATCTGGATCACCAATGATCAGCTCTATTCCAAACACACTGTCTGAGAAAGTTGGATCTTGATGAATCACCTTGTTCTTCATTGTGATGTTGTGTTTGACTAGTGAATTCTTTGTTTACTTTCCTCGAGTTATTGCGAGGATGACTTGATGATTATTTTCCAGTGACATTGGTATTGCCAATAACAAAATTGTTTCTACCACTATCACTTGGATAATTATCATCATTAACATTTCAAACTTATGACTTCAAGGCAACTCCTCGATAACAACAATTGTTAACTCCTAACAACTGTTTGTTTGTAGACAATCTTGGTTCCAAAAATAAAACTCGATTACCAAGACTGACTTGTCTGCAATCTTAGAAATAATTTTCTAAGTCCAATACACCTTGATCCATAGTATAAAACCTTTATTATCAAAGTGATTAGAATCTTGCAAATAAGCATAAAGATAATTCAAAGTAATTGAACTATGGTAACTTTAGATATTTCAATATCCATAGTTCTACTTAGAGAATTTTTATACCATGTATAATAATATGAGTGAATTGTAAAAGATATAACAATGATTACTTAGAGGAGTTCTAAGTAATTTCACACATACCAATATATCTCACAATTAGTTAGTAAATAGAATTCTAACTAAATATCATTAACTGATATAAGTCAAAATTTCAATACAACCAATTGTTAGAACCATAATATTAATTATAGTGAATTTCTGAAAATGGAGCATTGATAAAATTCACTAGAATTAACATCTCACAACTAATTGAAGACCAATACAGATTAGGTCCAAATTAGTTATGTTGTTTATTTATTTTAATAAATATAAGGTACAGAGCAAATACTAAATTGAATTGCTTCAAGTCCGTAACCCATATAAATCAAAATAAATAATTAAATACTAAATCTCTATGAGTTAGATTTTAGCATTTAAGTATTTAAATTATCCTTAAATAATCACCACTAAAATATATTGCAATTATACACATGGCAATCATTCAACAGATAATTTTCAGTGTGAGGTCTGGATGTAAATAAGTTCACATGTCCTTTCAATATAGACAACTGAATACTTGTGAGCTTATTTAAGAATTATTTAACAGATGGGATTTACAATCATATAGCATTAATAAAATCCCAAGTTTACAAGCCAATCTTGAAAAATTAATTTCATCAAGTGATTTAGCAAACGTGTCTGCAAGTTATTCTTTAACTAAAGACATGCTCTCAAAAGAATTGATACCTTATGCAATTTGCTTAGTCCTTGAGTGTTCCACAGAGTTGTTGGAGATGAAATTGATTCCTTGTGTTCTCCTGCTTTCGTACAACTCATTTGATCTGTCTCTATGTAGCAAAACATGTCAGAACTGATGTCTCTAGGGTACCATCTCCTTAGATTTGGGTCCAACTTAAGACATCTGAAAATCATGTGTAATAACTACAAGAATAGATTCTCAAGAATCCACTTGGGACCATGCACATTTGAATAATTGAGAATAAAATATGTGTGTAAGTAATCTATTAGCAATTGAATAAGATAATGAGCTGATGATTCCTCTATAGCCTGATTAGGTCCTAATTAGTAGATCCTGAACTTGTTGGGTCAAATATCTCTAGAGTACCATTTCCTAAGATCTGGGTCCATCTAAAGATTTTTGATTGCCAACTTGTTAGGTCCAAGCTAATAGGTCAAAAGCCAGTTATAGTGTTTTGTTGGTATGTAGTCTTGACAGGTCTAGAATCTTCTAAATAGAATCAAAAGATCCTTGACTTATTTTTATTGTCATCATTCTTTTGGCTTACTGAAGTAAATCAAAAGAACTGCAACTTTACCAACATCAAAACAGCAAATATCTTAATATCAATTTATAGCTAGTAGACCAACATATAATATAATCAAGATATCATTGCACATATATGTTAATAATGTTTGTGCCTAATGATGTAAAGAGTTCTATAAATATAACACCAATTGTTAAAAGATACCAACTGTTAAAGATTGATATCAAATATTAAATTATAGTTAGGGTGTCATACCATGTCTTCCATGCTTGCTTGAGTGATGATACCAGTTTATACTAACCTGTAGAGATTTTCAATTATCTCACCAACCAGGAGTGCACTTGTTCACATTCCTCTAGCATCCAGATTCAGTAGGTCTAGATGTCCATTATAATCTTGAATGTGTAGCAGGTGCCTGATATCCTCAAGTCTTGTCACTGGTGCTTCTTGTCAAATATACTGTTTGATCAAATTGTAACCTAGCATCCAGTTTGGCTTTGTCCCTCATAACAATGCCTTGACATCATCCAGGTAGACTTCTGGTTATCCTTGTACCAAATACAGCCTTGTTGTTTGGTCTAGATACCAGCTTCCCTTCAATCTGCCTTTTATACTGATTGAGATCATCTTGCATTGCAATCACTCAATCTGAATCTTTCAGAGCTTTTATAGCTTTCTCAGTTTCTTCTAAAAGAAAACTAAAGAAATAATCATTAGTATTTGAAGCTCTGCTAGTCTTTTACTTCCACCATTAGAAACCCTAAGAACTAGAACAAAGAGTTAATTGAGTCAACACTCTTTGTCTTGGCAGACATGTTCTCATAGTGTCCTTTGACTTTCAGTGTGGTGTTGAGTTGACTAGATGATCCTTCTTTTGCTCCCCCTAAGCTGTTGCTGGGTTTACATGAAGATTCTCAATATTGACATTGCTTGGATCTGAATCATCATTACCATTGACAGCTGGGAGCTAGAAGTCGATGAACATCACTAAGACTTTCAATCACATTCTGTTGATTAATAACAATCACCCTGTAGGTTGTTGACTCCATTGAGTAACAAAAGAAATTATCCTCTTGAGCATTAGCTGATTGCTAGGATGCTCACTTCCATTTAAAATTGCAAAACAATTTCCTTCATACTTATCGGGTCTTCCTAAAATTCTTACGGATCAGGGTTTAAGATGTGATCAATCACCATCAGTGGTGTCTTGTCTTCAGATTGTCTGAACAACAACTTGTTTGTGGAGAGAAGTCATCAGTCATCACCACTTAAGTATATTTTTATTTGATGTAGAACTTCTGTGTGATTCGTTTTGACTTCCCTTTTTGACATGCCTCGTAATTTCATTTTACTTTACTTTCAGATGAGGCAGTCTCCTTTGCTGATTCGATTTTCAGGAAAGAATCTCTTGATATTACATTCAGATGAGAGAGCTCCTTATGTCATAGCTGAACTCCTGTCTGATGAAGCTTTAGATTTGACCTTGTTGACTTCACCTTTGACTGAGATTCCATGTCAGCTACAGATAAGTTCTCTTCCCTTAATCCTTGAACAGTAGGCTCTTCATCTTGTAAAAGATGCTTTATTACTGACAACATTTCTTGACTATTGAATAGCCTTGACCCTAGGTCATACCCTTGCTGTTGTCTCCAAGGGATAAACCACTTGGCCAGATACCGTCACCACTCTTGATAGCAGGGCTCTATCTTCGGTCATATGCCTTGAACATCCACTGTCCAGAATCCACATAACACGATGTACCTGTTACACACCCTGCAATACCAAAACAGTTAAACCCTTTTTGGGACCCAAATTTGATTGGGTCCGGAATACTTGAAGTATTGGCCTTTGTCAGGCAAAACAACATTCTTAATCTTCATAACAACATTTTTCAAGGGGACTGGACATTTAACCCTATAAACAGTTTTGACAATCTTTGATTTCATCATGGGTATCCATGTCTTTTTAGCAGCAATAACATTTGTTTCACTGACTGGACATTTGACCTTGTAAACAGCCTTAGTAAAACTTTGTTTAGGCTTTGGTACAAATGTCTCTCTCCTAACATGAGGAGGACTAGCAGTCTTTGATCTAACATTATTCCTATTCATATGTTGTCGAGGAGCAGTCTTATTATCGCATGCATGATTACCATTAAAGTAAGCAGTCATAACATTAAAAGCACAAGACATACAATTGACAACACCACATGCTTTATGATTAGAATCAATGATAGGCATGTTACTCATGTTAGACATGTTATTGTTCTGTTTCGACTTATTACCGCCTAATCCAGTCTTAGAAGAACTAGTTGTTTCAACAACCTTGACTGGCACTTTAGGTACATCCTTCTTGAATGAAACATTTTCTGGATTAGTGTCCTCAATAGATTTAGCCTTAACAAAGATTGTGACATCTTTCTTGGATGAACCATTCTTTGAATTAGCGTTCTTAACAGATTTATTCTTAACACATTTATCCTTAACAAAGACTGTGCCATTTGCACTGTCCTCATTTCTCATTTCTTCTTGTATAACCATAGAAAGAATATTTGGTGGGCCAGCATCAGATTTTGTAAACATTGGTTTTTCAACATTCTTGAGAATATGTGGTATACCTCTTTCTTTAGCTGAGATAGAATTAGGAGAATGATTACTCAAAGAACCAACAGCTTGACTGTAATCAAACCCTATTCCTACAGTTTGTTCTACTGCTTGTTTATTGAAGAACTCTTTAGAAACTTTAACAGTATTATAACAAGCTCTAACCTGTGTTTCAAGTTCTCTAATCTTTGTTTCTTGTTCAGCAATCTTATCAACTTGTTTTACCATGTATTCTCCTAGACCCTTTTCTCTGTAGTTAAGTCGAGCTATTTCTTCTATATTCTTATCTTGATTAACCTGCACCTTTTTTAAATCTAACATTTCATTTTCAAGGTTAGTGTTAACAAGACTTATTCTCTCGTACCCTCTTTCTGCCTTATTCAAGGAACTACGTAAACTATCAATTAACTCAGCATCAGTAAGAATTACCGGTGTGGTGTAATAAGTTGATGATTCACCATTTGCCACCAGTGCAAAGTTTCCAACTTCTTCATCTTCACTGTCTATGTCATCCCAGCTTTTGCCTTGTACCACATAGGCCGTGTCTGTGTTCTTCTTACCAGATGCATACTCTCTCCTTGCATCTTGTTCAGGTCGATGACACTCAGTTGCAAAATGTCCCATTTCATTACAGTTGAAGCACCTGATCTTGCTTTTGTCTACCATTCCAGTCTTGTAGCCAACCCTTGTGCCACTTGAGGATGAACCTCCTTGCTGGAATCTGTTCTCAGTAGACCTGAGTCTGAAATTAGGATTTCTTCTAAATCTGAAATGATTAAACTGTCTTACAACCAATGCCATTGATTGATCCTCCAACTGCTCCAGCTCCTCTGACGAATAAAATTCTCTACAACCCTGACTTGTAGCTGTCTTCCCATACTCTGCGACAATCACTTCTTTTTCAGAGCTGTAAGATTGAACAATCTTAGCTTCCAATCTATTTTCCTTGACTTTCTTAGTTCCCTCGTTTATTGTTATAATGGTGTCCCAGATATGCTTGGCATCTTTACAGTTAATAACATGGTTGCACATGATCGCATCTAGGGATTCCATCAAAATTAATTGTACATTAAGATCAAGGGCAATATCCACTTTGTCATCATTTGTATAAACACTAATGTCCTTTGGATATATCCTTGCAGGAACTACAACAACTCCTTCCACGATTATTTCCTCTTCAGTAATCATAGGAACTATTGGCCCGTTTTTCAATATTCCTAAATATTTAGGATTGGCCACTTGTAGAAAAAGGATCATTTTCTTTTTCCATAGTTCATAATTCTCCTTGTCAAATATGGGTATCTTAACAGTTCCAATTTTTGAAGACATGATGAATTTTTAAGAGAGTTAAAAATTCGAAATGGATTTTTGACTGAATAAAAATAGGATCTTGATTTGTGTATCAATCAATAGGCTCTGATACCAATTGTTAGGTCCGATAAGATTGTAGAAGGGGGGGGGGTTGAATACAATCTATACCAATTTATCGAAATTTGTTCTTCAAATAATATTTTATTTTAAACAAATTTGAGCGGAATAAATTGAAACAAATTTCAAGTTGAATATAACAATATATTAACTTGATGGGTGTTACAAATTAATATCAAGAGATTAATAACTAATTAGAAAATTCGACATGAACTTTTCTAATTTTGCTAATTAAAATCAAGATATCAAGATATGAACTAGGAAACTTAATTCGCTAGTTGTACAAGAGTAATCAATAAACAAGTTCCAGCGGATCAGATATTACAATAGGCTTGAACTGAATTTATTGTGTGAATTAAAGCTTGAGCACTTGTGTGTAGAAGATGAGAGTGTTTAATGTTCTTGGTTCTCTTTTTTTTCTTCTCCTGGTTTTTGTTCTGTTCTTCTGTTCGTCTGTAACAATTGCTTCTGTCCAACTGCTTCACATTGACACGGTGATAGTATAGATGCCACGCTGATAGAATAACTGGCACGGTGATAGTATAGCAGCCTAGGGATAGTAGAACTCATTCCCTTAAAATAGTATGGATTTACTTAGAAATAATATACATTTACCTAGAAATAGTTTACTTAAAAACTTAGGTAATAGTATAAATATTTCGGTAATAGTATAACTGGTAGTAATACTATAATTTAAATATTTCGGTAATAGTATAGTATATTATTACTTGATCAGTAATAATATCTATAATACTTCAGAAATAATATACTATTAATTCCAGAAATAATATAACTTCGCTAATAGTATAAATTCGGGGATAGTATAGTATACTATTACTAATGCTGTAATAGTATCTATATTATTCCAGAAATAGTATACCACTTAATTCAGAAATAGTATAACTGAATTTCCAGAAATAGTTCAACTGAAATTCAGAAATAGTATAACCAAAATTCTCCGAAATAGTATAATCCATATATTATTACTGATTGAATAAATCAGAGATTAATTAACTTAATTAATTAATTAAATAAATTAATTCGAATTGAATTAATCTGTTTAATTAAATTAATAATATAGTTAATTAATAATTGACTTACTCCTTGTGAATCACTGTAAACTTTGAGAAACTTCCACTGGATAATTGTTGACGTTCGATGTACTGTCTGGTTCATGAACGACTAACTCCAATATCTGTTCTTCAATTTGACTCTCAGTTGTGATCCACATACTTTCTTTTTCACTTGGCCCAACAGAATAATCAAGCAGTCCAATTTCTTTTTATATTTAATTTAATTATTTTACTTAATCAATTAATCATTTAGAAAAGTAATGATTAATTAATTAAATTTATAATTAAATCAAATAAGATTAATACATTAATTCAAAGTTAATTAATATGATAATTAATTTAATAAATAAATTAATTCAGAATGAATTAATTTATTAATTAAATAAATTACATAATTATATTAATTAAATGAGAATTAATATAAATCACTTGATAACCAATTCTTTTTCGAGAACCACTGAAAGTAATAAAGAGTTACCACTGAATTGTTTGTTGACGCTCGATGCACGGTCTGGTTCATGAGCGACTAACTCCAACGGCTTTTCTTTATTTTAGACTCTAAGCTGTGGTTTAATTCTTCTCTCAACATACCAGTCTTGACAGCTTGAACCACTGAAGTTAATGATAAACAACCACTGTTTAATGTTGACACTCGACGTACTGTCTGGTTCATGAGTGACTAACCGCAATGACTGTTCTTCATATATTGACTTTAAAATCTGGTTCCTTTTCTTTTCTTTTCTCTCTTGATATTTCTCTGTACTGTCTCTGTCACTGTCGAAATCTCTGTCACTTTAAATGAATCCACTTCTTTAACGAATACATCACTGAGGCTTGATCAGATGTCTGAACTTCTTTCAATGTAGTAATTCCTCAAGTTTGTAGATTGACCTTGATCTTTTTCTTCTGACAGATAATACAATCTGAGATTCCTTGTGACAGTCTATATACTATTTACTATTACAATCTTGTTCAAGTTGAGTTGTATCCTCGAAATACAAATAGGCTACATCATATGCCTTTCAATCTCCAATGGAGATATTTATATTGATTGACTAAAAAATTTTAAATTAGGAAATAGTTAAAATTTTGCATAAAGATAATGGGGAGAACTCCAATGGTGTCAGCTATAATACATATTGTGTATAATTTTGCTAAGGGTAAATAGATGTTCGACAAATATGGCCAACGAAAATTAAATCTATAATCTTTGCTAAGATTTTGATGCATTGAAATGCTCTGAGCAATTCTATTTTGGGTGTAAAAATAACCATGGATAGACGATTGCGAACGATGCTTAACAAAAAATTACTCATTTTACTTATGTTGGGAAGACATGTCTTTTATATGTTTATGTATTTTGGATTGGAAAATTTGATAATTACCTTTTTCAACTAAAATACGTTACAAAACATTAAAAGTTTGGTCGGTCGGTACGGTATCTATTGATTGTACTCATTTACCTTTACATATTATTTTTATTTAATTACCATTACTTAATTTTTTTATAGTTACTAATAACAAATAAATTTCTTTTTCCGGGTAAACTATAATACATTTTCGAATTTTCAATAACTAATCAATTTCATTTCTCACGTAAGATACACTATATTTTATATTTTATCTAACTAAAATTTTTCCCTTTTAAAAATACTATGAGCAATTCTATTGAATAAAATAAAATATTATCAATCTTTTATTATAATACCTGAGTCTACCACAATATGCAGTTAACCAATCAGAAAAAATGAATTATTTTAGAACCAATCAGACGTCATCCCTAAATTTTAGACCAATAATATTAATTCTTCAACTTTCCTTCTATTAAATTTTAACCAAAGAATTACAATCCTCGCAATCAAGACCAACCCACCTCCCCCGCTGTGCTAAAACCAATCTCGAAAAACAACTAATTAATTCATCTTTATCTTCATTAATTATACTTTTCTTATATCAAAACATCTTTCTTTTATTATAATACCTGAATCTATCCATTTATAGTTAATATATAGTTAACTTATCAGAAAATTATGAATTATTTTAGGAACAATCAGAGACCACTCCTAAATTAAAGAACAATCATATCATTCATTATAGCTAGCGTTCTACCCGTGTTACGCACCGAACGGTAAAATTTATTAATTAATTAATATAAATATATTATTTTAATCATGATTTATAAAAGAGGATAATTTAAATAGAATGTAATTAATTGAAGTACAAAATTACCTATTCGTCAATTTATACCAATTACATTAATATTAATATTATCGAACAATTATCATAACATTCACATCCTCCACTGAAATGTTCTAAACCCCTCTTTATTGTTTTTTCCTAATTTTGGTTTTCAATTGATTTTTCTCATTTTTGAGAATCTTTCTACAAAGTTCATAAGCTTTTTTACCAGTATTTTATGTTTTATTCATTTGGAAATTCGGTATATTTAAATGTGCAGTATTGTGGGTTTCTATAATTTTTATTATATATTCACTCAAAAATTTGTAGGAATCGCGATTAATTTTTCGAATACATATTAAAAATTCAAAAACATTTATTTTTCATGACAGTTATAAATCATTAGATTATCTCTCAAAAAAAGATCTATAGAATTTTATCATATTGGTTCATTCATTTGGATAATATAGAATCACCTTTATGGTTGATTGTGAAAATCGCTTAATAAATATTTTTATAATCCTGATTGATTTTAATTTAAATATTTATTTATTATAATTTTTTTTAATTGTTAACTCGAATAACTTGTAGAAGGGGGGGTTGAATACAAGTTATATAATCGTGTTTGATTTTTGCTTGATTAGATGAACAAGAACACACGAATGAATCAAACTTTGTTTGTATTAAATAAATCAAATACAAACTCTACCAAAGGTGTACAATACCTTTAGCAGCTGCTGACAATACAAATCTCTCTCTCTCTCTCTCTCTCTCTCTCTCTCTCTGTTTGTTTCGAACTCTCGAATACAAACCTAATACAGAGCTCTTAATTTTTCTTACTTGCATTCGCTCTTTTTTCAATGATATAGAGAGAGTATTTATAATGCTACCTATCAACTAATAACAGAATTATAATCTATCTATGACAATGTTCTGCCGTCCAATTGATAGTTTCCATCAATAGAGAATTCGTTTCCTTCACGATATCTTCTTGCTTGTTCTCCAAAACAAAGATCCTGTTTTATAGCACTTGCCAGTTTCTGTAGCATCCATAATGACATCATCAGTAACACGACTGATATCAGGATTTCCCATTGCATCAGGATCTGATCATCCCATTAGTATTTGATCAGGATCTGACTTGCTGTATCAGGATCTGCTCTTAGTTCCTGAAATGTAGTCTTTGACGCACTGTTCCTGACTAAACTCTACAGATTACTTTCTAATACATATATCCTATACAAAGTACTAAATCCTTTATAAGGTCAGGATATACAAGAAGTATTAGCAAATTCTATTCTTAACATCACAACTCATGAATTATTCCTAACATTAATATATGGATATTTAAATCAAGCAACTAAACCATAGTTTGTATAATCGAATGAGAATGGTAAATAAGAAATTTTTTTAATATAATAATGGTCTAAAATTTAGGAATGATCTCTCAATGATCCTAAAATAATTCATAATTTCTAATTGGTTAACTGCATCTAACTGTATACCTGGGTAGACTCGGGTATTATAATAAAGGATACCAGAGTCTATCCATGTATATAGTTAAGATGCAGTAAACAAATCAAAAAAATTTGAATTATTTTAGGATTATATTAAATGTTTTCCTTATTTACCATTATCATCCTATTATACTAACAACAGTTAGTTAACATTTCCAATTTAAATATAGTAGTTACTTGATTTAACATATTCATATATAACAAATATTTTAATGTTAACAAATATTTATAATAAATTAATATTTTAAACTAAAATCTTTCAGAATTATAGAAATATATAATATTAAGTGATTTTCACAATATTTACTAATTTTACACTCTTTTGATTTACAATTAATCATAATTACATTAATATATATTACAGATTAATTTTCATAATACATATAAGAGTCAATCAAAATTTACCTCTAAAATTAAAACAACCATATCATTCTCATCCTTATAATTTACTTATCGTGGTTACTTAACAATTTTTTTGAAATACAACATTTATTTTATTTAATATGCATAAACTACATATTTTTTAAAGTGACAAATATTTCCTAATTTATCAATCTTTTAATTTAAAATCAATCAAAGTTATAAATATATTACGAGCTAATTTTCATAAATACCAACTACAATCATACTGTAAAATATATTCGAATATTACGGATTAATTTTCATAAATACTTACTAACTAATTAATCACAATTTTTAATTTAAAATCAATCACAATTATATTATTATATATTGGCACATCTGTTCTTTGCACCCTTCTCTTTATATAGAGCCATTTTTCCAAAATTGCATATTCATTATCTGATTTTAATACAAATATATTGTTTTAATACCTGAGTATATTTTATCTATAATATATAATATAATATTTTAATATCTCAAACTCTCGATTTAAAATCATAAGGTACAATCAAATTTGAATAAATACACTATGATTGAATTAAAAATTTAAAAAATATTTACCACACTATTCTTAATATGGCAAATCTAAGTTATATAAATTTTTAAATTAATCAATTATTAAAAAAAGCTAGACTCAACCGGTCTAAATATAAAAATGAAATTTAAACCAATTATCTTTAACATTTTATTTATGAGTAATTTTCAGTTAAGCAATAATTAATTGGACAAATAAAATTGACCTAAATATATATTTGAATTATTTAAAATATTAATTATACTCTAAAATAATATTAGACATAATTTGGTGTATAAATTATCAATTAAAAAATAAAATTCATTATAGAGTCAATTAAAATATTGTTGGTGAATATTTTCTTATCAAATAGGTCACTGCAAATATTCTTATAAATCACTATTTTTTTATAGATAATTAATTCATCAATAAAAGGACATACGACATCTATAAAAATAGTCAAATTTTTAAATTTGTTTACAAATCACTATTTTTCTATAGGTAATTAATTTATCAGTAAAAGTGCATATAACATCTAAAAAAATAATAAAGAGTGGACAAACACATAGTAAAATAGATCATATCAAGATTTCTCTCATCCAAACTATGATCGCTGATGAGATCTTAAATTGTGATACATCTATCGCTTATATCAATAAAATATTGATGTGTAAAATTATGTCTAACCGCAAGCGCACGGTATCAATTGTAGTAGATACTAGCAAATACGGGTCGATTCCTCAAGGAGACAGTTTCAGTTTCAATTCAATTATTATTAATTGTTTCTAGTCACAAACGATTATTAGAGGATTTTATTAACTACTAAAACAAATTTAACAAAGGTTTTAAATCAATTAATTAAGGGATCTAGGGCAATTCAGGTTCACCATGCTTACACCAAACAAATCACAAAGGTATAGCTTTTTAATAGGGTTAAGTAATTAAAGCAATGGTTAATCTTTTTCAAGCATTAACACTCTCAGAATATCTAATGATGCTTTCACACTCACCTTCAATTCCGCTAATTGTATGTAAGCCTCTAGTAGTAAAATCTTTCGATCTATTACTCCTATTGCAATCAATTAATCCGTGATATTGCACAATTACACAAATTAAGAATTAGAACATATCAATCAGAATTACTCTTTACCCATCAATCTACTAATCAAATTAAACCCAAATCATGGTGCAAACATGGCTCCCCTTGATACCCTAGAATTAAATTACTCACTCATTCTAGGATTAAAACTAACAATGATAATCAAGAAAGCCATAATAAACATGTAATTAATAAGGAGAAGATAAGAAATACCTTAAATCTTTGAATAATGAAGAACAATTAAATCCAAGAATTAAATTGAGCTTGCAAAGATGGAGAGAAGAAAATAAAACCCTAGCTTTTAATATTAAGAAGTATGTAAAAATTGTGTGTCCAGGATCCCTTACAATGTATCCCTAGAAGTGTTTATATAGACTATAGAAATCTTGCCCAACAAGGAAACATCCTAAAATACAATTAGAATTCAATTTAGGTGCCAAAAGCTGCCCAAAATACAATTAGAATTAGAAAAAGGGCAAAACTGGAATTTTTCTGCTTGGCTTATCATAGAACACGTGCGCGATTTTATTCAGAACGTCTCCAGCACCTGATTTCTTCCTAAGGTTGTAGAAAATCTCCCAAGCTTCGCGTGAGCTGTAAGATCACTGAAAACGGACTTCTAGAACTCCAGATATGGCCAAAACAGTGTAGACTGCGCAACCTTCCCGGAAAATCCGAATTTAAATCAATTAATCCTCCAAACACGATAGAAGCATCAACCTTAATCAACATTCTCGTAAGTCTGCACAACTAAGCAAAATACATCAAAACTACAATAAACTTGAGTCCAAGTCAATCCATTTAAGCCGAATTTAAGCGATCCAAGTAGATATAAAATCCACTTATCACACCCCCAAACTTAAACCGATGCTTGTCCTCAAGCATAAACAATTACAACTAACTAACTACTAGTACCACTTCCGTAGGTGATCACGGTTGCATTTGGCATATGCAACAAGCCATTTAAACCCTTAGGCAGCCCCAGTGGACGAGTAAGGTCTTGTGAGGGTCTATAGTGAATGTACCCACAAAATCCAATGCAATGCAATGCATGAATGCAACTAATATGAAAAATGCAACGATCCCCTTCAAACTAACCAAAACCAACTAGCAAGCAAATATCTTAGAGAATGCAACTAAATCCAAATAGAGCTCGACTAAGTTTCCGTATACTAACAATACATGAACAGAAACGTGCGTGTGTGCAATGCTCATCAGAAATACTCCCAAAACTAGGTCAAAAATCATACATGTTCTTCGCCAAGACAATCACTGGTTTATAAATAGAATAGACGGTAAACACTTCATAACCTAAGAACACCTCCATCATCATTCAAGTTAGACAGAAATTCATGCTTTATTACTAACAACAACTATGACACATAATATACAAGCATGCTTATTTAACCGTGCAATGGAAGAGACCCCAAAAGGCTTATACAATAATACCCATGTAGCGAGCGTTAGGTCAGTGGATCCCAGACTATAAAAGCCTTAGGTCACTAGGCACAAAGTCCCCTCGTACTTAATAGCTCGAGTATTAAAGAGCTCACCCTGGTTAATTCTGCATATAAACAATTGATACTTTTGATTTTTTTTTCTTTTTTTTTTCTTTTTTTTCTGCTTTTTTTTTTTCTCAATCTGGAATGAGAATTCTCAATTCCAACCCTAGACTACTCATATAAATATGAGCCGGCTACTAGCCATTTGACGCCTAGCCATTATTGACAATTATTTACATTTTAGCATGAAATCCCTGTTTTCCCCCAAACTTAGACTTTAGTGATCTAGGCCATCAAGGGAATAACAAAAATTCTAAATATAATCAAGTGATTAAATCTCAAAACATCCAAACAAGCATGACCTCAACCTAACCCAAAAGCACCCAATGAGACTGTGTAATTAGTTTTGTTTCCGAAACACATAAGTCAATTTCATAGAAACTATAAATCAACCCTCTATTCATCATTACCACACTCAATTAGACACCTACCTACCAATCAGAATTAGCTCGTTCTAAGGGATCATGAAATATGCATGCCATGAAAATGCAACTAGAATGAACTCACATGGTATACGGAAACAAAAACAAAATAACAAAATGTCCTATATGAAACAAACATAAATAACACGAACATATATGCATGAATTACTACTACTAATATGCAAAACATGAAATCCTACATGAACACATAATACAACAACAACTACTAATCCCTCAAACCACCCCCAAACTTAAAATATTCAATGTCCGCATTGAATGGAAGTAAATACGAGGGATAGCAGAAAACATACCTACTCGTCCAAATCATCACCCTGCTCGGGTGAATCTGGATCTGGCGGTGGATAAGGTGTACGAGCTCCATAAACCGGCCACCGGGCCTGAATACCCGCATCTCTCAAAGCTGTAGCCATATCCTCAGCATACTCCCGATTACTAGCATGTATAGCATCCATCCTCCTAGTCATAGCATCCAATCTCCTAGTCAACCCACGAAAATGAGCATCCAACCCTGACATATCAATACCTCGACGGCTAGGACCTGCTCGAGCAACCCTAGGAACATCCACTCCCGCTTCACCAGGACCATGAACCTGATAACCTAAACCATGGTGATGTGGAATGCCGCCAGGCCAGTCCACCATCGCATCAATCGTAGCATCAACAATCGGATTAGCTGGCATCTGCACCGGCTCATCTGCATCCCAACTAACTCCAGCCTCCATACACAAACCCCATACAATAGAAGCATGCGGAATAGCGGACTGCCCACCACTTTGCAAAAACCGAAGTATGTTCTGATGTACTAAATAAGCCACATCAATATACTTGCCTTAAAGAATGCCCCACAAAATAATGGCTCTCGGCACAGTCACATCGGCCGGATGAGATGAAGGCAACATGTTAGCACAAATAAACGAGTTCCACGCCCGTGCGAACTTGTTCATAGCCGTGGCCGGAAAAGTAACCTGCTCAAAAGTGCCCGGCCTTAATTTCCAAACTATACCCGGTACACAAATCTCGGCCACAATAGCATCCAAATCAACATCCTCTCTAGTCTTCGTTACCCAATTTACGACCCCCCTCGGCTTTAGAGGCTGTTCCACAACCCGGCGAATAGCTGTCGGCCGATAGTCTATTTTCTTACCTCGAACCATACAAATACCACTCTTCTCCATCTTGGCATTGGCATAAAACTCCCTAACAACACCCAAAAGAACTGGAGAAGGTGCCTCACAAAACCTTTCGAAACCATGCCCTCGGATCATACGAACCAACTCCGAATGGTTAACCGGAAAAAACCCCCGTTCTCTAGCAATCGACCTCTTCATCAATCTATCATACTCGTTTTGAGCTTCCACCGACATAAATTTCTCCCCATTACCTCCATTAGCATCCTCATCCGAGGTTGGACGGGTACTAGTACTACCTCGTCGACGCTTAGTTGCCATATAAATCAATACCCAACTCACAAAATTCACCAAAATCCACTAAAAATTCGAATTCACAAATACCCCCAAATAATCAAGAACACACAACCCTAATAATGCAAGAACACAATTCGTAATATCCAAATAAAAGGAAGAAATATACCCCAAATACGAATCGGAGAGGTGAAGCTTGCAATTAAAAATCCCCCAAACTTGAATCTTGAAGCCTTGAAATTTTGTGTAGAAAAATATAATTGGAATGGGGTAGGATTGGTGTGTATATATAGGTGTATATATAGATGGGTAAGTAGATTTGGGGAAAAAAAATATATGAAATAGGAGATGAATTGGGAATGATTTGGAATTAATATAGGACTAGAATTAGGATTTTAGGTGGAGAAAATAATTAGAAAAGGGGTTGGAATTGATTTGGGGGAAATTTTTTTTTTTTTTATATATGTTAACACATATACACTTCACGTAGAAAAAAACTGGACAGAAAGTTTTGTGCGCGGGTTCGCGAAAATGGCGACGCGGCGCTGATATATTTTTTTTTTTTAGTAATAAAATAAAAAAAACAAAAAAAACAAAATAATAAAAAAAACAAAAAACCAAAGTAAAACAACTTACACAAATCACGTACCTGGACAGACTTTTTGGCAGGATATGGCTTCAATTTTGTGCTGTGGCGCGTTGAATTTCCTGGATAGAAAATTTTGTGCGCGACCTCTTGGAGGGTGCGCCATGTCGCGATATATATATTTTTTTTCTTCTGCAACAACTTTTTTTTTTTTACAACAACTTTTCTCTCTCTGTTTTTTTTGAGAAGAAAATAATAAAAATATAGAAGGCTTACACAAGGCTTGGGTTGCCTCCCAAGAAGCGCTTCTTTAACGTCAATAGCTTGACTGAGCTGGTTCAGATCTCCATGGAGGGTTTGTCAAGATAGATCACTTCCATCTTCCCTACGAATGCACCATCCACATATAATTTAAGGCGTTGACCATTGACCTTAAATTTTGTTCCATCTCATCCCATAATTTCGATAGCACCATAAAACTTGACTTCGGTGACAGTAAAAGGTCCGGACCATCTTGATTTGAGCTTCCCCGGAAAAAGTCGAAGTCTGGAATTGAACAACAACACCTTGTCACTAACCTGAAAATCTCTTCTCTGAATCATCTTGTCATGCATCTTCTTCGTTCTCTCCTTGTAAAGCCGAGAGTTGTCATAAGCACCAAAACGAAGCTCATCTAACTCATTAAGTTGAAGAAGTCTCGCTTGCCCCGCAGCTTTCAAATCCATGTTGAGTTCTTTTATAGCCCAAAAAGCTCGATGTTCCAATTCCACTGGCAAGTGACATGCTTTACCATAGACCAACCGATAGGGAGTGGTTCCTATAGGTGTTTTATATGCCGTCCGATAAGCCCACAAAGCATCATCTAACTTCAAGTACCAATCTTTCCTTGACTTTGCAACCATTTTCTCCAAAATGCTTTTGATTTGGCGGTTAGAAACTTCCACTTGGCCACTTGTTTGAGGGTGATATGCAAGAGCAACCTTGTGAGTAACGCCATATTTCTTCAACAAAGTTTCAAACTGTCGATGGCGAAAATGAGAACCACCATCACTTATCACTGTTCTAGGAACTACAAAACGTGGGAAGATAATATTCTTGAAAAACTTCATAACTACCTTGGAATCATTGGTTACCGATCCAACTGCTTCAACCCACTTGGACACATAATCGACAGCAACTAAGATGTATCTCATCCCACAAGAACTTGGGAAAGGTCCCAAAAAATCAACACCCCATACGTCAAATATCTCGACCTCAAGAATACCGGTTTGAGGCATCTCATGGCGTTTAAAAATATTACCCATCCTTTGACATGCATCACACGCCAAACAGAAAGCACGAGCATCCTGAAATAGAGACGGCCAAAAGAAATCGGATTGAAGTACTTTAGCAGCGGTTTTGGAAGGACCATGGTGGCCTCCACATGCGAGAGAATGACAATGCTTGAGAATGTCATGTACTTCGTGTGACGCCCCCGACCCCGGTTTGAATTCTTCTGGAAAGAAACCAGCCCGAGGGTCCGTCAAACTACTTCTCAACCTGCTTAACTTGCTATGTTTTTTTTTAAAAAAAATTCGGCATGAAGTATTCGTAAATAAGACTATTCACCTGTTTTTCAATTCAACAATTCAAATCTATAACAAAAGTCTATCTCACCAAAAATTGTGCCTCACACAATGCATCTCAACTACTATCTACAATGTACTGTAGTTGGTACAACTACAAGCCAACTATGTCCTAACTTACCTCGCATCAACAGACGACCAAAGCCCACAACCAGCGCTTCAATCTTAAGTCAACCTACGACTTCAGTACGTGACGTACGACTACTAAATCAAACACCAGCTCTGCTGGTCCATCACTTCTTTCTACTTTCCCACGGATCCTTCTGAACTCTTCGGTATCTCCTGTGATAATTTATAAAATAAAGGAATGAGCTATAAACCTCAGCAAGTATATTTTGTAGTGATCCACTGAGATTTTATAAAATAATTTAGTTTGGAAAATCATTATCACTACACAGTTTATAATAAAGTATAACTCACACCGAAATCAGAGTTCTGCCAATATGTCAGTACAACATAGTTTATAATAAAATATAAAGCCACACCAAAATCAGAGTTCTGCCAAGTATTCATCTTTTAAAACTGAGTAATAATTCCGTAAACAGTTTTATTCCACAATAATTTGAAACTCAACACAATTTCACAATGACTGAATCTTAAACCATTTTCACAATATTGCATATAAGCAATCCACATCATTTCACAATTCACAGTTTATAATAAAAATATAAACTTCACAATTTAATTGAGGAAAAACTGGGCATTCTACACACGACAAGTTCATCAAGTTCTACTAGTGGGGGTCCCCGGCATTTACTTCCTATTTCAGGAAGTTCACAAAGTTTCCATTTCTGGAAGTTCTACCATGGTCTCCATTTCTGGAGGTTCTACTATTCCCATTTTGGGAGTGACTCACTAGCAATGCCAGTCTGCTAAGTTTTCCTCAAAATCACATTTCAACATATACTAGTTAAAGCAATTTAACGAGTATTCATAATATTATAAATATCACACTTCAAACACTTCGATTTAAAAGATATATTTCTTTTAAAATCCACAAATCCACATTTCTACTTGAAACTAGATTTCTTCTAAAATCCACAATTTCACATTTATACGTGCATAAAACAAAATACGCATAGGGTTTAAAACAGAATAAATACGTTAATAGAAATATAACGCATTATCTTCAAGTTATCACAGCAAGATATACTTACAACCACCGCTATCCAAGCAGTCCAACCGTTCCTCACCCACGTTTCCAATAACCTGGACAAGCATCATCAAACTCTTCAATCACATATTCTCAATTTATTCTACTCACACTTTACAAAGTAACTAATCGTAACGGTCAAATTCTACAACTCAACTTGTTTCCCAAATATCCACTAAAATCAATGACATCTTCTTAGGCCACAATTCACCGAATAAGCTTCTATTTCTTACTAATCAATACTCCAACTATTTCACAGCTTGCTCCTCAAAATCCGTATTTATAAAATCCGACGGTTAAAAATTACGGTTACAAGTCTCATAAATCCTTCACATTTATTAGGCTGACGTTACAGTCCTTTTTACAGAAAAATCGGGCATGACCTTTTCGTAATTAGACGCTACCCGGTGTCACATCACCTCAACAATCAATTCAAATTAATCACCAATAAACCAATTATCAATCCATACTCCACCAATTTCTATAAATCCACTTTTACAAACCAAGCACAATTTATCACTAAAATCGGCTACTTTATAAACTTAAACTCCAAAAATATTATTCCAATAATCCATAAATTCTCGAATTAATCACGGAAATCTAACTTCAAATACTTGACAAACCCCAAATTTATCTCCATATTTTATAACGATAATATTTAACGAGTCCACAAAATTAACTACGGAATTAATAAAAATTTCTTGAAAAATGTATCTTCAAAAATACGAAATTGAAGCACCCACTTACGGTGTAAACTATGCACACCATAACCGGATCCATGGAGTTTCTCCGGTGACTACCACCGCTGCCCCGCATACACTTTTTTTTTTCTTTTCGTGAAATTTTGCCATTTCCACGATCACGCGCAACCTCCCTCTTCTCCAATTTTTCTCTCCTACCACCCTGCATCTCTCCGAAATCTCTCCCTGTAAATCTGTTCTTCTACCTTCTCTAATGCTCTCTCTTAAATATCTCTGCATCTCTCCCAATATCCAGAAATCTCTCCAGCCTTTTCTCTCCTTCTCTCTCCCTCTATCTTTCTTTCTTTCTCCATCTTCACCAATCTGTTTCGCCTATCGGCCCACATCTCTCTGATATCTCTCCATGTAAATCTCTTCTTCTATCTTCCCTAATGCTCCCTTTGAAATATCGCTACATCTCTCCCAAGATCAAGCAATCTCTCCCGTATTTTCTATCCTGCGTTTTTTTTTGTTTTTTTTATCCTTCCATCTCTCCCTCTCTTTCTTTCTCTTCTATCTCTCTCCCTCTCTTCTCTCCTGCACAACACCACTAGCCACCAGGTCTCTCATTCACCCCTGCCACCATAGAACACATATACACACACCCACCAAAACACATACATATACATATATATACACAAAAATGCACACACATACCACACACCATCTCCCTTCTTCCTCCCTTCTCTTCAACCCGCCACCACCACCGCCACGGTGGTGGCCTTTTCCGGCCGCGCCTCACACCTGCCCCACACATCAAACATACTCCCATGCCGCACATACACAACACATCACACATACACACACGAATTGCACAACCCAAAAACACATCATCTTCTCTTCCTTAATTTCTTTTCTTCAATTCAAACCCCCAAATTCAATTTACAAACCCTAATTTTCTTTCTTCCCCCAATTCCCTTTTCTCTCTCCCCATTCTTTTTTTTTCAGCGTGTGTTATGTTTGTCTAAATGGGCTTGGCCCAAGACATATATATTAGCTGCTAGTAGCTTCTCTCGGTCCAAAAAAAATACTACTTATTCGTTTTTCTCCGCTTTTTATTCCACTTGTAACTGTTTAATTAAAACAATTACCTCCCAAAATTCCAAAATAAATATAATCTTTAACTTAATAAAAATAAGGTCGTCAACTCTCCAAAAGTCTCGTATTTTAAATAATTATGAGTCCACTTAAAATTTCCCGGAAAAATCCTAAAATTTATCCATTGTCAAATAATTAATATTTGACATAATAATTTAATTCTTAACCAATAAAATAAAATGTTCCTCAAAGTCCACAATTTATCGTCTCGGTCTCTAAATTCTTTATTATCTCCAAAACGATTCAAAATTTAACTGCAATAAATCTTATTCTAAATAAAATAATCAAAATTAATATTTTCGGACTCGGGATGTTTCATCCTTCCCCCCTTAGAAAAATTTCGTCCTCGAAATTGCGCGCACCTAGTCTCATCAAAACAAAGTAGGATACTTCCTCCTCATACTATCTTCTGGTCTCCAAGTTCTTCTTTAACATCATGACTTTGTCACATAATATTCATTACAGGTATTACCTTCATTCTTAATATCTGCTCCCGTCGATTCATAGTCTCTACATGGTTTTCTCAAATTTTAAACTCTCTTGAACACCTATCGGTTCATATTCCAATTCCTGGCCAACTCTTCAACTTGAAAGTTGTTCTGCAGTACTTCTCACAACGCTATCTCTTCACATAATTTCAGCAATAGCTCATAATCTTCTTCTAGAATAATTATAACAATCTTCAAAAGAATATCATCAATAATTCATCACAATCATCACACAAGGATTAAGAAAATGAGTATTCAGACATGATAGGTTCACAAATTCTACTAGTGGGGTTCCCGACCAGCTAACCAACCGGTTAAGCTTCACTTCCAACAAGGAAGCATCAACAATTCACGATATCAATGTAAGAATACTCACTTCTCATCTAAAAATCATCAATCAAAAATCAAGATATCCCTCACGGTCAGAAATCAACAGTAATTCAGTACACACATATACTTACTCATCATCATTTGTATGTATCTCCCATTTGAGAATACACACCCACTTTATCATCGCAATCATCATATTTTCTTTATAATTCAACATCATCTCAAGTACTTGTAATATGGTCTTTCACCAGTCATCAATACGTAACTCTACCGTCATCCACATGTCGCATTCTACATGATCTATTTGTACGATACCAAAAGGTAAAGATCTACAAGCTAGCATACACATAGTCTCCAACAAAACTGTAACAACAAAAATTATCATCACTGTCATTAGCATCCTCCTCTTGTAGTTCTTAAAATCATTACCAAAAGCATATCATCAAGATTTTTTTTTTTTTAACATCAGTCCTATCCATTTATGGAATCCTGGCATCAATTCACATCGTTCTTAATCTCTAAGCTGAATATCATCTCATCCTGACATAAAACATACCCATGATGCTATCTATCATGTATCTCGACTCTTACTACTGGCTTCCAATATATAAACATCTCTCGATGCATCAAAATTTTCCGCACGGTGCAACAGTCACTATCTGAGGTAGAACCGCAGTCTCTGCGAAATTGAAACTAGCGGATAAAACAACATCAACAGCTATCTAAATAATTAATCAATAGAGACAAGAAGTCTAAGCGATTCAGACCCACATACACCATCACATCCTCGAATAACAAGATACTAATCCTCAAATACTTGAATTCTCAAGAATCCCAAAAATTTCCTTAATTCTCCTAATATCATCCTCAATCAACAATCTATATCCTCAAATTCTCGTATCAGTAACTAGTAGAGTAAAACCTCGAACAACAATTTATCTCTCCAGTTGCTAACATCATTCTCATTATAATATATCCAGATTGCATACTATATATATATATATATATTCCCAAAAATTTATCAATCACTGTTATTCTCAATAAGTATCTTTAGAATCTAATCACAAGATCCCAATTTAATCCACCAATTCTCAAATGTCATCATATTCCAAGTTCATCATATAACATCCTAAAAATTTCTCATACGTCCATTTGGTTTTTCTAAACTTTTTGTCATCTCTCCTTCTCCTTTTCTTCTTTCCAAACTATGTCACACTTGTGACGCCTTCGTTTAAACTTAATAACCTTTCTCCTTCATATACGCTGACAATAATTTAACTCAACTTAATAATATATTCTCAATTTCTATTCATCCCAAAATTCTTATGTCAACCTCAATCCATGTCACAATATCAATTTTAAAGGAATCTATACATCGTCACTCGAAATACTTAATCTTGAATCCATCATACACGTCTCAATGATTTTTCCCAAAAGTTCCTTGTATCAATGTATTCTATCACATTCTTATCACCAATAACAACCAAAACCTCATATACTAAAAATCTTAAATCCCAATATCGTCTACAATCTCAAAAGAATGCTCTTAAAAATTAATAACCTCATGATCCTCAAATATTGAAATAAATATTAGTCTATGTCCACAATAACAAAGCTCGCTTCTCAAATACAAATATCCATTCGTAGTTGCTAAAATCACATCATCAACAATATTCTAGTTCCCAAAATCCTTACATTCAGGGTTACACGTCTTATCCCCGAACAAAAATTAAATCCCAAAAGATATCCTCAGAGTCGTGTCAAAAATCCGAAAAATAATTATTTCTCCCCCAAAGCAATCACATCAACTATTATCATGCACTTTACATTAAAACGCTTCTAATTCCCACACATTCGTGAATTCATCATATATATCCAATAATATTCTATCTAAAATCTTATTAGTATAAAATTCCAAAACTCATGGTTTTCCTCACTACTAATCCTTGATCAATATCTCCTCGAACAACGAGATCACATACCAAAAATCACATCTTCCAATAATAATCTAGTTGTCAAATCGTATGTCCAATTCTGCAAGTTTATCTCCTCAAAACAATTTAAATCCTCAAACAAGAAATAAGCACTATCATAGAATTATATATCCTTAAACAATTTTGCACTTCTAAAAATCACATGTATCGCTAAATGATCTCCATCATTCCTTAAAAGTATTTCAGTAATCTATATCCTCAAAATTGATTCATGTTCTAAAATCCTCAATTTCTTAACCAATATCCATGATAGGTACACTTACTGTCTCACTCCTTGGCATTATATCTAGTAATTCATTATAAATTCCACATAAGCCCTCATGCTATTCAATCATTCACTAACTAAGGATCTTACCCATTCAAAACCCTAAATCTTAACATCGCTTCCATGCGAGAAACCTTTTCTCTGATAATCTTATTCCTCGAAAACTTCAAATTCTACACATCCCTTCTTCAAATCCTTAATTCCTTGACAATTTCAATCATACAACACTTTATCTTTGTACATACCTCACTCTTCTACTCCATAGCTCTGATACCACCTGTAATGCCCCCGACCCCGGTTTGAATTCTTCTGGAAAGAAACCAGCCCGAGGGTCCGTCAAACTACTTCTCAACCTGCTTAACTTGCTATGTTTTTTTCTTAAAAATTCGGCATGAAGTATTCGTAAATAGGACTATTCACCTGTTTTTCAATTCAACAATTCAAATCTATAACAAAAGTCTCTCTCACCAAAAATTGTGCCTCACACAATGCATCTCAACTACTATCTACAATGTACTGTAGTTGGTACAACTACAAGCCAACTATGTCCTAACTTACCTCGCATCAACAGACGACCAAAGCCCACAACCAGCGCTTCAATCTTAAGTCAACCTACGACTTCAGTACGTGACGTACGACTACTAAATCAAACACCAGCTCTGCTGGTCCATCACTTCTTTCTACTTTCCCACGGATCCTTCTGAACTCTTCGGTATCTCCTGTGATAATTTATAAAATAAAGGAATGAGCTATAAACCTCAGCAAGTATATTTTGTAGTGATCCACTGAGATTTTATAAAATAATTTAGTTTGGAAAATCATTATCACTACACAGTTTATAATAAAGTATAACTCACACCGAAATCAGAGTTCTGCCAATATGTCAGTACAACATAGTTTATAATAAAATATAAAGCCACACCAAAATCAGAGTTCTGCCAAGTATTCATCTTTTAAAACTGAGTAATAATTCCGTAAACAGTTTTATTCCACAATAATCCGAAACTCAACACAATTTCACAATGACTGAATCTTAAAGCATTTTCACAATATTGCATATAAGCAATCCACATCATTTCACAATTCACAGTTTATAATAAAAATATAAACTTCACAATTTAATTGAGGAAAAACTGGGCATTCTACACACGACAAGTTCATCAAGTTCTACTAGTGGGGGTCCCCGGCCTTTACTTCCTATTTCGGGAATTTCACAAAGTTTCCATTTCTGGAAGTTCTACCATGGTCTCCATTTCTGGAGGTTCTACTATTCCCATTTTGGGAGTGACTCACTAGCAATGCCAGTCTGCTCAGTTTTCCTCAAAATCACATTTCAACATATACTAGTTAAAGCAATTTAACGAGTATTCATAATATTATAAATATCACACTTCAAACACTTCGATTTAAAAGATATATTTCTTTTAAAATCCACAAATCCACATTTCTACTTGAAACTAGATTTCTTCTAAAATCCACAATTTCACATTTATACGCGCATAAAACAAAATACGCATAGGGTTTAAAACAGAATAAATACGTTAATAGAAATATAACGCATTATCTTCAAGTTATCACAGCAAGATATACTTACAACCACCGCTATCCAAGCAGTCCAACCGTTCCTCACCCACGTTTCCAATAACCTGGACAAGCATCATCAAACTCTTCAATCACATATTCTCAATTTATTCTACTCACACTTTACAAAGTAACTAATCGTAACGGTCAAATTCTACAACTCAACTTGTTTCCAAAATATCCACTAAAATCAATGACATCTTCTTAGGTCACAATTCACCGAATAAGCTTCTATTTCTTACTAATCAATACTCCAACTATTTCACAGCTTGCTCCTCAAAATCCGTATTTATAAAATCCGACGGTTAAAAATTACGGTTACAAGTCTCATAAATCCTTCACATTTATTAGGCTGACATTACAGTCCTTTTTACAGAAAAATCGGGCATGACCTTTTCGTAATTAGACGCTACCCGGTGTCACAGCACCTCAACAATCAATTCAAATTAATCACCAATAAACCAATTATCAATCCATACTCCACCAATTTCTATAAATCCACTTTTACAAACCAAGCACAATTTATCACTAAAATCGGCTACTTTATAAACTTAAACTCCAAAAATATTACTCCAATAATCCATAAATTCTCGAATTAATCACGGAAATCTAACTTCAAATACTTGACAAACCCCAAATTTATCTCCATATTTTATAACGATAATATTTAACGAGTCCACAAAATTAACTACGGAATTAATAAAAATTTCTTGAAAAATGCATCTTCAAAAATACGAAATTGAAGCACCCACTTACGGTGTAAACTATGCACACCATAACCGGATCCATGGAGTTTCTCCGGTGACTAACACCGCTGCCCCGCATACACTTTTTTTTTTCTTTTCGTGAAATTTTGCCATTTCCACGATCACGCGCAACCTCCCTCTTCTCCAATTTTTCTCTCCTACCACCCTGCATCTCTCCGAAATCTCTCCCTGTAAATCTGTTCTTCTACCTTCTCTAATGCTCTCTCTTAAATATCTCTGCATCTCTCCCAATATCCAGAAATCTCTCCAGCCTTTTCTCTCCCTCTCTCTTTCCCTCTATCTTTCTTTCTTTCTCCATCTTCACCAATCTGTTTCGCCTATCTGCCCACATCTCTCTGCTATCTCTCCATGTAAATCTCTTCTTCTATCTTCCCTAATGCTCCCTTTGAAATATCGCTACATCTCTCCCAATATCAAGCAATCTCTCCCGTATTTTCTATCCTGCGTTTTTTTTTGTTTTTTTTTATCCTTCCATCTCTCCCTCTCTTTCTTTCTCTTCTATCTCTCTCCCTCTCTTCTCTCCTGCACAACACCACTAGCCACCAGGTCTCTCATTCACCCCTGCCACCATAGAACACATATACACACACCCACCAAAACACATACATACACATATATATACACAAAAATGCACACACATACCACACACCATCTCCCTTCTTCCTCCCTTCTCTTCAACCCGCCACCACCACCACCACGGTGGTGACCTTTTCCGGCCGCGCCTCACACCTGCCCCACACATCAAACATACTCCCATGCCGCACATACACAACACATCACACATACACACACGAATTGCACAACCCAAAAACACATCATCTTCTCTTCCTCAATTTCTTTTCTTCAATTCAAACCCCCAAATTCAATTTACAAACCCTAATTTTCTTTCTTCCCCCAATTCCCTTTTCTCTCTCCTCGTTCTTTTTTTTTTCAGCGTGTGTTATGTTTGTCTAAATGGGCTTGGCCCAAGACATATATATTAGCTGCTAGTAGCTTCTCTCGGTCCAAAAAAAATACTACTTATTCGTTTTTCTCCGCTTTTTATTCCACTTGTAACTGTTTAATTAAAACAATTACCTCCCAAAATTCCAAAATAAATATAATCTTTAACTTAATAAAAATAAGGTCGTCAAATCTCCAAAAGTCTCGTATTTTAAATAATTATGAGTCCACTTAAAATTTCCCGGAAAAATCCTAAAATTTATCCATTGTCAAATAATTAATATTTGACATAATAATTTAATTCTTAACCAATAAAATAAAATGTTCCTCAAAGTCCACAATTTATCGTCTCGGTCTCTAAATTCTTTATTATCTCCAAAACGATTCAAAATTTAACCGCAATAAATCTTATTCTAAATAAAATAATCAAAATTAATATTTTCGGACTCGGGATGTTACACTTCGAACTCAGGAACACATCTACGAAAGATTCCATCAGCACACTTTAGATACAAGAAAGGGTCATCCCAAAAATATTGTTTAGCATCGTGATAAAACCTCTTTCTTTGCTGATAAGTCAATTCTGGAGGGTGAGATCCACTAACACAGACATTTGCAAAATCTGCATACCATGGAGTTTGAGTAGCAACCGAAAACAGGTGATCATCTGGAAAAGAATCGTCAATAGGAGTACTTGACGCAATATCAGATTTAAAACGCAACCGTGAGAGATGATCCGCAACTACATTCTCAGCACCCTTCTTGTCTTTGATTTCCAAGTAAAACTCTTGAAGTAGGAGAATCCAACGAATAAGCCTTGGCTTTGCTTCTTTCTTCGCCAACAGATACTTAATTGCCGAATGATCAGTGTGAACAATGACTCTGGAGCCAATGAGATAGGCTCGGAATTTGTCAAGAGCGTAGACCACAGCTAGAAGTTCCTTCTCGGTCGTAGCATAATTGACTTGAGCTTCATCCAAGGTTTTACTTGCATAGTAGATAGCGTGCAATACCTTGTCTTTCCTTTGACCGAGAACTGCTCCAACTGCATAATCACTTGCATCACACATGATTTCAAATGGAAGATTCCAATCTGGAGGTTGAATGATTGGTGCACTTATCAAAGCTTCCTTAATCCTGTTAAAAGACTCCAAACAAGCATCAGTAAACACAAAGGTGGCATCCTTAAGCAATAATTGAGTGAGGGGTTTTGCAATTTTTGAAAAATCTTTTATAAAACGACGATAAAAACCCGCATGACCAAGGAAACTCCTCACTCCCTTGACATTAACAGGAGGAGGAAGTTTCTCAATCACCTCAATTTTTGCTTTGTCAACCTGGATGCCACGTTCAGAAATCAAGTGACCAAGTACCACTCCTTCATTGACCATGAAGTGGCACTTTTCCCAATTCAAAACCAAATTCACCTCTTCACAACGTTTAAGCACTTTAGAAAGATTATGCAGACATACATCAAAATCAGACCCATAAACACTGAAATCATCCATAAATACTTCCATGATAGACTCTATGAAATCAGAAAATATGGCAATCATGCAACGCTAAAAAGTAGCAGGGGCATTGCACAAACCAAAAGGCACTCTACGATATGCAAAGGTACCATATGGGCAAGTAAATGTAGTCTTTTCTTGGTCATCAGGATGTATAGGGATCTGAAAGAACCCTGAATATCCGTCTAAATAGCAAAAGTACTTATGCTTAGCAAGTCTTTCTAACATCTGATCAATGAAAGGGAGAGGGTAATGGTCTTTTCTAGTAGCAGTGTTTAACTTACGGTAATCAATGCACATTCGCCATCCGGTGACAATTCGAGTGGGAATTAATTCATCGTTATCATTCTTAATTACCGTTGTTCCTCCTTTCTTAGGGACTACCTGAACTGGGCTTACCCATTTAGAATCAGAAATTGGGTAAATGATGTCCGCATCTAACAATTTCAAAACTTCTTTTTTAACAACCTCTTGCATGTTAGGGTTCAAGCGGCGTTGTCCCTGTATGCAAGGCTTATGGTCATCATCTAAGTGAATTCTATGCATGCAAAAGTCTGGGCTAATCCCTGTAAGATCATCAATACTATACCCAATAGCTTTTCTATGCGCACGCAAAACAGTAAGAAGCTTAAAAACCTGGTTATCATCAAGACTAGAGCTAACAATCACAGGACAAGTCTTTTCTTCATCAAGAAACACATATTTCAGATTAGGTGGCAAAGACTTTAGCTCTAACTTGTTTACCTGAGGTTCACTACAAGAAGTAACAGTGTTGGTTACCTCACAATTTGGATCAGCTACACCATCCAACTCAAGAATAAATGAATCGACTTCAGCATGTCCTTCTTCTTCGTATGCTTCAAGCATGAGCACTGCTTCTAATGCATCATTCAATAGAATCTAAGGCGTCTCATCTCGGACAATTCCATCTATAACATCAATCCTGCAGCAAGTATTCTCAAGCAAAGGGGATTTTAGAGCAGAGGTTAGAGTAAAAGTAATTTTATCATCACCAACACTCAATGTGAGAGTCTCACTTTTAACATCAATAACAGCACCTGCAGTACAGAGAAATGGTCTACCCAAAATAATTGGTATTTGGCTGTCCTCTTCCATATCTAGAATTACAAAGTCTACAGGAATATAAAATTTTCCAACCCTAACAGGCACATCCTCTAAAATTCCAAGGGGATATTTTATCGAACGGTCTGCCATTTGCAAAGTCATCTGTGTACATTTTAATTCTCCCATATTTAGTTTTTGAAAAACCGAGAGAGGCATGACTGAGACGCTAGCGCCTAAATCACATAAAGCTTTATCAATGAACAATGCACCTAAATGACACGGGATTGAAAAACTACCAGGATCTTTAAGCTTAGGTGGAGACTTATTCTGTAAAACAACACTACACTCTTCAGTAAAAACTACTGTCTCCACCTCACCAAAAGACCTCTTCTTAGTGAGAATATCCTTAAGAAACTTTGCATATGATGGAACTTGAGAAATTAAATCAGTGAAAGGAATTGTTACCTCAAGATTCTTGACAAGTGTCATGAATTTACCAAACTGCTGGTCCACCTTAGTTCTGTTCATCCTGCTAGGGAATAGGAGCTTTGGCACAAATGGTGGAGGAGTAACTGCAGTATTCTCTTTGTCCTTTTTCTTGCTTTCCTCAGTTTCACCTTCGTTTGCATCTTCAACGACGTTCTCTACCTTGTCTTCCTCAGAATCCTCTTTTTCTTTCTCAGTAGGAACATCGTCAATAGGCATTGGAGGAGCATCATATGTACGACCACTCCTAAGAGCAATGGCATTCACATTTTCCTTTGGCTGAGTTGGTTGTGCTGGTAGAGAGCCTTGTTGCCTTGTAGAGGAAGAACTAGCCATTTGAGCAATCTGAGTTTCTAGCATCTTATTATGTATCTCCATCTGGTTCATCTTTGTTTGCATTTGTAACAATATCTTCATCATATCACCTTGATTATCAGCCTGTGCAGCTTGATTTGCTTGAGGAGCATAATTCTGAGGAGGCCTTTGGAATCCAGGGGGATTCATAGGTCCTTGATGAGGCCTATACTGTTGCTGTGGAGGAGGCTGATACGATTGCTGATATTGCTGCTGCTGATTAGGAACATTTAAATTCTGAGCATTATTGTTCCTATATGAGAAGTTCGGATGATCTTTCCAACCAGGATTGTAACTGTTGGAGTAAGGATTGTACTGCTGCCTCTGTTGGAAAACATTTGCTTGCTCCATCTGAAAATGTTGTGAATTTTGAGCATGGTTCTGGCAATCGTAACCATAGTGGCCTTGGATGCCACTGTTAGTAGTATTTTTGTAGTTCGTTCTCAGGGAAGGACTAATATGTAGAATCAAGTTCAAGTATTTTATCTCTCACAATTTAGAAGTGTAGAAGAATGTTTGGTTTGTTTATAAACTAATTAAACTAATTATCAATTGAGAATAAAATATATTAGGAAAATAATCCAAGAACTGGGGTTCTTCACTTGGTTTCAATGCACATTCAATATCTATGTGACTTCTAGGTTCTTACTCTGCTGAAAACAATTCTTCTAAGGTTATAATGTTCCCTTCCAAGATACACTATAATGTCTACAACTACACCTTAATTGTCACTTCCGTGATACAATCAAAGTACAATCATAAACTATTACGCACCAAGAATTATAAGTCTCACAACTCTCCTATTAATCTTCCAATCAAATATTCGAGTTATGTCTGTTAAATCGTGTACTAAAATTGCAACTCCTCTTCCAAGTTATCACAATTCCTAAAATCCAATCAAAGGTTCATGACTCCCCTAATTGTAGTAAGCCCTCAATAACAGATCAGCAAAGCAAGAAAATCACAGATAATTAAACATACATGAATACCAAGGAATACTACCCAATCCTCAGATTAGAGATTTAGTTACACATAATTAAGGAAGAAAACAAAACACATGAATTAATAGAAGAACTCATAATTATAAGAATATAGAAAAAAACCTTTAATCTTTGATCTTCAAGGAAAATAAGAGTTCTTCAGAAAAATCCCTAAAAGCTGCGTGTTACAATGATATGATATGTATATCTATGTGATGATATGATTTTACAATGATATCATATGTTTTTAAAGGCCCTAGAAGTTTTATCCAACAAGGAAATACCAAAAATACCAAATAGAGTCAAAACAGGAAAGTTATGGAGGGTTTTTAGTGAAATTTTCGTCATGGACAGCGGCCATGCTAGGCTGCGGCCTAGGTAGCTAGGCTGCGGCCTAGCTCCAAATCTGTCCGGCATTTTTCAGCATGTTGTTTCCTTCGTTTTTTCTTCGTTTTGCCTCCGTTTCCTTTCGTTCTTTTTCTCAAAGCTTCCATACTTCAATTCCTTGCCTTGGAAACTTCATGGTGGCTCACAACAAGACTCCATTGTTCATTCTTAAGCTCGAATTCATCTCCAGAATTGACAGGAATTGCAACCTTATTCAACATTCTTGCAACCCATAATTTATTCATTTCTTCTCGTAAATTCACCAAATCAATTTCTCGAACTCAAAATCATATAAATCACTGAATAATGATCGATTTCTTTCAACTTGGCAATTATTTATTTCCTGCAATAAACTCCAATAAAACTCATTAAATCGACACGATTATTCGCAAAAGCACCGTAAATGTGGGAATAAAATCCTATAAAATATATATAAAATATATTGACTTCACAAACAAGATTATTCATAGGAGCCATGGATGACAATGCATTGATACTCATAGGTTGAGTAGAGGGCTGAGATGTCTTCAATGAGTGGATCTCCTGAGTTAATGCAGCTAGTTGAGATGATAATAGAGAGTAAGCATCCACTTCAAGTTTACCCCCTTTCTTGGCTGCTCTCGGTTTACTGAAGTGATTGGCAGCCAAATCGGAAAGAAAAGCATGTGCATCATCAACTCCTTTGTCTAAAAACACGCCACCTGCAGCGTTATCAACCATCCTTTTTGTTTCAGGATCAAGACCATTGTAGAAGCGTTTAAGCAGAAACCACTTCTCAAGACCATGGTGAGGGCATGCACGTTGATAGTCCTTGAATCTGTCCCAAGCATCCCGAAGAGATTCGCCATAATCTTGCTTAAAACCCATCATCTTGTCGATTAAATCGTCGGTTCTATTAGGAGGGAAGAACTCAGTTAAGAAAGCCTGAGCAATCTTATCCCACTCGGTCAGGTCAATATCATTCAACCATTTTTGAGCTTTGTCACGAAGAGAGAAACCGAACAACATGACTTTCAACTGGTCTGGAGTGACTCCCTGATGTTTAATTGTAGAACAGAGCTGTTGAAACCGTTGTAGATGATTTGTAGGGTCTTCAGAGGCAAGCCTAGCAAATTGATTCTGTTGGATCATAGTGAGCAAAGCAGGCTTAATCTCGAAATTTGCTGCTTGAATCGCTGGCATAGCAAGGCCAGTAGGTACCCCACTCGGAGAGGGCTGTGAGTAGTTCTTCAAAGATTTGGGAGGGTCCGCCATCTCAATCTTTGGTTCAGGTATCTCTTGTTGCTTCTCTTTCCTTTGTAGATCTATGTATTGTTGACAAGAAAGTTTAGAATCTGGACTAAGAGGAGTTGTATCCTCTTTCTCTTGATCTTCTTTCGTTTGCGACCTGGTCCTGGGCATCAACAACTAAACAAGGAAAAGCAGTAAGATCGGTCTCAGTTGGAACAAGAGTTCCAAAGAGACAAGAGAAACAATCTAAAACAATCGAACTAAAATTATAGAAACTGGGCGTCTCCCCGGCAGCGGCGCCAAAAACTTGATGTGTAAAATTATGTCTAACCGCAAGCGCACGGTATCAATTGTAGTAGATACTAGCAAATACGGGTCGATTCCTCAAGGAGACAGTTTCAGTTTCAATTCAATTATTATTAATTGTTTCTAGTCACAAACGATTATTAGAGGATTTTATTAACTACTAAAACAAATTTAACAAAGGTTTTAAATCAATTAATTAAGGGATCTAGGGCAATTCAGGTTCACCATACTTACACCAAACAAATCACAAAGGTATAGCTTTTTAATGGGGTTAAGTAATTAAATCAATGATTAATCTTTTTCAAGCATTAACACTCTCAGAATATCTAATGATGCTTTCACACTCACCTTCAATTCCGCTAATTGTATGTAAGCCTCTAGTAGTAAAATCTTTCGATCTATTACTCCTATTGCAATCAATTAATCCGTGATATTGCACAATTACACAAATTAAGAATTAGAACATATCAATCAGAATTACTCTTTACCCATCAATCTACTAATCAAATTAAACCCAAATCATGGTGCAAACATGGCTCCCCTTGATACCCTAGAATTAAATTACTCACTCATTCTAGGATTAAAACTAACAATGATAATCAAGAAAGCCATAATAAACATGTAATTAATAAGGAGAAGATAAGAAATACCTTAAATATTTGAATAATGAAGAACAATTAAATCCAAGAATTAAATTGAGCTTGCAAAGATGGAGAGAAGAAAATAAAACCCTAGCTTTTAATATTAAGAAGTATGTAAAAATCGTGTGTCCAGGATCCCTTACAATGTATCCCTAGAAGTGTTTATATAGACTTTAGAAATTTTGCCCAGCAAGGAAACATCCTAAAATACAATTAGAATTCAATTTAGGTGCCAAAGCTGCCCAAAATACAATTAGAATTAGAAAAAGTGCAAAACTGGAATTTTTCTGCTTGGCTTATCTAGAACACGTGCGCGATTTTATTCAGCACGTCTCCAGCACCTGATTTCTTCCTAAGGTTGTAGAAAATCTCCCAAGCTTCGCGTGAGCTGTAAGATCATTGAAAACGGACTTCTAGAACTCCAGATATGGCCAAAACAGTGTAGACTGCGCAACCTTCCCGGAAAATCCGAATTTAAATCAATTAATCCTCCAAACACAATAGAAGCATCAACCTTAATCAACATTCTCGTAAGTCTGCACAACTAAGCAAAATACATCAAAACTACAATAAACTTGAGTCCAAGTCAATCAATTTAAGCCGAATTTAAGCGATCCAAGTAGATATAAAATCCACTTATCAAATATATAGTCTTTTTGGTAAAATAAAAGAACTTACTTTCATACATAGAAAAAAAAACCCAATATATGAGTAGACATAATCCACTTGCATGGTATTAGACTCCCATAAATAGAGATATTTATTAAAAATAAAGTAAAATCAAGATTAAAAAACGGGGATTATCATTCACAAGGAGAATGTACAAAATCTGACATATCGGTAGATAAAACCCACCAACGGGGTACTAGACTCTCAATGAAAAGAGATGTTTATTTAAAAAAATAAAGTAAAATCAAGAAAAATAAAAATAAAAAAGGGGGTTTATCATCAACCAAAAGGCCGATGTCATCTCCTAAACTTTAGTATAGTATTTTTTTGGGAGAGGATGAGACAGAGAGGAGCGACTACAACCTTTATTATAAAAATTACTATTATTATAATTAGGTAGACCGGTACATATAAAATTATATATTATTTTAGATAAATGATGATTTTTTTTTTAATTTTGTATTCTTGAATTAAAGTAATAGTATCAATTCCCATATCCTAATCTAAAAATAGACATATCAAATTTGCTTCGTTGGTTGGCAAAATTTATTTTTTTATATTAACAAAACCTTAAATACGGGTAAAAGAAACTTAATAATTTGGTAGATAGATTCTAAACGAACATAGGTACTTATTAACAATAAAGAAAATTAAGAAAATATAAAAAAAAAGAGCTTCATTTTGTATACTCTACTCTTAGTTTTGTTTTGTAGCATTTCACTGTTGTTTTCAGTTATATAGTAACATACTTAGATAACTTGGACAGAGTGTAACATTTCACATATTTTTTCTTTTTTTGTATAATTTTTGTTTCGTGTACAAAAAAAAAAATTTATGGTAGTTTGGTATCATTTTGTGTTTGGATTTTGGGTACAGAAAAAAACTTCAAGTCATTTTCGTGCAAGACCCTAAAGACACACTGCATGAATGTATACAATACAAACGATTTTCCAGGTCCACGTAAGAACTTTCCTCAAATTTATGTCAGAAAAATATACTCACTGTTAAAGGAAAATGAAATTCGTGTTTTTTAACCCTATAATTAAATTTCAAGGAGACATATATAATATGTGATTAGGTGTTTATATATTACACATTTGATTTTAGTTTCGTGTACAGTTTTCTATTATAACACGTTAGTCTAATAGAAAAAAGATAGGTGATACACATTTTCAAATGTCTTATTTAATGGGTAGTGATGACAACGGGTCGTGTCTGGTCCGAATTTTGTAAAATTCAAACCCAAATCTAAAAATTTTTGGATTTTAAAAATCAAAATTTTCGGATTATATCGAGTTTTTTTGGGTATCCAAAATTAGAAATAATTGTAGTCAAATTTAAAATAATTGCTACACGTAAACAATATTAATTATATTTATACAATAATTAAAAATTAAAATAGTTAAATTAAGTAAGTAATCATATGTAACATATTGTATGAATTGACATACTAAGTAAAATCTAAAATTTATTAAAAAAAATATTCTTCATATACAACACAAATGAAAATTTTATGTAAAGTAAAAACAATTACATCTTAAATATATCGATAAAACTTAAGATTGAGAAATAGAAATTCTAATTTACCTAATTAGTATCGATTCTTTCTAATGAAATATTTTATAAAAAATAAATATATAACATATCTTACATTAAAATATTACATTTAATAATTAAATTAATAATTTTTAATTCTGATATTATATTATTTATGTATCGGGTTTCGGATTTGGTACAACTGAAATCCAAATCAAAATTGAAACTATTTCGAGTTTAAAATTTAAATCTAAACCCAAATAAAAAATTTTGGATTCGATATATACCACATTCTAATAGAAAAAAATTATTAAGAATTTCACATACAAACTCCCAAACTGAATATACACGTACAGTTTAAGTTGTCATTAAAGATATGCTGAGAGCAATCACCTTAAACTCTAATAGGCTTACCTTACTCTAAGAACGATATACATTGGATATCTTTAATTGATTGCTAATGTTTATTTTTTATGATAAATCAATTCACTATCAAAATAATATATAATTTGTGAAAATGATATTGAACGAAAAAATAGGAAAGTAGATTAGATGAAAGTTTACTTTATCATAATTACGTTCGTTTAATGGATCATGCACGGTATCAATCCTTTCTCATATCATTGAAAAATGCAACTTTTTTTAAGAGATAGCGTATTGATTTATGATGGTCGTGAGAAATAATTGTTTGTGAATTTTTGATCTGTATTCAAAAAATTGACCGTGACCCATACAAAATTCTAAATAATTAATATAATAAAAATTCTAGAGATCCACGGCAATGGACATTTAAATATACCAAATTTCTAAAAGAAGCAAACTTAAAATAAGGATAAAAAACTTATGAACGATAGAATGATTCTCAAAAAAGAGAAAAATCAAATGAAAAACAAAATTAAGAAAAAATAATAAAGGGGGACTTAGAATATTTAAGCGCGGGATGTGATTGTTTGAAAGTATTAATATTAATGAAATTGGTATAAATTGAAGAATAAATAATTATATATTTTAAGTTAGTTTACATTATAGTGAAATTATCTTTTTTGAAATAATGATTAAAATAATATGTTTATATTAATTAATTAAAAGATTTTACTATTCGGTGCGTAGCACGGATAGAACGTTAGTTAATTGTAAATCAGAATAAAGACAGAAGAAGATTTTATAATAGCAAAAAGGGGAAATAATGAAGATTTTTACTATTTCATGATAAAATTTGATTAAATGATTAGGAAGTATGAATTGAGTATTTGAAACTGAGGAGTCTATGGAGCTGTACTTTAAATAAAAATTATAAATATTTATTTAAAATATATAAAATTCTCATTTCATTCTATTGCCGCCCACTTTCATTTATTTTAAGCCGAAAGTAAAAAGGCTTTGAAGCAGTCCATATGTTTTGTGAAGAAAATGCCTCAGAAAGAGTCACTGACAATCTAGTCTTAACTGTTAACCTGCACGGCTAATGAAATCCGCATAATTCCAGTGTAAGATTTGGAAATGATCATTCCCTGTCATGAAACAGTAAGTTAAACAATATTATATAAAAAATCTATTGTGGAATCCGCCAGCATGCAATAATTTAAACTCTGAAAATCTAACAGAACACATTGTTGTTTTCATCAAACTTAACACAATTCATACCTTTGAGCTACCAACTAATTCTCGTTAATTACCGTATTTTTGTAAAATGAATCGAAATCATGTCCTGGTGATTCTTGTATCATTCGTTTTCCTTACGTGTTCAACAAAGTCTGAAGAAGTTGTCCAAAATGCATTGCTTAACTTTTTTGTAAAACTCGGGTCAAGCAATGAAGTATCAACTTCTAATCCATGCATGTGGAAAGGTGTTATATGTGATGCCAAGACTTTGAAAGTGAAAAGACTGGTACTTGATGGCATGAATCTTTCTGGAACTTTTGATCCTAGTATTCTTTGCAATGTACCTCTTGCTGAATCTCTTACTGTCATTAGTCTCAATGAAAACTACCTTCAGGGTGAGAATCTTGATAACATTTCGAATTGCATGTTCATCAAGATTTTGAGTTTACGTGGAAACAGATTCTCCGGTAGCCTTCCTGATTCTTTTTCCAGGTTAAAGAATCTAATGGTGCTTGATATCTCTAGAAATCTATTTTCTGGTTCTTTACCAGATTTGGCTAGCATCACAGGTTTGGTGAAATTTCTAGTTCAAGACAATCGTCTTTCAGGGACTTTGCCAGCTTTTGATTTTACCAATTTAGTGAAATTCAATGTATCCATGAATGCTTTCGGTGGTCGTATTCCTGATGGAGGTTCTCATTTTCCTGCAAGCAGCTACAACTATAACCCAGAATTATGTGGTAAGCCATTACCAAATAAATGTCCACCAGCACTAGTAGTGTCGAAGGTAGAACAGGTACTGTCCCAAGAGCCAAAAGACAAAAAGAAAACAAAGAGTGGTCCCTCCACTGATCAGATTCTCATGTTTGTAGGCTATATTCTTGTAGGTTTAATTGTGATCATATTCATTGTGTACAAGTTTTGCAGAAAAGGAAAGGAAAAAGAAGTTTACCTGGGGATTGAGTTGGACCAAAAGAAGGTAGCAGCTATTGATGATAGTAACATCAAACTTAAAATAGTGTCAGATGAATGCGAGAGTGTGTCGATAAAATCAAATATCTTGGTTGCTTCCGCTGAAAGTGCAGGAAAGGGTTCACCATGTGAAGTAGTTTCTACTAGTCCAGAGGTAAATGGGTTGAAATTTGAGGAATTGCTAACGGCACCGGCTGAGCTGCTTGGTAGAGGGAAACATGGCAGTGTGTATAAGGTGATGTGTGAATCTTTAGGTATGCACTTGACTGTCAAAAGGATAAAGGATTCAGCAATGTCATCAGATGAATTCAAGCAGAGAATGAAAAGATTAAATCAACTTAGGCATCCAAATGTGTTGCCTCCTGTTGCCTTCTACACATCCAAAGAAGAAAAACTTGTAGTCTATGAATACCAGTCTAATGGAAGCCTTTTCAAGCTAATTCATGGTAACTTGCACTCATATATGTTTCACAAGAAAACACTAATCAGCACTACAATCTTAGATCAATTTCCTATGATACGTTAAATTTACCATTCGCTAAATGCTTTCCTAAAACTAGATATATGTTTGCAGGGGATCAAATAAAGCACGCATTTGACTGGAGCAGCAGAATTGGTGCAGCAGCAAACATTGCAAAGGCCTTAGCATTCATGCAAGAAGAGCTAAAAAATGACGCAATTGGGCATGGAAATCTCAAATCTTCAAACATTTTACTAAATCAGGATATGGAGCCATGTATAGTTGAGTACGGCCTAGTCAACCAGCAACTATTAATTACTTCTACTGTAAACAATGTTTTAGCCACACAAGAAACTGATGATCAGGCAGCATTCAAATCGGATATTTACGCGTTCGGTGTGATTCTTCTGGAAATGTTAACAGGAAAGCAACCAGTAGTACAAAACAATGGGATGAACTTAGCTAAATGGGTTGTTTCAGTGGTTAGAGAAGAATGGACAGTCGAAGTTTTCGATAGAAGTTTGATTAGAGAATGTGCAAGTGAAGAGAGGATGGTGAATTTGCTGCAGATTGCTATAAAATGTGTTAACGATTCACCTAAAGCCAGGCCTAGCATTAACCAAGTTGCTCTTATGATCAATACTCTCAAAGAGGAGGATGAGAGATCTATGGACATTTCTGATTCTTTTAACTTATGAGTCTTCTAAATTTCCAATTTAGCAAGGTATGACATTTGAGGAATCACTGCAATCAGTATCTTTGCTATTAGCTATGTATGTTCAGAACATTGATGAAAATATCTTTATCTGGATTTCAACACGAAAGATCATAGATGATGATGCTCTGAACAATCACTCCATTTGTCCCACAAGAAATAGTTGGTTAAATTTTTTGAGAGGCATATTTAGAGCTCCTTTACATATTGTGTCCTAGGTTTGGAAATTTTGTGTTTCGGATCATATTTCTGTATGTAATTACGTCAATTTGGTGTCGGCAGTATTAAATTTGTGTCATCCTAAAACTTACTGAAATTTGATAAAAATCAATGTATATGTTTAAAGGCCATCTATCCAATGAATAGAACTGTCAGAAACCGCATCTTCTTAGTAACATGTATAATCCTCTTGATTGTATACAACTGTTGATTACAGCCACTAGTGAAAAACTTAAGTACAGGATTTCGAAGCGAAGGCAAACAAGGTGAAAATTCTAAATAGAACAATTAAATTAACTTTTTGTTAACTAATACCCATATGAAAACCCCATATAGTTATATCTGGATCGAATATTATGATTACTGTAACTAGGATTTCCATAGTCAACAGCTTTGATTACCACAGCTTCACGGCGTCCATCTTGCTCTTGAACTGCCCCAAACACTATCTCATTTGTCTCGCGCTTTTGCTCGTAGTAAGTCTGAGGATTAGATGAGTGCTGTTGCTGGTGTTGCTGCTGCTGGTGTTGCTGCCGCTGTTGATAATGATGTTGTATCTGTTGAGGCTGTTCTTGTTGGTGGAAATCGTCATTCCAATCCTCATAGACGGTCCGGCTTTTCTTCAGATGGCGACTTTTCTCCATTTTATTAGTAATAGGATAGCTATTTCTTGGATCTCTTGTTTCCAATGGAGGAGGTTCATCTTTGTTTGGAATGGTGAAGCTCTCTTGCATTGGCCAAGCATTTTCATTTCTGATCGGCTGTTGGTTATATTGTTGCTGCAAATGATGTTGGGGTTGTTTCTTTCTAAATCCTGGCAATGTTCCTCTGAAAGGCTTTGTCAGTGAACCAAACAAGCCTCCTTGTTTTTCTAATTCAGCTTCAGCTGAAATCAAGGGGGGTCTGCCTGATTTAAGAGGTTGTTGATAAGCTGCTGAAGGAATGTTTTCCATATATCTGGGATCCTGATATGAATACGAGTAAATTTGTAATTCGAAATGTACAAGTAGAAACCTAATGTGAGTGCTGCAGGTTTGGTGAAAATCACGGTTCAGATAAAATATTTTATCGGTACATGGTTCTAACTGAGTCACGTGTATTGGTGTCTAATTGATTTAGTAATCTGTACGAGATGTCATAACAATACATGCAAGTTCAGACTAGTGTTCAAGCCAAAGCATTGATTTCTTACACGGTGGGAAGAAAACATGGATGCGACTCTACGTTGTAACAATGCCAGCATGTAACCGAAAAAACAAGCTGCAGCAAGAACTGCTATGCCTAGAAGTATCAAAAATTATATCACACAAAATATCATCAGAGTGGTCAGCATAAATTGTAAAAAAGTTGCCGTACTATAAATGAATAAAGTTAGTAAAAAATTAGTTTGACCTAAATTAATATCATCGTCGTGTTGGTAAGAACAATCTTCATCATGGAGTTGGATCTCTCGAATTGCTTGGTTTCCACGATCAACAACCAAAAGAGAGCAACTGCTTCCTAAATAAACCACATCAAAATCACTCGAAAATTTTGCACCTTCACTTGGACCATCTACATGACCAAGCCCTTGGTCCCGTGACCCTCCTGCAATGGTGACAACCCCTGTAAAGAGAAACGGCAATGTGTTGCAAAAGCATTGCTCATTATCATATAGACCAGGAGGGAAATGGAATACTACAATGAAGTAAATATATTTTTGAAGAGTATATTCAATCACTGAGCAAGTAAATGCTTAGACATAACTTTACCTGTATGACTAATCTTCCTGATTGCCATATTCATGGTGTCTGCTAAATAAATATTTCCTCTATCATCCACCGCATGCCCTTTTGGATGGTGCATCCGCGCTTCTCTTGGCTTCCCGTCAATATGACCATGGTACCCTTCTGATGATCCGGCAATAAGCTTAGGCCTGCTATCTGCATTTCACTATTCACCTTAAAACGAATTTATGAGAACTGTGAATATAATGTGCACCTATCTAGTAAATTCATCTTGTGATGGGTATATGCTTATGAAATTTGATGTATTCAAATGAATACATACGTATTTGATTAGGTGTTTGTCAATATAGAAACTAATTTACCCTGCAAATTACAAAGTAACTAGTAAGTTGTATTACCGAGACCGGTGATTTGTTGTAGGTTGTTAAGTGATTTGTACAACCCTGACTAGTGAATTTTACCTGATCTGTAACATTTGTTGGCTAAAACAGATTCTAGTGGAACATGACATATCTCACTCACACACAATTACAGCGGGTGAGAAGTTGAAGTTTATATGCGGGCAAAATTGCTTCTTTGCATTTTCCAGAAGCTCTTCATATTCATAAGATGACCTGACTTGATTATTTATGCACAAGATGACAAGGCCCGTCCCTATATGAGGAGAACTATAAAGAACATGAAATGATTGACAAGAGAACACTTACAAAGTGATCTGATCAGTAGTTGAAATCTGGTCACTTAAAGCAAATAGTGGGCATATATTTTAAGAAAGAATGTGTTGAACAGAATCGAACAAAACATAAAAGCGCAGTATTCCTCTTAACAAAAGAAGATAAATGTGCCTAATTTTGTAAGTTATTCCAAAGAAACTACAGATACTTGGTGTGTTTCTAAAGAAAACTAATGCAAGATTATCAAACCACTCGGCCCAACTCCTTTCCCAAAGCCACTGAGAAAGAAACATTATAACTACTGTCCCTTATACATGTCAGACAAACATTTTTGCAATAAAGTATTATGAGAAGGCCCATCGACCTATCATGGACTTGCTTGCATCATAGTCTAGCTTCTAATAAATATCTAATGATTAGCTCCTAGTATGCTGAGGTGGCATTAGTTTGTTATTTCCTTTTTTGTCTGTTTGTGAGCACTACTCTCTACATATATACGTTGTTTTGTATGAGTAGCTCAGACTGGTTTTTTCCTCATTTTATCACATTATGTTTTCCTCCAAGCTCTTGGCAATGAAGATCCTTTTATTCTGTCTTTCACTGTAAATGTTATTTGCTCTTTATGGTATCAGAGCCACCATTGTCAAATAGAGCAAAGAGGTAAGTCTCTGTTAAAGGTCCAGTCTTGTCTCGTTGTGTGTCGTTGTCGTTAAAGATTTTGTCTTTGTGTTGTTTTGTCAATTGTTTCTTCAGATCTGTGTTTGTCTTAGTGTATTGGTTGTGAAAATGGCTGGTTCTGGTTCCCGTATTTCACTCCAAGATCTGGTTAATCCGTTGTATCTTCACCCTTCCGATGGAGCTACGTCTGTTCAAGTTGAGAAGCTTCAAGGACCGTCTGATTTCAGATCTTGGAAAAGGGCAATGGAAATCAACCTTGCCTCCAAGCGTAAGCTAGGTTTTGTGACTGGTGAAGTGACTAGACCAACCGATGTTGTGCAAGGAGAGCTGTGGGACACTTGCAATAACATGGTAATCGCCTGGTTAACTCATAACGTTTCTCCCTCTATTATGAAATCTATCATGTTCATGACTTCTGCTGCTGCTATATGGTCTAACCTTGAAACTCGTTTTCAACTTACAAATGGCTCTCGCAAGTATAAGATTAATAAAGATATTTATGAGCTTAGACAGAGCAATATGTCTATTAATGAATACTACACTGCTATGCGTACTCTATGGGAAGAATTGGAAACCTTAAATGTATTACCTGTAGTCACAAGTCCCAGTGACGATGTTAAAGCTCTGTTGGCTACTATTGCGTCCCAGAAAGATGAAAGTAAATTGTTTCAGTTTTTAAACGGTCTTGATGAGTCTTATAACTCCCAACGTAGCCATTTTCTCCTTATGTCGCCTCTACCATCTGTAGAAACTGCCTCTGCAGCGTTACAGCAAGAAGAGGCTCAGAGAGAGTTGCTTCATATAAATAAGATGGATAATGAATCTATGGCCTTGTTTTCGAGACCAACCTCTATCAAAACTGGATTACCTGTACCTGTATGTACTGTTTGTGGTCGAAGAGGTCATAAAAATGATAAGTGTTGGAATGTGATTGGTTATCCAAAGTGGGATAATAAACAGGGTAATTCTTACTCTACTTTTAAAGGCAAATCTCAAAACACTGGTGCTCAGAGATGGAACACTGGGCCTAAACAAGGAACCTCTTCTAAGATGGCTGCTACGGTTCAGGTTACAAATGAACCTTCATCTGCTTTCACTCCTGAACAGCTTGCTCAGCTGGCACAAATGTTCACTATGCAGCAGAGAGGATCTGATACAGACGAAGAATTGGAGCAACCTTTTTCTGGAATGTTGTCTTGCAACTTAACCAAGGGTGCATTTGATTCGTGGATCATAGACTCTGGTGCCACGGATCACATGACACCAGATTTTACACATTTAAACGATCCAGTGTTACTCAGCAAGGACACTCAAATCAATCTACCAACAGGAGCACAAGCTCACATTTCACATATGGGCACAGTAAAACTAAACACTGGCTTGGTATTGCATAAAGTTCTATGTGTCCCATCCTTCCAACATAAGTTACTGTCTGTGAGAAGATTGAGTGTTGACAATGATTGTCAGGTTCAGTTTTTTAGCACTCACTGTGTAATTATTGATAACAAGTCTAAAGAAGTAGTTGGGCTTGGAAAGGCACATCAAGGCTTATACTATTTGGTGGATCATATCTCTACTAATGTCCCAGAAGAATGGTTGCATCCTGCTTCTACACTATTTTCTTCAAATGCTTCTAGTATCTCACCAACACCAACAGAGTTTGACAAATGGCATCATCGATTGGGACATGCCTCTACTACAAAACTGAAGCTCATTCCCTGTGTTAAACCCTTTGTGGAACTCTCTCCTAAGGTATGTATTACCTGTCCAATGTCCAAGTTTACAAAGTTGCCATTTGCTTTAAGTGATTCACGTGCTAAAGCCCCATTTGATCTGATTCATATCGACATATGGGGACCATATAAAGTGTATACTCGTGGCAAGTTTAAACACTTTCTTACTATTGTTGATGACAATACTCGAAACACATGGGTGTACCTGTTACAGCATAAATCTGACACTTTATCTGCTCTAAAAACTTTTGTTATGTATGCTAAGACTCAGTTCAAAGAAGAGGTCAAAACTATCAGGTCTGATAATGCCCTCGAGTTTGATGACTCGTTGTGCAAAGAATTTTTTCAGCAAAATGGAATCACTCATCAAACTTCGTGTGTAAGAAGGCCTCAACAAAACGCCCGTGTCGAACGCAAACATCGTCATATACTGGAGGTGGCTCGTTCCTTGAGGTTTCACGCTTCACTTCCTTTGAAATACTGGGGTGAATGCGTGATGACTGCTGTGTACATCATCAACAGACTTCCTACTGCTGTCTTGAATAATTTATCACCATATGAAATTCTATTTAAAGAACCACCAGACTACAACGTAATGAAGATATTTGGCTGTCTCGCTTTTGCTTGCAATCCTTCTACTCCTGGTGATAAGTTTGCACCTCGAGGAGTTCCCTGCGTATTTCTTGGTTATCCTGCTCTGCAAAAAGGATACAGGCTCCTTAATTTGCAAACAATGCAAACTTTTGTCTCTCGGGATGTACAGTTTCATGAATTTGTGTTTCCTTTTAATACTTCCTCTACTGGGTCCTATATGCAACCTACACCATCTACTTTACCATCTGTGTCAAATCCTCCATCCTATGACGATTTTGCTCCCTTTCCAGACAATAATGAACAAGCCTTGCTTGATGATCAGGCCCATCCACAAAGCCCTTTGTCAAACCCACAAAACACTGATTCCACACCTACTTCAAACCTTGATACAACAATAGTTCCTGTGAGACGATCCACCAGACCACACAGTGTTCCAACTTGGCATAAAGACTTTGTTACTAATTTGCCTGCTACGTCTCAAATCAACACTGTGGCTACAACAACCATCAATCCTACTTTTCACTGTTTCCTTTCTACTCTTACCCAAAACAGTGACCCTGTGTACTTTAAAGATGCAGTCAAAAGTGAACACTGGGTGCAAGCCATGAATGCAGAGCTCGATGCATTAGAGCAGAATGAAACTTGGTCAATAATCCCTCTCCCTCCTGGCCAACATGTCATAGGCTCAAAATGGGTCTACAGAACGAAATTCAACCCAGATGGATCAGTTTCAAAGCACAAAGCAAGACTGGTCATTCTTGGATGCAAACAGCAATATGGCTTGGATTTTCATGAAACGTTCGCTCCAGTTGCTAAAATGACCACCGTGCGTACATTGCTAGCAGTTGCAGCTGTACAAGATTGGCACACAATCCAAATGGATGTGACCAACGCTTTCCTCCATGGTGAACTATTGGAGACTGTTTATATGACATTGCCTCAAGGGTATACACACATGGGCTCCAGAATTCACCTTAATCAAGTTCTAACTTCACCTGCCAAGTCACAGCCACGACTGGTATGTAAACTGCAAAAAACTCTGTATGGTCTACGCCAATCTCCAAGACTTTGGTTCTCAAAATTCTCCTCTACCATTCAAACGTTGGGCTTCATTCAATCCAAAGCTGATTACAGCCTATTTCTCTTACATTCGTTGTCCACTATTACTCTTATTCTGGTGTATGTCGATGACATTTTGATCTGTGGCAACTGTCTCTCTACCATTGACGATATTAAGGCAATGATGTCTCAGTCTTTCAACATGAAAGACCTTGGCCCTGTCAACTACTTCTTGGGGATTGAGATAACTCGATCTGCAGACGGATTCTTTCTCTCTCAACAAAAGTACACTACAGATATCTTGACTGAATTTGGAATGTTGAACGCTAAGCCACTGCATCTACCTATGGATATTAAGTTGAAGTTAACTGCTGAGCTGGGAAATCCACTTCCTGATCCAACTACATACCAGAGGTTAGTTGGCAAACTTATTTACCTCACTATAACCCGACCAGACATCTCTTTTTCAGTCCAGATTTTAACACAATATATGCAACACCCCACCTCTGTTCACATGCAAAGTGCAAAACGTCTACTTCGATACTTGTGTGGTACTATATCTCAAGGAATACTCCTAGCTTCTAAATCAGCTGCCCAGCTAACAGCTTACTGCGATAGTGACTGGGCTGGTTGCATTTCCACCAGAAAATCGACCTCTGGCTATTGCATTTTTCTGGGAGACTCTCCAATTTCTTGGAAAACGAAGAAACAAACAGTAGTGGCTCGTTCATCTGCTGAGGCCGAATACCGTGCCATGGCATTCACAGCCTGCGAAGTAACCTGGTTATCTACCTTACTCAAGGATTTGGGACTGCACAACTTGCCACCAGCCATACTCAAGTGTGACAATCAAGCAGCCTTGTCTATCGCTGCTAATCCAGTGATGCACGAACGTACTAAGCATATTGACATAGATTGTCATTATGTCCGTGATCAGTTAAAGGCAGGAACCATTGTCACTCAACACGTATCTTCTGCAGAGCAAGTGGCTGATATAATGACTAAAGTCCTTCCGGTTAAACTCCATGAGTCTCATGTCACCAAGCTGGGAGCTTCACTCTCTTCTCACTCACCAGCTTGAGGGGGTGTATTATGAGAAGGCCCATCGACCTATCATGGACTTGCTTGCATCATAGTCTAGCTTCTAATAAATATCTAATGATTAGCTCCTAGTATGCTGAGGTGGCATTAGTTTGTTATTTCCTTTTTTGTCTGTTTGTGAGCACTACTCTCTACATATATACGTTGTTTTGTATGAGTAGCTCAGACTGGTTTTTTCCTCATTTTATCACATTATGTTTTCCTCCAAGCTCTTGGCAATGAAGATCCTTTTATTCTGTCTTTCACTGTAAATGTTATTTGCTCTTTATAAAGCATGCAAGAAAACACAATAAACCACGATTGCGAAACAAAGCAATGAAAAAATTAGCATACATTGTGACAATGGGGTTGAAATCTTATAGAGGTTACTGTTTTCACAATCCAAAACCAAAAGATCACCAGTTGGAGACAACTCCACACTATAAGGTTCAATTCCATGCTTGCTTCCATCGAACAAAGTCTCCACAGTGTATCCTCCTTCGAATTTGACCAATGAACGACCAGAAATAGCTGAAATATTGCAAAGCATAAATCTCACCAACAAGTAATATTGGTCGTTTCAAAAGAAAGCATTGAAGTTCTTGAAATGTTAGTCAAAGAAATGATCATACCAACGGGTGCATCTGTTTTCAGTGACCACAACCGTTTAAATAGAGCAGAAACAACATGGGAGACAACCTGACTAACAAGTTCTGCACAACATGGAAAATAAATGAGAAGCGCAGTCGTCAAAATGTTAAACATAACACACAAATGCCAAGAGAAAGAATGAACAAACTTGTTTATAAAATTATTCACTCACTTGCAGGAGGAGCTGCAGAAGCTGATGAGAACCCAGCAAATAGAATAAGTGAAGTCATAAATACCAACCAATGATTACACATTTTTCTTGTTCCTCTGAACAGCCACCTAAAAAACAAGCCTGTTTAAACAAGAAGATATACTCTGCAATTCATAGAAGAGTGAGACCAACCAGATTTTTTTTTCTTTAACAGATGTCCTTCTCTTTTTCTTCACACAATGAGAGCAAGGATGGGGCAGGTAATATAAAAAAACGGAAAGGGTGTGAGTTTGTGGAGGTTATAAGAGTGGTAAACAAATGTAACTGAGAGAATATATAAAGGAAAAAAGTTAAAAGAAAAAGACACAGGGTGTAGCTACCATATAAGAAAGATGGACCTTCATTTCTTCAACAGAGGAGGTTTATGATATAATATTAGAACATATTACTTTCGTCATCACCAAATTTCGAGCGAGATACACAGAATATGTTTACTTTAAGGTGGAAAGTACAGAATCTGTTATTTGTTTAGTTTATGACATACTATTACTCGTCTTGGCCTCTTGGGCTTGTTTGGTGTTCCCCACATGACATGTGCTGTTCAGACTCTTCATAGAAGAATACCAGTAACCAGTGGGTGATGAAATTTATGAGTGTAAGCGAAGCACTGGTCCAAAAATTCTGGACTTGGGATTTAAAAGCATTATCCTTATGGCCATAATTGCATGCATTGTCTTTCATCTGTAAAAAAAAAAAATGCAAGCATGGACCATCTTGTTTACTCATTGTGTCCTACTATCCTGAACATATATAATTATTTTTATGAAATCCAAAAACAAGCAAACGCCTGTTTTCTTATGGAAAAACAAGCAAAAACAGAGATTAAGACGCATCAATGAAGTATTTACTCAACAAAATTTCATCTAAAGAGGTTAGGCATAATGGAAGGATCCCCAAGTACTGAAGATTGTTATAGGTCAGAATACTTTTTCACTAGCATGCCTAAAGCTCAATAGCTTATATTCATATCAGCTTCGAATAGAAGCTCTGTTCTATAATTTACAGTGCCTCACTCAACTTAACAATTACATGTTTTACTATGTAGATTAAACATGGTATATCATTCCCACCTCTAGAGTAGATGCTCGGGGAAAGCTCAGTGCATATGTTGGCCCCCGGGAGTTTCTTCTTAAGAAATCATATCCTACGTTGATTACAGCTTTCTTAATAAAGCTTGAATCCCTTTTTGCCCTAACATAACAGTGCCCCAGTATAAATGCAATCCCCGACTCCCTTGCTTCCATCAATTCTTGCAGCTCCTCACGAACACCCGTGTCTATCTCTGGGCTATGTGGCACAAGAAACCTCACTTTCTTCACTGGGATCTCAGGCGACTCGATTTCTGTGAAGTCTGAAGTGCCAGCCATTTCTGCGAAGTCGACATCCTCCTCACACATCCTTGTATTCATGTAATATGAGGAAGATGTTCCAACAACTGTCATCTTTTCGTCATCCCCAGAATCTTCTAATCCTGTAATAGATTCTTGCCTTTCTGACCGGATGAATTCCATTATGCTACAAACAAGGTCTCTCTCAAACTCCACATCGTCCAAATGGATATCGCGGTAGCCATATCGTGCTATGCACCGATAAAACCGGTATTCTTTTGGACCAATCCTTCCCACCAGGAACCTTTCCTCGGGTCTAACGTGAGGTACTGGAACAGATTTGATGCATAAGAAAACTAGAACCTGATGGAAAGCTGGGAGATTGGTGACAAAGTGGGAGAATATGGCTGGAATTCCGGAGACAAGCTCGGTGTGAATCAAACCAATGCCCCGCACCCGCACAATTCCAAGATTAGGACCCAAACTGAGTAGCCAGTTTATGGAAACCTTGTTTTGAACATCAAATTCATATTTTAGTTGTGTACCATAATGCCAAGTATACATAATTAACATAAAGATAAAGGATAAGACAATTGGGACCCAAGCTCCTTCAAGGAACTTCACAAGGGAAGCTGAAAAGTAGAGGGCCTCAATGGAACCAAAGAATAATATGAAGCACAATGCCAGAACGATATTTTTATGCCAGCATAGAACAATGACAAGAGACATTAGGCAAGAAGTGACCAGCATCACCGTAATCACTGCCAAACCTGCAGCATAATTGAGACGCTGTCACAAATTATACAGCGACAAAACAACGACTTTACTAAAAACATAACAGAAATAGATTATTTTTCTAATGAAAATAATTAGCTACATCATTGTGATAAATTAGTAATGGGGCATCTATCTAGCAGAGGTGAGTGCTAAAACTTGAAAGTAAATTTTCTGCCTTTCTTAAGGCAACGCAACCATAATATGGTCCCAGTTGTCAGAATGTTTAATGAAAATGGGAGAGACTACAATGCCAACGTTTTTTCTTCAGCAGGAAACTATACAATGACAAAATGTCATCCTTGACCATAGTAACAGGTAATCAAGGACTTGATCGTGAAATCTTAAAAGGAAGTAGATAAAATACTATAAACGGAAAAATGTTGCCTTTTAATGGATGGTTTGAATATGTGAATGTTATGGATCAAGTGATTCTTTTAGGCAAAAACAAAGACCAGCCAGATTAAGAAAATGTGTGCTACATATATGTGGGGTCAAATAAGTTACTTATATAGTTCCTTATATTGTTGGCAAGCTTTCTAACTAAAGAACTCTAAGATAGAGAAACAAATGGAAACTAAAAGAGCATTAAACACTGTAATATGACATTTTACCTGCATACAGAAAATTAGAAAAACTACATTTGATTACCTGATGCATTACTAATATGTTTCGTGTCTCTGAAACCAATAGTAACAGCCAAGCATAGCAGCATTAAGGTCCAATTAATCTCTGGGATGTAGATTTGGCCATGCATTTTTGATGATGTGTGGATTATCTTAACTCTTGGGAAGCAACCCAATACCGAACATTGTTTGATAATTGAAAAGGTTCCAGTGATAATGGCTTGGCTTCCAACCACCGCCGCGAGTATAGCTATTGCCAGAACGGGCCAACGAAGTTTCTCTGAACAGTTATGTTTTTCAAATACAAAAAAAAAAGTTACAAATGTGTTCTGTCCTCTCCATAGAAATTAACTTCACAAAAACAAAGTGTAATATTTGGGAAATTAATCACACACGTACCAGGGACTGATACATAGAATCCGATATTGTAGTCAGTTGCTATATTATGATGTTTGGAAAGATAAGCTGCTTGCCCCATATACGCTAGGATTAAGGATGGATAAACCACGAAGGTGAAAGCAATCTGCAGTAAACTACTATCTTTAAGACAAGTTGCTTTCATGTATAATATTTGTATAAGCATTAAGTACATACAAAGCATTACAATCATAAAGCAAAGAAATCTCTAGAAGACAGAAGCAGTTACTGCAGTTGATTCTACTTATCACTCTTTATATTAATGCATTGCTCTTTTCTAATCTTTGCAAATAGCTAACTTGTTCAAAAAGAAAAATGACTTCTAAGAGTTTGACAGTGTCTTTGTCTATACTAAAGTTCATTTCTACTCTCTAGTGAACAGATATTAGGACAGTACTTATCTATTGTATCTGGTAACACCAAAGAAAAACCGTATTATACAGTTAGAGAGTGTGCAAGCTAACAAGGATCCCTTTTACTTGCTGCTAATAAACTGTTGAAGAAGGCACAACAGTGATTTCATGCATTCTTTTAACTAGGTTACTTTCCCGGCTGATATGATTTATTTTGAAAATCTTTTCACATAAATAAAATTGAAAAGTGTTTATGCTATGAAACTTTTGATGTTTCAATTTCAAAAGTTGTCGACGGCGGTTATCTGTTCGTTTGAGAAATTATATATAAAAAGGGAATTCCACTATAATTTTCTGTAACAAATGTTTGTACTTTACAAATGATAAAAACGAAATTGTTGTGGAAGCAACTACTGCAAATGATAAATCTTAAGCAGAAGTACTATAACAAACAACTCAAAGAATGAGGAAAAAATTGCAAATCAAGTGATTCATCACCACTTAAAGAAAGGATGGATCATGCACATCAAGAACAAGAAAGAACATTCTAAAAGGTTTGAGGTGAAAACACCTTCAGAACAACATAAGAAGAAGAGATGGGGAAAAAATGGCCAAAGTGCACTCTATATGATGAAGTTTAGTGTGCCCATTTTAGAAAATTAAGACGCTAGAGGTTGAACTCATAAACTTAACAGATATCAATTTCAAGTATATTTAATTATTTACCTTGATAGACAACTGAGAAAAATGACCAAGATCAGCAAACATTGCCTCTGAACCTGTTTTTTGTTAAGTGCAACATGAAATGATTTGTTAATAATTCTGATTATAACTGCGTCGAGAACATATATAATTAAATATCTCACCAGTTATGCATAGCAGAATCCCACCCAAGGACATCCAACCTTGTCTCTGTGTCTTCTTCAAAAATTTGTACATGTAATGAGGAGAGAGTGCTTGGAACACATGGGGATTCCAGTAAAAGATGTTGTACAGTCCGATGGTGCTTATGCAAAACAGCCATATTATCACGATGGGTGCAAACAAAAACCCTATACGGTGTGTCCCATAGTGTTGTAAGAAAAACAAAATTACCAGGATGAGACAAGCAACTGGGACTTCAACATCTGCAGAAGTAGTAAACCACTTATAATTTCATAATAATGTATGCAACTTGAGTATACGAGTCACCCTAAGGTATGAAAAGTTAAATGTAATCCGAGTCACCCAAAGGTATGATATGTTAAATGTAAAAGCAAAGGTTTGCAGGAATGTAACATAAATAGCAAGTGCTGAAAGCTTCAAAATATCTGGTAAGAATTGCAGTATGACTATACAACTAGGTCTTCACTAGCGAAGAAAGAGTTATACTTGCTTACCACAAAGAGCTTCTCGTTACATCATTTACAATTTAGTTTATGTTCCAAAAGGAGTCTACTATTATGGGTGGCAGAACTGGAAATTTAATTGAAGTTGGCAAAAAATACTGCACAAGAATTGATTCCCACTAACTCAAAGGCAGGCCACTTGCTTTCAATCAATCTTAACATTTCGTCTCGGACATTTGGACTTGGGCTGAAAGATCAGATTCTAGCTGATGCCACATATGATCAAGCTATATATATGCGTTTTATTGTATATGCTACTTTGTCCTTGCATAGAAGACTATACTACCATAATATAATTTAATAATTTGTCATTACAAGATCTTTTTGCATTTTCATAGTAACAGCATAGCATAGTATTGTACTGCTTCAATAACACTTGAAGGAATCCAACTTGAGTTCGTTTATATTATGTTTGACGAAATTTCGTATTTAAAAAAACATTATGTTTGACGATGTCATGTTTGTAAATTCTAAACTCAGATTATGACACACAGTTACTAATCCACAAACAAAATTGCAAATTTTCTTTTTAATTGAACTTCAGTGTAGCTAATAATATAGACATTTACATAAAAAAAAAAAAAAAATAGCAACTCACATTGATTTCAAGTTTTAGGATTGCAAAATTGAAACTCTTCTCATGAAACATAGGGAGCATACTTTTCGTTTTCATGTGACTGAACTCACCTAAGTTGCCTATCTCTCAACCTTACAAATGTGCAACATTATCCACTTCTTCTTGATAATTAATCAAAACAATTTCCAGCCTCAACTTATTACAGTGTAAGGCTGGAACCTAATTTTCATCTTTCTAGTTGATGCTGATTTGACTTTTATAAAGAAGAAAGCTCTGTCTGATCAAAATACCAAAGGACCCACAATAATGCATGCAGAACACATTTGTATCACCAACATCATGTCCACACAAATGGTTCTAGATTACAAATGAAGGCCTGCATACTAATATAAATCAGTAATTCTATGATTCTAGCACCTAATTGTGTGCCTCTCTTTAAAGCATATACAGAGTGAAGTGACACTTGTTCATGCTTCAGTACAACAGCAGATGAGAGCCGTGAGGACTCTGCAACCCTCTATCACTATACATTATGTGGTCCATTGGCCATTGCTACATCATATTCCCCTTTTAATTTAAACTTTGTAGATTCCCTAGTAGTTGGTAATACGAAAATAATTAAATGCCATATAGCTCAATTAAACACCTTGCCAACCTTTTTTTTCTTGCCTCAATTATACAAACAGGAAATTTTAAAGGTAACCAAATCTTGTAGACAATGAAAAATTAGCTAATTGTAAGGGACTCACATTGGTGATGATGCTTCGACATGAAAAGCTCTAGGCCAGAAACAGCTGAAAATACTGCACAAATTTGAAGAGTAACAAAATCCCAACTTGTAAAAAATTGCGAAGTTGGATCAATCAACTGTCACAGAAAAACTAATAACATAGAGACCACAATTACCATTAATAGCCGGTGTAAGGACTCCATCACCGATGACCATACAAGTGCCAATTAGAGTCAGTATGAGCAACACCCTTTGTAACACTTTGTTTTTTTCTAAAGTCGATTTCAACTTCATTCCATAACCTTTATTATCGGTAGGTATCTCATCTTTCCTGTACTCATACAGCTCCTCATCTGCAAGCTGGCCATTAGGCAAAGTGCTAACTCGGGCGTGCCGGCAAAGGAGTGTATACAAAGCAAAAGTCCCACCCTCACCATTATCATCAGCTCTAAGCACTATAAACACATACTTAAGCAGTGGAATAATAGTTAATGTCCAGAAAATAAAAGACAAGGCCCCAAATATCTCCTCATTAGACTCCGTATGATGAATATCTTCTGCGAAAGTGCTTTTGAACACATACAAAGGTGAAATGCTCAAATCTCCATATACTACTCCCAAACTCTGATAAGCTAAAGTCAAGACTGTTCTCCATGATTCCTTCTGTAAATTCAACATACATGATTATCAGCAAAACCGCACTTATTTAGACCAAAATAACAGAACGTAATGACTGCAGGCTCGATCAGCAGAATACGCATTACAGAGGTCTTGCCCCGCAGCTTATTGTTGCTTGCCATGTACTTAAATGTAATAATTTTCGATAAAATGTAACAAAATGACTTGAAAATAAAAATCTTGAATTTGACTTACAAAAATTATAGTCAAGAACATAAATGATTACAACTTATTAGCCAATATATATTTTTTTGACTTGATTTGTGCATATATTTGGATATATAAGTCATTTGTGCATGACTTGAAATGAAAATCTTGAATTTGGGTATACAAAAAATCTGACCTTGATTGGATTATGACGGTTCCAAGCTTCAACATCCATGAGAAACCGTCAAAGATTACAAAAGATCACTTGTTGCATCAAGATTAACAAAAATAAAGCTGGCCCAGATGGGCTTAATACAAATCTCAGCTCAAGGAAAATATTGAGGAAAACAATGTCTTGAAGAGCCAAACAATGTGAACAAGTAAGAGAAGCAACACAAAACACAAGTAAAAGGAGAATAGTAATATTAGAACGAGGAATGCACAGATGTATGAATGAAGTAGTGGCTTGCTATGTAATAAAACAACTACAAAAATGATATTTGCGTGTGGGTCTGGAAAAAACCAAAGAGTGAGTGAGAGTGCAATATTTGTTTGGATGTATTTGGAAGAAAAAAATATATACACACACGTACGTTATAGTGATAAACTGATTGATTATTTGGGAGGTTACAGTTTTTTTTTAAATGAAAATGAAAATGCAGGGGAAGTGTTGTTAAAGAAGATGAGCGAAAATGGTGGGGGCTGATGCGTATAGTGCCTGTGTTGTGTGTATGGGCACTAAAACTGATTATTTTGGTCAGTGAAAGTAACGCGTCACAAGTCATGGGGTCGGTTAAGTAGAACAAGTTAGAGATTCACTGAGTTAACTCGGATGGGATCGGATCTTGTTTTAGTGGAGGTCTTAATCTTGTCTTGCCCTTACTACATGCTCTTTTCGTGCAAACAAATCAGTCAGTTTGTGTGATTTTTGGTATGGAGTTTTGACTCACCTACCATTTTATTATGCTAGTGCCGGGCGGGAATTAGAGGGGGCTTTTGGGTCGAGCAAAATGGAATATTATTAGAAGCGATTGAAAATTGATTTATTTGTTTTCGAATCAATTTTCAGAATTTAATTTAATTTATAAATTATTAAGAGAAAACTGAGCCTGAGAACAACCTCCTCAGAATGTTTCCTAAGGTTATAAATGATTGGTACTCATAAAGTAAGGGGCTCCTCAAGGGCATTTTTGTAAATATAATTTTTTAAAAATTATTTTACATAAATACCCTTAAATTTGTATTAAAAATGTTTTAACCTCGAGTAGATATCGAGGTCATCCTCAAGCACATAAAACCCAATTATTAATAAGGTTTTCTTTAATTATGTAGAATGTTCTGATCAGCTATTATTGTTAACTAAAAGTATTAAATTAATGAATCTATCTATACTATTCTATTATAAGCAAAACAAAATATATTTGATTAGTTGGTTGTTTCCAAAAAAATTATTAACACTTTTCTAAAAATAACAAGTTAAAAAAATTATTTAAAAAATTATTATTTATTATAAACAACAAAATTTACCAATAAGGTACAACAATATATTTTTAAAAAATTAAAAAACGTATTAAAAATTTCAAATTCAGTTAAATTATATCTAATTGATTAAAAATAAAAATCACATGTTTTATAGAATTATAAACGATTTCAGTTATAAATGTACAAAAGAAAACTACGTTATTTATTCATTTGTTTTCGAATCAATTTTCAGAATTTAAATTAATTTATAAATTAGTAATAAGGTTTTCTTTAATTATGCAGAATGTTCGGATCAGCTATTATTGTTAACTACAAGTAATAAATTAATGAATATCATCTTAAATACTAAAACATTTTAAATTGAAATATTATCAGTGTCACAATATTTAAAATATCATTTGTGAATTAAGTGGTTGTAATGCGCTTTGAACACTCATTCGCAAGATTTAGTTGTTTTTTATTGAAACTGAAGACAAATTTTCAGTCATCTTGAAATTTTAGTATTTTTGCTAAAACGTGCTACGAATGCATGAACTTGTTTGAGAGGAGGAAAATAGTAGTAGGATTCCAATACTCGTTTCCGAGACATTTCAAACTTAACCTGCTATGGCTGATATGAAAATTTTTTTAACAGACATTATTGACATCTACTACAGCGCCATAATAATTTTTTCCCCTTTTGTTGATTCTTTCGATATGTAGATCATGAGATTCACATTATAAATAATAAAAACATATCCAGTATAATATTAAAATATGTGTTATTTTTATTATATATCAGTTATAAAATATATTCTCTTAAACTAGAACTAAGTAAATGTTGTATAATTGTTGCATAAGGCATAGTGACAAATGCAGAGAACTGAATAAATTACACAATAATGACAGATAAATTTGGGCACCTAAAAATTTTGTAGTTAAAATTTATCTAAATTTAAAATTATTTCATATCATTTTAAAGTTATACATTGGACTACAAACTTTATTTTAACATCAAAAATGGTATTATAATTTTATAAGAGAGAAACAATTTTATATATTTTTGCATTAGTATTGGATTTGTTTTAGGAAATTTATAATTTAAAGCTAAAAAGTAAAATAGGACGGTTTTTGATAATAATTATAATATATATACTCTTTATTAATGTGAAAAATTATGTTTAAATGACGCGTAATAGTATCAAAGTACCAAAATACTAAATTTGGTTATCACTAAACACGGGTTCGATTCCTTACAATTACATAATTATACAAGATTTACTTATTTTAATTTTTTTAGCTTCATCACGGATTCTATTCTCTATAACTACATAATTATATAATATTTATTTATTAGAGTAAAGTTGTTAGGAATATGTTGTACTTGATGATAACTTCACAATCAATCAAATTGTTTAAGGTTTTGTAGCTGTCAACGGATGAGGATTTATAACTCTATCCGTTGACAGGTAGCTCATCAACGGATGAGGTTTTGTAGCACACTGCAGTATCTCTATGTTATCAGTTGATAGTGTTTTTATCCACAGTCATGTTGACTATCAACGGATAGGCAGAATAGGGTAGCCAATTGTAAATAAGCTATGCTATGTAATTCTGTCTAAGTGAAAGTGTATCAACGGATGAAGACTAAACTCTATCAACGGATACAACTCAAATTCACTCTATCAACGGATACAGCTCAAGTCCCAATATCAACGGATACTGCTCTATACATCATCAACGGATGTCAGTATACATCATCAACGGATAATCATTGACACTGTTTTCTATGATTAGCTGGAGATTAGCAGTTGATAAGGACATGTTTGACTGACAGATCACATGAGTTTATAGTAGATACAAAAAGCAGTATGGCAGCCATACTTTGGAAACACAGAAGAAAGAAGCATTCCATTTACACTATGAATACAAGAAAGGTGCAGGAGACATGTCTGAACACAAGGACAACCTTTCGGCTACATATGTATTTGGAGTGTAGTAGCAAGTCAACTAGAATTAGATTAGTATTATCTTATTCCAGTAGTACTTGTAAAACTTGGGATATATAACCAAGTGTAGCAACTCTTTGTAGGTTAAGAAAACAGACATATTTGCTTAGGGTTTCTTGAATATCTTTAGAAGCAAAGAGTTGTAAAACGGCAGCTGTGTACATTTTGTATCACAGAGTTTTCTTCAAATAAAAGCTTCAGGTGGTGCATTTTAACCACCTGATTTTATATGTGTTTGTGTATAATTCTTACATTGCAATTATCTCTTCATAAGTTTCTGAAGTTCTTATCAGAAATTTATAAATATCAAGAATTGTATTCAACCCCCCCTTCTACAATTATACAAGTGTGTAATCTGGGAATAACAATTGGTATCAGAGCAAGCTTCTAACATATTTGAAGTTTAAAGATCAACACACTTCCAACATGTCTAAGAAGGATTATGGAGTGAAGATTCCAGTTCTTGATAGAGAAAATTACTTTCACTGGAAAGTAAAAATGCGTCTACATCTCTCGTCTATTGATGAGGGTTTTGTGGATTGCATTGACAAGGGTCCTCACGTTCCAATGAAGACAGCAACAAGAGTTGGCCTGGCTGATGATGTGCCTGACACTTTCATTCCCAAACCTGTTTCTGAGTGGAGTCTTGAAGATATTGCAGAAGTCCACAAAGACAAAAAGGCCATGAATATTCTGTTCAATGGTCTAGAAACAGACATGGTTGACAATGTTATTAACTGTACTACCGCCAAGGAAGTATGGGACATTGTTCAAACCCTGTGTGAAGGAACAGAACAGGTAAGGGAAAACAAGATGCAACTACTAATCCAACAGTATGAACACTTTCACTTTAAGAGTGGAGAAACATTGAATGATACATTTAGTAGATTTCAAAAGCTACTAAATGGTTTGAAACTGTATGGAAGAGTCTATCAGGTTAAAGACTCTAATCTCAAATTTCTGAGATCACTGCCCAAGGAATGGAAGCCAATGACTGTTTCTCTAAGAAACACTCATGAGTACAAGACATTTACTCTTGAAAGGCTCTATGGAACTTTAAAGACCTATGAGCTGGAAATGGAGCAGGATGAAGAGATTGAGAAGTCTCAAAAGAAAAGTGGGTCAGTTGCACTCGTTGCCAATTTGGAGCAAAAGGAGGAAAGGACAGAAACTGCTAGTTCTACACCAAACAGGGAGGTTTGTAAAGGTAGAGCAGAATCAAGCGGGAGCAAGGTAAAGGTATCTGAGGAATTGAATGCCCTTCAGCAGGATGAATTGGATGAGATAGATGAGCACTTAGCTTTTCTATCTAGGAGATTCTCTAAGCTGAAATTCAAGAGAAACTCTGGGATGGCCAAGCCATTTAACAAGGATTTTTCCACAAACAACTATGTGGATAAATCCAAAATTAAATGCTACAATTGTGGGATTGCTGGTCATATGATAAGTGAATGCAGGAAACCTAGATCTGAGAACAAGGGAAAGCCAACTGAGGTTGTTGACTATAAGAAGAAATATTTTGATCTTCTCAGGCAGAAAGGAAAGGCATTCTTGACCCAAGAGTATGACTGGGCTGTTGATGACAATCATTCTGATGATGATGCTGAGTTAGTCAACCTTGCTTTAATGGCTGATTCTGGAGAGCAGGAAGCAAGTTCAGCTAGCAATCAGGTATTTTCCACTAATCTCTCTGAGCTCACAAAAGAGGAATGCAATAGTGTTATAGATGAAATGTCTACTGAACTATATCACTTAAGTGTTACTCTTAAATCACTTACTAAAGAGAACAATAGAATTAAAGAGTCTAATCTGTTTTTAAGTGATAGAAATGCTGCTCTAGAATCTCAATTTCTAGAATTTGAGAAAATGAGAGTTGATTGCAATAATGCTAAAAGTGAACTTGAAGCTGTGTTAAAAAGAGAACTGATTTTAAAAGACCAGCTTGAAAAAGAACAAGGGATAATTGCTAAATTTCAAAGTAGTAGGAATGTTTCTCAAAACATAATAGAAGTTCAGGGAATAGAATCTTTTGTAAAGGATACCTGGACTCAAAAGAAAAAGGAGCTAGAACCTGGCCTTGAGGATCTAGAGACTATTTGTGAATCAACGGATAGTGATCATCCGTTGACAGATGAACCGTCAACGGATGAGAGGTATCCGTCGACTAACAAAAAGTCTGTTGGTAAGAAGGAACTTAGGAAACTGGACATCAAGTATGGTCCAGTAAACAAGAATTTTGTTAGTGGTGAGTGCAGCAAAACCAAATCCAGTGGGAAGACTAAGACAGGTGATTTACACAACATAAAGGCTGTTGGTAAATCAGACAATGAAAAGGTAGAAATTGAGGGCAAAAAGAAAAAGAACAGAAATGGTAAGATAGGCATCAACAAGAAAAACAATTACTCTCCTGACAAGTTTGCTCCTAGGAAAACTTGTAGTAATTGTAATAGTGTCAATCATTTATCTTCTAATTGCAAGATTGTTAACAAGGCTCCTGTTCATATACCTCAACCAATGCCATGTATGCCTGCAATGCCTGGTTTGTATCAAAATGCTAGTTTTTCAAATCCATATGTGAACATGCCATATGTGTCTAATCCATACTTTCAATCTATGAATGTGCCACAAATGTCATGGAACCTACCTAACATGAATAATATGTATGCCAATTTTCCACACATGCATGCATCCAATATTCATGCAAATGAGCATTTGTCAAACCCCATTACTCAAGCATCTACACCTAAGATGAAGAATGCTAAGAGTGCAAAGTCAAAGGCTAACAAGAAAGGACCCAAGGAAGCTTGGGTACCAAAATCAACTTGATTTGTTTTTGAAATGTGTGCAGGGAAACAGAAGGAATCTATGGTACCTAGACAGTGGATGTTCTAGGCACATGACAGGAGATTCAACCCTGCTCACAGAGTTCAAGGAAGGAGCTGGCCCTAGAATTACCTTTGGAGATGACAGCAAAGGATATACTAAGGGATATGGCCTGATTTCAAAAGACAATGTCATCATTGAAGAAGTGGCTTTAGTTGAAGGTTTAAAGCACAATTTGCTGAGCATCAGTCAGATTTGTGACAAAGACTATGAAGTAAAGTTCACAACAGAAGCCTGTGTTGTTTCTGCCAAGGAAGACAACAATGTGGTATTGACAGGCTTTAGAAAAGGAAATGTTTACATAGCTGACTTCAATTCAGCATGCTCAGAATCCATTACTTGTCTCTTCAGCAAAGCAAGTAAGGATGAGAGTTGGCTATGGCATAAGAAGCTGTCACATTTGAATTTTAAAGTTATGAATGATTTGGTAAGAAAGGATCTTGCTAGAGGAATCCCTCATTTGGAGTTTGTCAAAGATGGGCTATGTGATGCCTGCCAATTAGGGAAACAAAAGAAATCATCTTTCAAAAGCAAGACAGAGTCATCCATTGTTAAGCCTCTTCAATTGCTGCATATGGATTTATTTGGTCCAGTAAATGTCATGTCTATTTCAAAGAAGAAATACTGTCTGGTGATTGTAGATGATTTTTCTAAGTTCACATGGACTTTCTTCCTGCACTCCAAGGATTGTGCAAGTGAAATCATTATCAATCACCTCAGAATGCTAAACAATGGTTCTGAAGACAGAGTTCAAAGGATCAGAAGTGACAATGGTACTGAATTCAAAAATTCCACAATGAAGATTTTCTGTGAAGAGAATGGAATTGTCCATGAGTTTTCTGCTGCCAGAACACCTCAACAAAATGGGGTTGTTGAAAGGAAAAACAGAACTCTCATTGAAGCAGCTAGAACAATGTTAAGTGAATCAAGATTACCAACATATTTCTGGGCTGAAGCTGTCAACACTGCATGCTTTACTCAGAATATTTCCTTGGTCAATCAAGCTAGAGGAATGACTCCTTATCAGTTATTAACCAACAAGAAACCAACTTTAGCTTTTCTACATGTCTTTGGATGTAAGTGTTTTGTGCTAAGGAATCATGGAGATAATTTAGGCAAATTTGAAGCAAAGGCAGATGAAGCTATTTTCGTTGGATATGCAGCAGGGAAAGCCTACAAGGTCTACAATCTAAGAACCAACATTGTTATGGAGTCTGTACATGTTGTGTTTGATGATCAAAAGATTCTAGGCCTAAATGATGAAGGCTACCATGAAAAGTTGGAATTTGAGAATGAAGGTGAAGGAAGAATGTACTATGATGATGATGAGGAGAATGAAGATCATGACCACAGAGATCCACCTAGAGCTGTTACACCAACTAGAAGTGATGCTTACACTGTAAATGAAGCATCTGTTGATAGTCATTCTGGAGCATCCGTTGACAGTCATTCTGCAACATCCGTTGACACTATTAGAGATGCATCCGTTGATAGAAATTCTCAAGCATCCGTCGACAGGCAAAATGATGCATCCATTGACAGTCAACTTCATAACTCAGCAAGGACAACAAACTCAGGGGGAGTTTCTCATGGTCAAAGTTCAATGCTAAATCAACATGATCATGGAAATGAAGCAACCTCATCAAGATCAAATCTTCCACCTGCAAGAAAATGGACTAGAAATCATCCATTTGAGTTAATCATTGGTGAATCAAATTCAAGAGTCCAAACTAGAAGGGCCACTCAAGCTGAATGTCTATACAGTAGCTTCCTATCTCAAGAGGAACCTAAGAAAGTGGAAGATGCCCTTCTAGATCCAGATTGGGTGTTAGCAATGCAAGAAGAGCTAAATCAATTTGAAAGGAATAAAGTATGGAAGCTTGTGCCCAAACCTGATGATAGAAGTGTCATAGGTACTAAATGGGTTCTCAAGAATAAGACAGATGAAAATGGCATAATTGTGAGGAATAAAGCTAGATTAGTGGCAAAGGGCTATTCTCAAGAAGAAGGAATAGATTTTGATGAAACTTTTGCTCCAGTAGCAAGACTTGAGGCAATAAGAATCTTTCTAGCCTATGCAGCACATGCCAATTTCAAAGTCTATCAGATGGATGTCAAAAGTGCCTTTCTAAATGGGGAACTGGAAGAAGAGGTCTATGTCCATCAACCTCCTGGTTTTGAGGATCCAGAATTTCCAGAATATGTATATCTTCTCATGAAAGCACTTTATGGTTTGAAGCAAGCACCAAGAGCCTGGTATGACACTTTATCTCAATTTCTTTTGGAGAACCACTTCACTAGAGGTACAGTAGATAAAACCTTATTTCATAGGGATATTAATGGCTCTTCAATACTTGTTCAAATCTATGTAGATGATATTATTTTTGGGTCTACAGATGAGAAGCTTTGCAAAAAGTTTGCCAAACTTATGCAAAGTAGGTATGAAATGAGTATGATGGGTGAATTAACTTACTTTCTTGGCCTACAAGTAAAGCAAGTTAATGAGGGCATTTTCATAAGTCAAACAAAATATATTTATGATCTCTTAAAGAAATTTGACTTAATGGATTGTACATCTGCTAAAACACCTATGGCCACTGCAACTAAGCTTGAGTTGAATACTAAGGAAAAGTCTGTGGACATCTCAAGTTATAGAGGCATGGTAGGTTCACTTTTATACCTAACAGCTAGTAGACCTGATATAATGTTTTCTACCTGTCTTTGTGCTAGATTTCAAGCTGATCCTAGAGAGTCTCACTTAATAGCTATTAAAAGAATTTTCAGGTATCTCAAGGGAACACCAAACCTTGGCATTTGGTACCCAAGAGAATCTGGTTTTGATCTAACTGGCTATTCAGATGCAGATTATGCAGGTTGCAGAGTTGATAGGAAAAGTACTACAGGTTCCTGTCAATTTCTAGGAAACAGGCTTGTGTCATGGTTCAGTAAGAAACAAAACTCAGTCTCCACTTCTACAGCTGAAGCTGAGTACATTGCGGCTGGAAGCTGTTGTGCACAGATTCTATGGATGAGAAACCAACTCATTGACTATGGTCTAAAAGTTGAGAAGATTCCAATTTTCTGTGACAACACAAGTGCTATTGCCATCACAGGGAATCCAGTGCAACATTCGAGAACCAAGCACATTGACATCAAATACCACTTCATTAGAGAACATGTGATGAATGGTACAGTAGAAATGCACTTTGTGCCAAGTGAAATGCAGCTTGCAGATATCTTCACCAAGCCTCTTGATGAATCCACATTCACAAGATTGGTAGGTGAGCTAGGTATGCTTAATTTGTCATAATTCCTAGTGATATTTGATTTCAATGATTTGAAGCTGGAAATGTGTTTTGATTTACTTGAAAGTGAAAACTTTCAGAAAAAATTTTCTGCAGAAATTTTGCCTAAGGCAAAATTAGCTTATCAACGGATATCCTTTTATCCGTTGATAGTATAAACACATTACTAGATTTTTGCATGTCAACGGGTAACAGGCTGTCCACGTCATCAACGGATAAACTGTATCTCAACCGTTCATTCTATATCCGTTGATATACATTTTTTTTTTCTTTTCCGTTGGTAACCGTGTATATCTAATCATGGCTGTACTTATTCTCTTTTTATTTACTATCTGACAGTTACTTTTGACCAATGGAGTAATTACTTTTAATTATTTCATTTTTAATTCTTGAAAAATATAAAAGGCGGACTTGTACTCTCACATCTCACTTTTATTCATTTTCAAGCATATCAAAAGTTAACTGCATCTTCTTCCCTAAAACTCTCTGTAACCAAAGTTCAATCACTTCAATGGCGCCTATTGTTAAGATGATGTCCTCCACTGGGTTTACCTATGAGAAGAACAATTTCGCGGCCTTTGTTGACACAGTGAATGCTCCAGAAGCTTACCACACTTTGATGAGTTTCGTGAAGAAATGCAAACTGTCATATGCTATGACGGCTACCACTCCCTTAATCCACGAGGTAATTGAAGAAATGTGGACATCTGCTGAGTACAATGGCACAGACGGTACAATTGCTTTTTCTTTAAAGGGTAAAAACTATGTGGTTAATTCTGATGTAATAACTGCTTGTTTAAAATTGCCTGAGAATAACTGTCTGAAAGTACCTACTGATGCTGAAATTGTTGCCATGCTTAATTCTATTAATTATGCCCTTAGTACTGAAAACTTAGGGAAAATTGCTAGAAAAGGAATGGTTAAAGAATGGAGCTACTTCTGTGATGCCTTCATTAAAACTTTTTCAGGAAAAATTAGCAATTTTGATGCTGTTACCCTGTCCATGCTAACAATGATGTGTATGCTTTTAAATGATAAATTCTATAATTTTGGCACATTAGTTTTGTATGAGATAGCTGCAAAGTTGGGTAAAAAGGAAACTAGGAGCAAGAATATCTACTTTGCTAGATTTTTCATGCTCTTAGCACTGCATGTGTCTGAGAATAAGCTATCCATTGCTAACCCGGATAGCAAGTTCCAATGTTTTGTTCAGGAGAAGAGAGTCTTAAGTGACCTGATTCGAATGAACCTCAATGCAGGAGTACAGTTGGTATATCTACCAATTGTTCAGGTAACTATCTCTAACTTTGAAACCTCTATCTCCAACCCCCAAATTTCTTTACCTTCTAGTGTCACAATGGAGTCTGTAGTTGTGACCAAACAGGCTCCTACCAAAGTGACCAAATCCAAAGTTCCAAAACCACATTCTAAAAGGCAAACCTCAAGTGTCTCTCAAAAGACACCTGTTGTAAAAACTACCAAACCTCTTGAGGGGAGTGTGAAGGTGGTAGTGAGTGGTGAGGGACAGGGTGAACATCAAAGAAGCCCTAAGGATAAGGAAGGAGAGATGAGTGCAACCACCATTTCAGTCTCTCAAAAGACTGCTAATGTAACTACAGGCCAAATTCTAGTCACACTCTCCCAAAAGAGTGTGACTACTGAATCAAGTTCCCCACAAGGAACACTGCACAAGAGGGTTAGGGACACATATAGCCCAATCTCAAAAACCTATGGAAGAAGAGTGAAATCTAAAACCACAGGGGAATCACAGGGCACACACACTGTACAGGAAACTGTACCTTCTCAAACTCAGTTTGATGTGACTTCAATAAATGTGGAGTCACAGCCCCTTGATCTTAATCTTCAAATCGATACACATTACAATCCACCATCACCAACTCCTTCTCTGGATGTGGATATGATATCTACATCAATTCCTGATTCTCCATCTTTAAGATTCTTGGAGAAGCCCCAATCTATAATTGGTGGTCATCATCTTTTAGATGATTTGTTGGACCATCAATCTTCCCTTCCAGAATTCTCAACACAGACTGTGGCCTCGAACTTAAAATCAATCTCCACAGATTCAGTGTTGGTTTTCTCTTCAACGGATATAATTATTCCTTCCTCAACGGATATCCTTCATCCGTTGACAAGTGTTTCTCCATCAACGGATGCGCCTCTATCTAGCCATCCGTTGACAGCTATAACTACTTCATCAACGGATATTCCTTATCCGTTGATAACTCACTCTACCACTGCTATATCTGACATTCCAGTGTCAAGTGTAGAGGAGTTCTCAGTAGTTGAAACACTTTTAGGTTTGAGGGAAGGGAGTGAGAGGCTGCCTTGTGAGCAGGCAAAAGGAGAGATAAATAATGAGAGGCTGGCCATTTCTTCCGGTCAGGCAAAAGGAGAGTTGGAGAGTACCACCTTAGTAGGTGAAGGTGAGGGTGTGAGAGGTGTGAGCCAAGGGGAGCCCTTGATGCAAGAAAAGAGAGATGAGGTGAGAGAAGGGACTACAGGAGAGATAAGGATGGAAGAAGCAGCCATTGCTAGTGAGTCAATGGGGGTTGAGGATGCATCCAAGGAAATGGAATTTCAAAGAGAATATCAGTCCATGATTGACTCCATTTCTCTGGATGCTGAAACCTTTACTCACCCTGTTCCTGCCTATCAAATTCTGGCACAACAGGGCAATGTGGAAGCAGAGGAGGCACTGCACCTAGTGCACACCTCACAATCTCTACTTAGAGCTAAGGAATCTATAGCAGCTCTGCCAACCACTGCTGAGAGTGATGAATTTGACAATTCTGAAGATGAAGACAGCCAGAGCTCTGAAGATGAAGGTGGTAGCAGTATTCATGATTTTGCATTTGCTCAAAACTACACCTATCACCAACTTGATATGGAAATCATAAGGCAATATAAATCTGCCCTGGCTGAGCACCCAGAAGCAGATCCACAGAGAAAGGTTGTTCTTCAACAGGCAATTGACTCCCTAAAGTTACAAAAGATGCAAATGGTGATTCAGAGATCCAATTTAGAGGAGGTCAAACAAGAAATCAAGGATGTGAAAATCTCTGTGGATTCCAAGCTAGAGCAACTAGCTCCTACAGCCACTCAGAGGGTGTTGCAACAAAGGTTTCTCAAAGAAGACAACCTGGCTAAATCTGTGCAACTTCTCACTTCAAGAGTGGAAAAGATGGAATCCCAGATGGAGCAATTTCTTCAACATCAGAAACTGCAAACCCAACTGCTAGAAAGGTTAGTTGCAGCCCCAACTTCTAGTCAAACCCTTGATGCTAACAAAAAGGGGGAGAAAGTAAAAGAGGCTGTGGCAACTTCAAGTCAAATCTTAATTTCTGAAAGAAGGGAAGCAGCAAGTGAGGGGGAGCAGCAGCCTACCATAGTGGTCAATCCACAAGAATTCATTGTCACAGCTTCCCCCAGCAAATCCAAACCTCTATATGGAGAGTTTGATCTTTCAAACTTGACAGAAGAAGAAAAGCTAGCCAAAATTGAAGCTCTCCAAAAGATGAAAGAAGAAAACTATGAAAGGATAATGAGGACAGAAAGATTGATCAATCAATCTATTGCATCAAATCTGTTCTCTAGCCAAACCTCAGCTCCAACAATATCTACAACAATTCTGAAGGTGCTCACTCCAGCAATTGTGGCTCCTACATTCTATGATGCTGAGCCTTCTCATGTTAAGGAATTTGAACCCTACATCAAATCAAGACCCTTCTCACCACCAAAAGCAAATGGGAAGAACAAGTTACAACTGGACTTTCCATTTCCCAAGGATGATGAAGAGAAGTTGATGGGTAAGGCAATCAAGGAATTCAAGGAGAAGGCTAACAGTTGTGTAAGAGAATGGATGGCTGTAATCATAAGGAATGGAAAAGTTCTAAACATATCCAACAGCCATCCTAGATTTGTTGAAGCTAAGAGAGAAGAAACTTCAAGGCTGCTAAGAGAATCTCAACCAAGCACTGAATATCTATATGAAAACTCAGATGAGAAGCAAGCAAGGCTGGCTCAAGAGTTATTGGATGAGGTAGAGGATGAATTGAGGGAACCTGAGGAAGTCCCCAAATTCAAAAAGAAAGGGAAATCAGTCCCCAAATCCAAGAGATTAAAATCACATGCAAGGAGGCCTGTCTCTCCAGAAACTGAAAACAAAGAGACAGTTGGTTCATCACAACCTATTGATGTGAAAGTATTCAACCCAGATGTAAATTTCCATGGTGAGCCTATAGTACCTAAAGAGGAACCAATGAATCTTGACTCCATTGAGGTTCCTTCATTCTTGCTGAAGCCTCAACAGAAGCCTACACAGAAGAAAAGGAAACCAAGGAAGCAACCTTCAAAGGAACCAATTCAAGTTGCTAGGGTACCTGCAATTGTCAGGCAGCCAATCTTGGAAAACAAGGATGATTTTATCTATCAGGCAGATATTGAAGAATACTCTGACATGAATCTTTATCTGGATGAATTGTCAGAAGTAAGAGGAATTGACAAATATAAACATTTGCCTGAAAGATTGGTCTTTGTATACAAGGGAGGAACGGAAAGGACATGGCCACTACAAAGGGTTCTTGGAGAAAATTATCATACCTTAACCAAAGTGTTCTCTGCAATCAAGAGATACACAGGGTTCTCCAAGATAGCAAAAGGGGAGATACTGGACAAAATAGAACAAATAAGGAGGGATTGGAACTCACCATCAAGTCTACCAAGGAAAATGAAGATCCCATACAATGGACAGAAAATCCACCTCCAACCTTTCTGGATGATGGAGTTCAGGGATGAAGATGGTAACAGGAGATTCTTCAGGTTAGAAGACCAACTGCCAAAGGCTAGTTCTCAATACCTGAGATGGCTACAACAGAAGCTAAATCCAAAGGTAGATGAAGAAGATGCCTTCTATAGGCAACTCCAAATACAGATTGAGTCCAACTCTGCCAAGGAAGGAAAATCAAGGGTGATGCCAACGAGAGGAAAGAAACAGTCCTAATCTGCTCAGTCTAGAGGAGCACTTCTCTGTAAATTTCTCAAACTTTCAGTTTTTCAATTATTGTAGCTTAATACAATTTATGTATTGTTCTTTATATATCTTTAGGAATGTTTTGTTATCATCAAGGTCCTGAATTTATGCTTTATTGCCATCAAGTATAAATTGGGGGAGATTGTTAGGAATATGTTGTACTTGATGATAACTTCACAATCAATCAAATTGTTTAAGGTTTTGTAGCTGTCAACGGATGAGGATTTATAACTCTATCCGTTGACAGGTAGCTCATCAACGGATGAGGTTTTGTAGCACACTGCAGTATCTCTATGTTATCAGTTGATAGTGTTTTTATCCACAGTCATGTTGACTATCAACGGATAGGCAGAATAGGGTAGCCAATTGTAAATAAGCTATGCTATGTAATTCTGTCTAAGTGAAAGTGTATCAACGGATGAAGACTAAACTCTATCAACGGATACAACTCAAATTCACTCTATCAACGGATACAGCTCAAGTCCCAATATCAACGGATACTGCTCTATACATCATCAACGGATGTCAGTATACATCATCAACGGATAATCATTGACACTGTTTTCTATGATTAGCTGGAGATTAGCAGTTGATAAGGACATGTTTGACTGACAGATCACATGAGTTTATAGTAGATACAAAAAGCAGTATGGCAGCCATACTTTGGAAACACAGAAGAAAGAAGCATTCCATTTACACTATGAATACAAGAAAGGTGCAGGAGACATGTCTGAACACAAGGACAACCTTTCGGCTACATATGTATTTGGAGTGTAGTAGCAAGTCAACTAGAATTAGATTAGTATTATCTTATTCCAGTAGTACTTGTAAAACTTGGGATATATAACCAAGTGTAGCAACTCTTTGTAGGTTAAGAAAACAGACATATTTGCTTAGGGTTTCTTGAATATCTTTAGAAGCAAAGAGTTGTAAAACGGCAGCTGTGTACATTTTGTATCACAGAGTTTTCTTCAAATAAAAGCTTCAGGTGGTGCATTTTAACCACCTGATTTTATATGTGTTTGTGTATAATTCTTACATTGCAATTATCTCTTCATAAGTTTCTGAAGTTCTTATCAGAAATTTATAAATATCAAGAATTGTATTCAACCCCCCCTTCTACAATTATACAAGTGTGTAATCTGGGAATAACAAAAGTTCTATGGAGTACTCATTTAATTGGAGTACTGGGAGTACATATACATTTTGCATTTAAAATTTTGCAAACTTTATTATTTTGCTAAGCTTATTACATGAATATCACTATTTCATTGAAAATCTTGAAAATTTTGTATGTTTTGCAAACAAGATATTGCAAAATGAATTGTTCTGCAAAATACATTTGTGTTGCAAAACATATATGTTCTGATTGCAAAACATAAAGGATTTTCAAGATAAACATATTGCAAAACATACATAATTTTCAAGATTATCAATGAAATTATGATATTCATATAACAAAGTTTGCAAATTGATAAATTTTAAAATATTTTGAATGCATGACGTATATGTACTCCAAATACTTCAATTAAATGAGTACTCCATACAACTTTTCTCTAAATATTTTTATCATTTAATAATTTATAAATTTATTTAATTGATACTTATTAATTTTATTCATTCTCAACAATTTATTAATATTTTAATATCAATTTATGTTCAATTCATATTTGTGCTTAGCATGAATTATCATAGATACATATCAAAGAATAATATCACGTAAATTCCATATATTACCTTGATGTTTACATGGTCATTGTTCCATAAGGAACACCCTTGTAAAGAACAATAAAAAAACATTAGAGAATCAATCTAAACCACTGAATCATCTAATAGCCCCGCCTGGGGCATCCACACAATTAAAATGCAACCTCACATACTAGATTTTCAAAAAAAAAAAATTCTGGATGAACAGTGCATGTTGACGTGGCATGTCATGTCAGCACCTACCACGTGACACTGTCACGTCTGCAGGTGGACCCCATTTTGCTGATGTGACAGTGTCATGTTGCATGTCACGTCAGTATCTGCCAGACTGCCACGTCAGCAAAATGGGGTCCGCTTGCTGACGTGGCAGTGTCCCGTGACATGCCAACCACGTTAGCAGGCATTTGTTCATCCAGATTTTTTTTTTAATAAAAAATGGGTTAAGTTAGTGTGTGTAAAGGTGTATTCTAATTGTATGTGGATGCATTAAATGTATGATTTAAAAATATTCTTTATTATTTTATATATAAGGTATTGTTCATGAAATGTAATTCATATTTACATTAGATCAACACGAAGTCGTTGTCTATAAACCTAATGGCTGTGTCCTATTTTGATTTTGGATCCACCTTATTATAAAGTTTGAAAAAAAAACCTTATTATAAAAGAATAAAGGTTGTTTAGATCCTTTTGTTTATACTTAATAGCAGTAATTGATATTGTGTGGCCCAACTTTTATGAAATTTAGGCCATGTTGCTCTTAAATGGGACCCGCCAAACATCCCACTTTTGGTCCACCAGACCCCGTCGGGCGTCGAACCTAACTCACCCACTAATACTATCCTGCAATCCTGCTTTTTTCCAATGAAATAAAATAGCAGCCTAGTGATATTTGATCAAATTTTTTTAAAAGTTGGTGTCGTATTTGATTAGAGTGAATGAAAGGGAATGAATTGGAATGAAATGAATAAAGTTAAAGAGAAGTAATGAAAATTGAAGAAAAATTTGATTATAAATTTGATATTCTAAAATTATTATGATAGGAATGTTAACAAATATGTTGCGGAATAAAAACGAGGATTTGAGATTGGGGTTACGGTTCGTGCGTAATTAATGTTAGGGTTGATGTGTTTCGAGCTTTAATGGTTATTCTTGTGTTTCGAGATTGAGCGGTCCTCAAAGATGCCTACGTATTTCTGTATTTCTAGATAATCAAGCCAACGTAATTCTGAGAATGAGGAGGCAGACCATTTATATAGGCGTTGGGAGCCTAAGATTTAGAGCAGGGTTAGAGACTTGATGGACAAGCCACCTCCTTGAGAAAGGTTCTAGACTCATTCCTTGTAGGAGTCTATTTCCATGTTGAATTAGGCGTCTTGGAGGCTACTTCTTGTAGAAGTAATATCCTTATTTGACTCTTATTGCTGAGCTGCTAATTACCCTTAATACTAATTACGATTTAATATTTAATTAGGGTGTTGGGCCTCATTAAGGGGCTTCGTATTTGGACCAAGCTATGTCTAATTAATGTAACATTAATTATGTCTTTAGGGCTTACTTTTAGTCCATACCATTTGCCACCCAACTTCTAGAAAAACTGATCAGATTTTCATTGAAGTTATAATTGTTTTTTTCGAGACTCGGGGTTTATTCTGGACACTAGTGTTTCACGAATATCGTCTTGATGTAAAACATGGAGCGACCGACGCATTTACGACGATGGTGTTTAAACGATGTTAAACGACATTATTCAGCCTTAAATGACGTTTAACGGCGTTGAATCGGCACTTAAACGACGCTAAACGACGTTAATCAGTCTTAAACGACGTTTAAGCAGTGTTAAACGACGTTGAACGTCACTAAATGATGCAAAACGATGCTAAACAGCGCTAATCAGTCTTAAACTGCGTTTAAACGAACGGCACTAAATGATGCTAAACGACGCTAATCAGTCTTAAACGATGTTAAACGGCGCTGACGGTGCTATCGGCACTAACGGAACTAAACGGCGGAGTGCACGCTTGTTTGAGTTTGTTATGATCTTCAATCAGAGGGACGTGGGTCTAGGGGTAGCGCCCCCGGGTGGGGTCCGAGGGGCGGCAGCCCCTGGAGGGGTCCAAGTGGCAGAGCCCCTGGTTGGGGTGGAGCTGGCGGGGTCCAAGGGGCAGAGCCCCTGGCGTGATCCGAAGACTGGTGTTGTTCAGAAATTATCATTTTGATTTGATAATTAGAAATTAAACGGCCTTAAACGACTTCGGCTATCGTCTTTCTAAAACGGCGGCTAGCCAGCCATGTTTTGAACATCAAGAGTGACATTCAGAGGTTGTTAGAGACGTTGGGAAGCTGTCAGACCAAACCATTCGGCTGAAGGGCAATTGCTTGGCCGGAAGCTCCCCGGGCGCCTGGTCGGCTAGCGGCTGGTCGGACAGAGCCTTTCCCGGGTGCCTGGTCGGCTAGCGGCTAGTCGGCTGGGGGCCTCTCCGGGCACCTAGTCGGCTGGCGGCTGGTCGGTCGTGGCCCTCCCCGGACGGCTGGTCGGCTGGCATGTTTTGTAACTGTCAACGGATGAGGAATTATAACTCTATCCGTTGACATGTAGCTCATCAACGGATGAGGTTTTGTAGCATACTGCGGTATCTTTATGTTATCAATTGATAGTGTTTTTATCTACAGTCATGTTGACCATCAATGGATACGCAGAATAGGGTAGCCAATTGTAAATAAGCTATGCTATGTAATTCTGTCTAAGTGAAAGTGTATCAACGGATGAAGACAGAACTCTATCAACGGATGAAGCTCAAATCTACAATATCAACGGATACAGCTCAAATCTACAATATCAACGGATACAGCTGAATCTATTATCAATGGATGACAGTGTACAATGTCAATGGATAATCATTAACACTTTCTTCTATGCTAGCTGGGGATTAGCAGTTGATAAATACAGGTTTGACTTACAGATCACATGGGTTGATAGTAGGTACAAAAAGCAGTATGACAGCCATACTTTGGAAACGCAGAAGAAAGAAGCATTCCGTTTACACTATGAATACAAGAAAGGTGCAGGGGACATGTCTGTTCACAAGGATAACCTTTCGGCTCCATGTGTATTTGGAGTGGAGTAGCAAGTCAACTTGAATTAGATTAGTATTATCTTATTCCTGTAGTACTTGTAAACTTGGGATATATAACCAAGTGTAGCAACTCTTTAGAAGAAAAGAAAACATATACATTTCCTTAAGGTTTTCTTGAGTATCCTTATAAAGCAAAGAGTTGTAAAATGGCAGCTGTGTACATTTGTATCACATAGTTTTCTTCAAATAAAAGCTTTAGGTGGTGCATTTAACTACCTGATTTTATATGTGTTTGTGCATTAATCTTTATACAGCAATTATCTTCTTATAGATTTCTGGAGTTCTTATCAGAAATTTATAAATATCAAGAATTGTATTCAACCCCCCTTCTACAATTATACAAGTGTGTAATCTAGGAATAACAATTGGTATCAAAGCAAGCTTCTAACATATTTAAAGTTTAAAGATCAACACACTTTCAACATGTCTAAGAAGGATTATGGAGTAAAGATACCAGTTCTTGATAGATAGAATTACTTTCACTGGAAAGTAAAAATGCGTCTACATCTCTTGTCTATTGATGAGGGTTTTGTGGATTGCATTGACAAGGGTCCTCATGTTCCGATGAAGACTACAGCAAGAGTTGGCCTTGATGAAGATGCGCCTGACACTCTCATTCCCAAACCTGTTTCTGAATGGAGTCTTGAAGATATGGCAGAAGTCCACAAAGACAAAAAGACCATGAATATACTGTTCAATGGTCTAGAAACAGACATGGTTGACAATGTTATCAGCTGTACTACCTCCAAGAAAGTATGGGACAATGTTCAAACCCTTTGTGAAGGAACAGAATAGGTGAGGGAAAACAAGATGCAACTACTAATCCAACAGTATGAGCACTTCCATTCAAGAGTGGAGAAACATGAATGACACATTTAGTAGGTTTCAAAGCTACTAAATGGCTTGAAACTGTATGGAAGAATGAAGAATCTACCTAGTGAAAGATTCTAATCTCAAATTTCTGAGATCACTGCCCAAAGAACGGAAGACAATGACTGTTTCTCTAAGAAACACTCAAGAGTACAAGACATTTACTCTTGAAAGGCTCTATGGAACTTCAAAGACATATGAGCTGGAAATGGAGCATGATGAAGAGATTGAGAAGTCCCAAAAGAAAAGTGGGTCAGTTGCACTTGTTGCCAACTTGGAGCAGAAGGAGGAGAAAAGGACAGAAGCTGCTTGTTCTACACCAAACAGAGAGGTTTGTAAAGGTAGAGCAGAATCAAGCAGGAGCAAGGAAAAGGTGTTTGAAGAATTGAATGTCCTTCAGCATGATGAATTGAATGAGATAGATGAGCACTTAGCCTTTCTGTCTAGGAGATTCTCTAAGCTGAAATTCAAGAGAAACTCTGGGGTGGCCAAGCAATTTAACAAGGATTCCACAAGCAACTTTGTGGATAAATCCAAAATTAAATGCTACAATTGTGGAATTACTGGTCACATGATAAGTGAATGCAGGAAGCCAACTGAAGCTGTTGACTACAAGAAGAAATATTTTGATCTTCTCAGGCAGAAAGGAAAGGCATTCATGATCCAAGAGCATGACTGGGTTGCTGATGAAAATCATTCTGATGATGATGCTGAGTATGTCAACCTTGCATTGATGGCTGATTCTGGAGAGTAGGAAGCAAGTTCATCTAGCAGTCAGGTATTTTCTACTAATCTCTCTGAGCTCACCAAAGAGGAATGCAATAGTGTAATAGATGAAATGTCTACTGAACTATATCACTTGAGTGTTACTCTTAAATCACTTACTATAGAGAACAATAGGATTAAAGAGACTAATCTGTTTTTAAGTGATAGAAATGCTGCTCTAGAAGTTCAATTTCTAGAATTTGAGGAAATGAGAGTTGATTGCAATAATGCTAAAAGAGAACTGATTTTAAGAGACCAGCTTAAAAAAAAACAAGGGATAATTGCTAAATTTCAAAGCTGTAGGAATATTTCACAAAACATAATAGAAGTCCAGGAAATAGAATCGTTTGTGAAGAAGACCTGAACTCAAAAGAAAAAGGAGCTAGAACCTTGCCTTGAGGATCTAGAGACTATTTGTGAATCAACGGATAGTGATCATCCGTTGACAAATGAACCATCAACAGATGAGAGGTATCCGTCGACTAACAAAAAGTTTGTTAGTAAGAGGGAACTCAAGAAACTGGATATTAAGTTTGGTCCAGTCGCCAAGAACTTTGTTACTGGTGAGTGTAGCCAAACCAAATCTAGTGAGAAGGCTGAGGCAGGTGATTTACACAACAAAAAGGTTGTTGGTAAATCAGATAATGAAAAGGTAGAAATTAAGGGTAAAAAGAAAAAGAACAGAAATGGTAAGATAGGCATCAACAAGAAAAACAATTATTCTCCTGACAAGTTTGCCCCTAGGAAGACTTGTAGTAACTGTAATAGTGTCAATCACCTATCTTCTAATTGTAAGATTGTTAACAAGGCTCCTGCTCATGTACCTCAAACTATACCATGTATGCCTGCAATGCCTGGTTTGTATCAGAATGCTCATTTTACAAATCCATATGTGAACATGCCATGTGTGTCTAATCCTTATTTTCAATCTGTGAATATGCCACAAATGACATGGTGAAAGTGTTTGTCCTAAATCCAATCATGTATGATGAGTTAGGAAGAACTTTCATGTATTCTTGTTTGATTTCATTAATAATAATAAAAGACTTGTTTTGATTTTATTACGGGCATTATCTATTTAAAGTGTTTTAAATAAGATGTTCCATAGTTTAGAGTAAAGCTTCTATAATTATAATGAGATTATAATAGTGAGATCTAGAAGATGATAACTCTAGACTTAAACAGTTCCTGATCATAGGATAACTAATCGGAAGTTAGTGAATCCGCAAAGATCGGTACATATTATGCTTGCTCCCGTCAGGAGGATGTCTGTTCTCATAGGCATTTGTGTGGTGACACTATAGCTAGTATGTAGGTGCTTATTAGGGAATAAGTTCACTGAACATGACTCGATAAGTTGGACAACTAATGGAGTTTACTCATGTGTCAATAGTTATTCACTGAGTGATAGTTGTACAAGTGTCCTTAGACTTGAGATCGTTAAAGTTATCTTATATATAATGAACTGTGCTTTGGTTTAGTCCTTAGTCTCAAGGACATACATTAGGTCTATTCTGGGCACAGGGATTTATGTATGGAGATAGTTAACGATTAATAAAGAATCTACCCCTTCCAGTAAGGAAGTGAATATCCTATGTTATTCTTAGTATGCGAGTTCTGGAATCTCTGGCCAGAGTGTATGAAATTAGAAAGGAGTTTCTAATTTGCATTAATATGAACTTTGCATTATGAATAAGAAATCATATGATTAAATTTGATAGGCTTGACACGAGATCCATGCCTTGTATTTAATCGGGATATTGTAGGGTAGAAGGAATTGATTGTACGGTAACTAGTCACTGACAGGTTCTTGGTATTCTAAGCAGTGAATTCATATTATCCGGATAGTCGCGATATGTTGAGAAGCATCACTCACGATGTAGAATAAATATAATTAATCAGTTAATTATATTTAATGAATTATTAGAATTCATATAAATAATAAATAAAATGTTTACTATTATTTATTTCTACTACCGGCTTAATATTGAACCTACAGGGTCACACCATAAAAAGATTAATTTATTGATGAAGGTATTTTGAGAGAGCAAGGTGTTTTAATAATGATTAAAATTGTTTTAATTATTATTTAACATTTTATAAGATAAAGTGTAGGATTTATATATTAATATATAATGATATATTAATTATGAAAACCCTACATGAGCCCTATAAATAGAATGAGATGAGAATGAGTTTACATACTTTTGGTTTTTGTGAAAAACCTAGTTGCCTCCCTCATCTTCTTCATCTCTCTCTCTCTCTCTCTCTCAAACCTCCATTTTTATAAAAGCTTAGTTTTATAAAAAGCTTCGTCGAAGAATTAATCTTGGTGGATACCGGTAGAGTGCTTCACACTCTGAGGAGCAACTGCTAAAACACCATTTTTGTTAAGCTTCGATTTCAAGGTATGGTTACGAATCCCTCGTATTTCATTTTTACATGATTTTCTATATGTGCGATATATGGTTTTACGGAAATTAATTGTTATTTGCGCTTCCGCTCATCCGAAAATTCCTTCAATGGCATCAGAGCTAGGTTCTTGCATATAGAGAGTCATATAAAAATTTCAGATTTTTTTATGCATGTATGGATTTATTATGATTTTTGTAAGTTTATTTGGATTTAATTATGAATTAATTCGAAATAATTTTTGCATATGATTTTGACCACTAATCTGAGTTCTACAAGTGTTGTAGATGATCTGGGTATTTTTCTCATAATTTTGTGATGTGTAGATTATTTGTTATGAATTTTTTAAAATTGTTTTAGTTAAAATTCATAAAATAATTATGCATGTGAAAATATTATGATTAAAAATATTGCACAAGGACCCCTAACCACCTGATAATTTTTGCTGCTCATGATTTTTAGAAATCATGTCTTGATAATTTTTTATTAATTTATTAATTAATTGTTAATTAATTTATTAATATTAAAATTAAAAGGATATTAATAATAATAGTTATTGTTAGTAAAAGGGGAGTTAGTGTGCTTAATGTAAGGGAGTTACAAACTGCTGCAACGTTACTAACAGCAACGGTCGAAAAAAAAAAAAAAAAACAAAAAAAACTGCTGTCGGTTGTACGCTGTCTGACGCGCGTGCAGCGCAAACGCGGGGGGGGGGGTCACGCATTTCCGAAATGCGTGACATGGTGTTGCGCGAATTCAGGATGCGTTACAGCATTTAATGGCTTTAAATGCTTGTAACGCATTCCCGGAATGCGTTACTGCCTTTCTGTCCACAATAAATTTGATTTATTGGGAGTTTCGTAACTCCGTTTTGGGCGTGCGATATATCGTTGGATTCGTTTTTCCGAGACGGATCTAATGGAGTGGTCAAATATTTTTTATATAATAATTTTGAATTATTTATATTTCCGGAAGTGTTTTTAAAGCATGTTTTAATTGGATTAATTACTTTTAAATACTATAATAAATCCATACATCAATATATCAATGTGTGACATGATATTGCTTGCATGCTTACTTATTGATTTATTTTTATATATGTGATATATGCCTATGTTTACCATGCGATGATAGATTTAGGTGAACTTAAATCAAAATAAGGCGTGCTCTAGAAAATCTAGAAATAGGAATCGTTTCTTGCCTTAATAATAATATTATGAATACAATCATGAGATTCTTGTGTTTGTGAAACACGTAATTAAATATGAATTTTCAATATTGAGAGAATGGATGATTCTGTCAAAAACGGATTTCGATCTATAAGAAAGGGGTATTAAGTGACGCCTCTTGACAATGCTCCCCCCGATCTGGGAATCATCCAATTATCGATTATTGATTTGAAATATTTAATTTAAAAGGAAGAATCTTTTTATAATATGATTATGATTGTAACATAATATAATCCCTCTAAAATTAAATAATATCAAGTAGTAATTGGCCAATGACACAACGGGCTTGTGTCGGTCATAGCCTTCCAACATGGTAGAAAGTAGTTCTTATTTTTGAATCATTGTCGTTTCGTGCTACAGCCGAGGGCTTTGATTTTGAAATAAGAAATACTTGTCTATTACATAGAGATGTGTACAATGAATTAGAATCTAATGGTCGTTACGTGCTACAGCCGTGGGCCGTTGGAGACTGATTCAGTTGTACGGAATGTTGGGTTAGACTTGACTTAGAATATTGAGTTTGTCGTGCCACAGCCGTGACTCAATTATTCAAGAGGCTAAAGTTTTATTAGGGAATAACATGAGATGTAATTGACAAGAGTTGTCTGCCTATTGAACATCACATGGCGTTTCGTGCCACAGCCGAGGTTGTGTGATGGAATATAGGATCTCTATTCCCACTAGCATTATGAATGCTTAATTTTTCACTTAAGGGGGTTGAATAAATTAGATAAACTAGTGGGAGTCACTTATGAATAAAGACCCGATTCATATAGTGTTTTTAAAATGAAATTGAATATTTGCTAAGTGTTGTTATGTGTTTATCATTTACAGATTTACTATATACACTATGTCTGGTGCACTATCACTCCGGAGCATACTAGATGCTCACAAATTGACTGGTCCGAATTTTGCTAACTGGCTTCGAAACTTGAGAATTGTTCTCAGGGTTGAGAAGCTGGAATATGTGCTTGACTCACCTAAGCCTGCTGAACCTGCTGACGATGCACATAATGATGAACATGTTGTGTATCGTAAGTGGATAGATGATGCTAATGTTGCTCAATGTATCATGCTATCTTCCATGAACGATGAGCTACAGAAGCAACATGAGCTTATGGATGCTCACACTATCCTAGAGCATCTGCAAGAGTTGTATGATGTGGCAGGGAGGACAGCTCGATATGAGATATCGAAGGAGCTGTTCCGTTGTAGGATGTCTGAGGGATCATCCGTGAATGACCATGTACTTAAGATGATCAATTTGATTGAACGTCTTGGGCAACTTGGTTTTGTCATGGATAGGGAACTGACTCAAGACTTGGTCTTGCAATCACTTCCGGGTTCATTTTCGCAGTTTGTTGTGAACTTTCACATGAATAAGTTGGACGTCACCCTGGCTGAACTCCACAACATGTTGAAGACTGCGGAATCGAATTTTCCCTCTAAGAAGAGTTTTGTTCTTCTAATTGGTGAGGGTTCCAATCCTAAGAAAAGGAAGAAGAACCCTTCCAAGAAGAAGAAAGTTGGTGAGAAAAAGCCGGTTCCACCAAAAGCTGAAGACCCCAAGAGCAAAGCTGTTTGCTTTCACTGTAACAAGGTGGGGCACTGGAAGAGGAACTGCAAGGTTTACCTTGCAGAAATGAAAAAGAAGAAAGATAGTGAGACTGTCGCTTCTGGTTCAGGTATGTTCATGATTGAAGTGAATATGTCAATAAATCAAAATTCTACTTGGGTATTAGATACCGCCTGTGGTTCTCACATTTGCAATTCGTTGCAGGGACTAAGGAGAAGTAGGACTCTCGAGGAAGAGGAGGTGATTCTACGGATGGGAAATGGAGCAAGAGTTGTTGCTGAATCTGTAGGATCGTTTGATTTACATATGCCTACGGGCAAGACTATTGTTTTAAATAATTGTTATTTTGTTCCCTCGATTGTGAGGAATATTATTTCTATTCCCATGTTAGACTTGGATGGATTTTCGTTTGTTATTAAGAATAATGAATGTTCAATTCTTAGAGATAATGTTCTTTATGGTAGTGGTATTTTAAATAATGGTCTATATGTGTGTGACATAGAGCATGATTTACTACAAATTGAACATACTAATAAAAGGAAAAGGGATGATGAAAATCTCACCTATTTGTGGCACTGCAGACTTGGTCATATTAGTGAAAATAGACTTCGGACATTGCATAAGGAAGGGTTACTTGACCCCTTTGATTTTGAATCATATCCTACATGCGAGTCTTGTCTATTGGGTAAAATGACCAAATCTCCATTTAGTGGACATGGAGAGAGGGCTGCAGAATTGCTAGGACTGGTACACACAGATGTATGTGGACCGATGTCTACGCAAGCCATGGGCGGATTTTCGTACTTCATTACTTTCATAGATGATCGATCTAGATTCGGATATGTGTATTTGATGAAACACAAGTCTGAGGCCTTTGAAAAGTTCAAAGAATATAAGAATGAAGTGGAGAAACAAACCAAACGTAGTATTAAAACTCTTCGATCAGATCGAGGTGGTGAATACTTGAGTGGAGAATTTCTAGATTATCTCAAAGAAAATGGTATAGTCTCTCAGTGGACTCCTCCATATACTCCACAGTTGAATGGAGTATCTGAAAGGAGAAATCGAACTTTGTTAGACATGGTTCGGTCCATGATGAGCTATGCAAATCTTCCAGTATTCCTTTGGGGTTATGCATTGGAAACCTCAGCATATTTACTGAATAAGGTGCCTTCCAAATCTGTTCCTCAAACTCCATATGAGATATGGAAAGAAAGGAAACCGAGTCTTAAACACGTTAAGATTTGGGGATGTCCGGCTTATGTCAAGAAAGTTGACCCTGATAAGCTGGAATCTCGATCCGTGAAATGTAGTTTTGTGGGATATCCTAAAGAAACTTTAGGGTATTACTTCTACACCAATCATAGTGTATTTGTCTCCAGACATGCTACCTTCTTGGAAAAACAGTTTATCCTAGAAGGAAACAGTGGGAGCAAAATAGAACTTAATGAAGTTCAAGAAGCACAAACTACTACGGTTCAAGAGGAAACACCTGTTCAGACTGAACAACCTTCTGTGGTACAGCCCATTCGTAGGTCAGAAAGAGTGTCTCGCCAACCTGAGAGGTATTATGGCCTTGTCATTGAGAATGACAATGAGTTATCAATCGTTGATGATGACGACCCTATGACCTATAATGAGGCTATGAGTAGTGTTGACTCAGAGAAATGGCAGAGTGCCATGAAATCCGAAATGGATTCTATGTATGCCAACCAAGTATGGACTTTGGTTGAAGCACCAGAGGATGTGAATCCTATTGGATGCAAATGGGTATACAAAAGAAAGATTGGAGCAGATGGCCAGGTGGAGACCTATAAGGCCAGGCTCGTGGCAAAAGGATTCAGACAAAGGCAAGGGATTGACTTTGATGAAACTTTTTCGCCTGTAGCCCTGTTAAAATCAATTCGGATTTTGCTTGCGATTGCTGCTTACTACGACTATGAGATCTGGCAAATGGACGTGAAAACGGCCTTCCTCAATGGGAAACTTGAAGAGGAAGTGTATATGACACAGCCAGAGGGGTTTGTTTCTAAAGGGAATGAACACCTAGTGTGTAAGCTGCTAAGGACCATATATGGATTAAAGCAAGCTTCTCGTAGATGGAACATTCGTTTTGATGAGACAATCAAAGAGTTTGATTTTATCAAGAACATAGATGAACCATGTGTCTACAAGAAGGTTAGTGGGAGCGCGGTAACATTTCTTGTATTGTATGTGGATGACATACTTCTTATAGGAAATGATATACCGATGCTGCAATCAGTCAAAGTGTGGTTATCAAAGAACTTCACTATGAAGGACTTGGGTGAAGCATCCTACATTCTCGGTATGAAGATCTATAGAGATAGATCTAGAAGAATGATAGGTCTTACCCAGGGTACATACATCGAGAAAGTGCTTAAAAGGTTTAGCATGGAAAACTCCAAGAGAGGTCTCATACCGATGAGCCATGGAGTATCCCTTTCCGAAAAGATGTCTCCTAAGACACCTGAGGAAAGAGAGCGCATGAGTAAGATTCCTTATGCTTCAGCAATAGGATCTATCATGTACGCGATGTTATGTACTAGGCCTGATGTTGCTTATTCAATTAGTGTGACAAGCAGATATCAGTCCAATCCAGGTGAAGACCACTGGAAAGCAGTGAAGAACATCCTTAAGTACTTGCGAAGGACTAAGGATATTTTTCTTGTTTTTGGTGGATCTGAATTGAAAATAGAGGGTTATACTGACTCTAGTTTTCAATCAGAAAGTGATAGCAAATCCATGTCAGGGTATGTGTTTACTTTGAATGGTGGTGCGATTAGTTGGAAGAGTTCCAAACAGTCGACAACGGCTGACTCCACAGCGGAAGCAGAGTATATAGCTGCAAGTGAGGCTGCAAAAGAAGCCGTTTGGATGAGGAAATTTGTTTCTGAGTTGGGAGTTGTTCCAAGCATTGAAGAGCCTATTGTGTTGTATTGTGATAACAATGCAGCAATAGCACAAGCCAAGGAACCTAGGTCTCATAAAAATTCCAAACATGTTTTGCGGCGCTTTCATTTGATTAGGGAGATCATTGAAAGGGGAGATGTCAAGGTTGAGAGAGTTGACACACATAACAACATAGCAGACCCACTCACAAAGTCATTGTCTCAGATTCACTTTGATCGTCATAAAGAGAAGATGGGTATTAGATACCAGGGTGATTGGCTTTAGTTCAAGTGGGAGATTGAAAGTGTTTGTCCTAAATCCAATCATGTATGATGAGTTAGGAAGAACTTTCATGTATTCTTGTTTGATTTCATTAATAATAATAAAAGACTTGTTTTGATTTTATTACGGGCATTATCTGTTTAAAGTGTTTTAAATAAGATGTTCCATAGTTTAGAGTAAAGCTTCTATAATTATAATGAGATTATAATAGTGAGATCTAGAAGATGATAACTCTAGACTTAAACAGTTCCTGATCATAGGATAACTAATCGGAAGTTAGTGAATCCGCAAAGATCGGTACATATTATGCTTGCTCCCGTCAGGAGGATGTCTGTTCTCATAGGCATTTGTGTGGTGACACTATAGCTAGTATGTAGGTGCTTATTAGGGAATAAGTTCACTGAACATGACTCGATAAGTTGGACAACTAATAGAGTTTACTCATGTGTCAATAGTTATTCACTGAGTGATAGTTGTACAAGTGTCCTTAGACTTGAGATCGTTAAAGTTATCTTATATATAATGAACTGTGCTTTGGTTTAGTCCTTAGTCTCAAGGACATACATTAGGTCTATTCTGGGCACAGGGATTTATGTATGGAGATAGTTAACGATTAATAAAGAATCTACCCCTTCCAGTAAGGAAGTGAATATCCTATGTTATTCTTAGTATGCGAGTTCTGGAATCTCTGGCCAGAGTGTATGAAATTAGAAAGGAGTTTCTAATTTGCATTAATATGAACTTTGCATTATGAATAAGAAATCATATGATTAAATTTGATAGGCTTGACACGAGATCCATGCCTTGTATTTAATCGGGATATTGTAGGGTAGAAGGAATTGATTGTACGGTAACTAGTCACTGACAGGTTCTTGGTATTCTAAGCAGTGAATTCATATTATCCGGATAGTCGCGATATGTTGAGAAGCATCACTCACGATGTAGAATAAATATAATTAATCAGTTAATTATATTTAATGAATTATTAGAATTCATATAAATAATAAATAAAATGTTTACTATTATTTATTTCTACTACCGGCTTAATATTGAACCTACAGGGTCACACCATAAAAAGATTAATTTATTGATGAAGGTATTTTGAGAGAGCAAGGTGTTTTAATAATGATTAAAATTGTTTTAATTATTATTTAACATTTTATAAGATAAAGTGTAGGATTTATATATTAATATATAATGATATATTAATTATGAAAACCCTACATGAGCCCTATAAATAGAATGAGATGAGAATGAGTTTACATACTTTTGGTTTTTGTGAAAAACCTAGTTGCCTCCCTCATCTTCTTCATCTCTCTCTCTCTCTCTCTCTCTCAAACCTCCATTTTTATAAAAGCTTAGTTTTATAAAAAGCTTCGTCGAAGAATTAATCTTGGTGGATACCGGTAGAGTGCTTCACACTCTGAGGAGCAACTGCTAAAACACCATTTTTGTAAAGCTTCGATTTCAAGGTATGGTTACGAATCCCTCGTATTTCATTTTTACATGATTTTCTATATGTGCGATATATGGTTTTACGGAAATAATTGTTATTTGCGCTTCCGCTCATTCGAAAATTCCTTCACATGGAACAACCCAAGCATGAATAACATGTATGCTAAGCTTTCACAAATGCATGTACCAAGTATTTATGCAAATGAGCATCTATCTAACCCTATCACTCAAGCATCTACACCTAAGTTGAAGAATGCTAAGAGTGCAAAGTCAAAGGCTAACAAGAAAGGACCCAAGGAAGCTTGGGTACCAAAATCAACTTGATTCATTTTTGGAATGTGTGCAGGGAAACGGAAGGAATCTATGGTACCTAGATAGTGGATGCTCTAGGCACATGACAGGAGATTCAACCCTGCTCACAGAGTTCAAGGAAGGAGATGGCCCTAGAATTACCTTTGGAGATGACAGCAAAGGATATACTAAGGGATATGGCTTGATTTCAAAAGACAATGTCATCATTGAAGAAGTGGCCTTAGTTGAAGGTTTGAAGCACAATTTGCTGAGTATCAGTCAGATTTGTGACAAAGACTATGAAGTAAGGTTCACAAAAGAAGCCTGTGTTGTTTCTGCCAAGGAAGACAACAATGTGGTATTGACAGGCTTTAGGAAAGGAAATGTTTACATAGCTGACTTCAATTCCGCATGCTCAGAATCCATTACTTGTCTCTTCAGCAAAGCTAGTAAGGATGAGAGTTGGCTATGGCATAAGAAGCTGTCACATTTGAATTTTAAAGTTATGAATGACTTGGTAAGAAAGGATCTTGCTAGAGGAATCCCTCAATTGGAATTTATCAAAGATGGACTGTGTGATGCCTACCAATTAGGGAAACAACAGAAATCATCCTTCAAGAGCAAGACAGAGTCATCCATTGTTAAGCCACTTCAATTGCTGCATATGGACTTATTTGGTCCAGTAAATGTCATGTCTATTTCAAAGAAGAAATACTGTCTGGTGATTGTAGATGATTTTTCTAAGTTTACAAGGACCTTCTTCCTGCACTCCAAGGATTGTGCAAGTGAAATCATCATCACTCACCTCAGAATACTAAACAATGGTTCTGAAGACAAAGTAAAATGAATCAGGAGTGACAATGGCACTTAATTCAAAAATTCCACAATGAAGATCTTCTGTGAAGAGAACGGAATTGTCCATGAGTTTTCTGCTGCTAGAACACCACAACAAAATGGGGTTGTTGAAAGGAAAAACGGAACTCTCATTGAAGCAGCTAGAACAATGCTAAGTGAATCATGATTGCCAATATATTTCTGGGCTGAAGCTGTCAACACTGCCTGTTTCACTCAGAATATTTTCTTGGTCAATCAAGCTAGAGGAATAACTCCTTATCAGTTGTTAACCAACAAGAAACCAACTTTAGCTTTCCTTCATGTCTTTGGATGTAAGTGTTTTGTACTAAGGAATCATGGAGATAACTTGGGCAAATTTGAAGCAAAGGCAGATGAAGCTATTTTTGTTGGATATGCAGCAGGGAAAGCCTATAAAGTCTACAATCTAAGAACCAACATTGTTATGGAATCTGTACATGTTGTGTTTAATGATCAAAAGATTCTAGGTCTAAATGATGGAGGCTCCCATGAAAAGTTGGAATTTGAGAATGAGGTAGAAGGAAGAATGTACAATGATGATGATGAGGAAAATGAAGATCATGACCATGAAAATTCACCAAGAGTTGTTGGCCCAACTAGAAGTGATGCTCACACTGGAAATGAAGCATCCGTTGACAATCATATTGGAGCATCCGATGCATCCATTGACATGCATTCTCATGCATCCGTCGACAGGCAAAATGGAGCATCCGTTGATAGATAAGGAGATGCATCCGTTGACAGTCCCCTTCATAATTCCGCAAGGACAACAAACTCAGGGGGAGTTTCTCAAAGTCAAAACTCAATGACCAATCAACAAGATCATGCTCATACAGATGAAGCGACCTCATCCAGATCAAATCTTCCACCTTCAAGAAAATGGATTAGAGATCATCCATTTGAGTTAATCATTGGTGAATCAAATTCAAGAGTCCAAACTAGGAGGGCCACTCAAGCAGAATGCCTATACAGTAGTTTCCTGTCTCAAGAGGAACCTAAGAAAGTGGAAGATGCCCTTCTAGATCCAGATTGGGTCTTAGCAATGCAAGAAGAGCTAAACCAATTTGAAAGAAATAAAGTATGGAAGCTTGTGCCCAAACCTGATGATAGAAGTGTCATAGGTACTAAATGGGTTCTCAAGAATAAGACAGATGAAAATGGCATAATTGTGAGGAATAAAGCTAGATTAGTGGCAAAGGGTTATTCTCAAGAAGAAGGGATAGATTTTGATGAAACTTTTGCTCCAGTGGAAAGACTTGAGGCAATTAGAATCTTCCTAGCCTATGCAGCACATGCCAATTTCACAGTCTATTAGATGGATGTCAAAAGTGCCTTTCTAAATGGGGAACTGGAAGAAGAGGTCTATGTCCATCAACCTCCTGGCTTTGAAGATCCAGAATTTCCAGAATATGTATATCTTCTCATGAAATCACTTTATGGTTTGAAGCAAGCACCAAGAGCCTGGTATGACACTTTATCTCACTTTCTTTTGGAGAATCACTTCATTAGAGGTACAGTAGATAAAACCTTATTTCATAGGAATATCAATGGCTCTTCAATACTTGTTCAAATCTATGTAGATGATATTATTTTTGGGTCTACAGATGAGAAGCTTTGCAAAAGTTTTGCCAAACTTATGCAAAGTAGGTATGAAATGAGCATGATGGGTGAATTAACTTACTTTCTTGGCTTACAAGTAAAGCAAGTTAATGAGGGCATTTTCATAAGTCAAACAAAATATATTTATGATCTTTTAAAGAAATTTGACTTAATGGATTGTACCTCTGCAAAAACACCTATGGCCACTACAACTAAGCTTGAGTTGAATACTAAGGAAAAGTCTGTGGACATCTCAAGCTATAGAGGCATGGTAGGTTCACTTCTATACCTAACAGCTAGTAAACCTGATATAATGTTTTCTACTTATCTTTGTGCTAGATTTCAAGCTGACCCTAGAGAGTCTCACTTGATAGCTATTAAGAGAATTTTCAGGTATCTCAAGGGAACACCAAACCTTGGCATTTGGTACCCAAGAGATTCTGGTTTTGATCTAATTGGGTACTCAGATGCAGATTATGCAGGTTGCAGAATTGATAGGAAAAGTACAACAGGTTCCTGTCAATTTCTAGGAAATAGGCTTGTTTCATGGTTCAGTAAGAAACAGAACTCAGTCTCCACTTCTACAGCTGAAGCTGAGTACATTGCTGCTGGAAGTTGTTGTGCACAGATTCTATGGATAAAAAATCAACTTATTGACTATGGTCTAAAGTTAAGAAGATTCCAATTTTCTGTGACAACACAAGTGCTATTGCCATCACAGGGAATCCAGTGCAACATTCGAGAACCAAGCATATTGACATCAAATAGCACTTCATTAGAGAGCATGTGATGAATGGTACAGTAGAAATGCACTTTGTGCCAAGTGAAATGCAGCTTGTAGATATCTTCACCAAGCCTCTTGATGAATCCACATTCACAAGATTGGTAGGTGAACTAGGTATGCTTAATTTGTCATAATTCCTAGTGATATTTGATCTTACTACTTTGCAGCTAGAAATGTGTTTTGATTTACTTGAGAATTAAAAACTCTCAGAAAAATTTTCTACAGAAATTTTGTCTAAGGCAAAATTATCTTATCAACGGATATCCTTTTACCCGTTGGTAGTATAAACACATTACTAGATTTTCGTATATCAACGGATAACAGGTTGTCCACAACATCGACGGATAAACTGTTTCTCAACCGTTCATCCTATATCCGTTGATATACATATTCTCTTTTAAATATAGCCATTGGTAAACATGTATATATAGGCATGGCTGTATTTATTTTCTTTTATTAACTGACAGTTACTTTTGACCAATGGGTAATAACTTTTAATTATTTCATTTTCAACTCTAGAAAAATATAAAAGGCTGTCTTGTGCTCTCACATCTCACTTTTATCCACTCTCAAGATTCTCATAAGTTGTTAAATATAATTGATATGGTTAATATCAGTGTTTAAGTTTTGTAGGGAAAAACAGAGTTTAAACATGAAGCAGTCAGAGTTTAGTTAAACTCTGACGGTTAGAAGCTGAACAGAGTTTGCTATACGCTGACATTGGAAGCTCGACAGAGTTTGTTAAACTCTGTCTGGAGGCAGCGTCTACTTGTCAACAATGATTAAAGATTAATTATGGAAGCAATATCTTTGAAGATTGGATAGCTGTCAAAGAGATTGAGTTGACTAAGGAGACGAGTAGCAATCGTAATTGATATCAATTGTATAGCTAATTTATAGGAGTATCAATTATCGATTGTATAGTAGCTGTATACTTTATAAATACAGTTAGGTTAACCCTAGAAGGGTATCGATCGTGTAACACAATATCTTTTCATTGTAACCTAAGCAGCTCTCTGTGATAATTTACATCACTGAGAGAGAAGTTAATTTCAAACATTTTTTAAAGCTTTTAAAGAACTTATTGTTATTCTCTCATACTTAGTTGATTATAAGTGTGTATTCGGCCTAACAATTGGTATCTGAGCTTGATCTATTAATTTAATACAGTTTAAGATCCACACACACACACAACTATAATCAATGGCGGAAATTCCTCCCCCTACATCAGGCTCTAGTGCTGAGAAGGCTCAACCTGCAACTGTGAGTCGATATGAAACAATCAGGGTTCCTATTCTTAAGCCAGCAGAATACTCAACCTGGAAGGTGAAAATGGCCATGTTTCTGGAAGCTACAGATCCAGAATATCTTGACAGAATTTATGAAGGCCCTCATAAGCCTACAAAATTATCTGTTGTTGTTGTTGGACAGGAAGCTAAATCTATTCCAAAGGAGAAGAAAGATTTGACTCCTGAGGATATTTCATCCATTGGAAAGGATGCAAAGGTTAGACATCTCCTTCATAGTTCTTTGGATAATGTTATGTCTAACAAAGTGATCAATTGTAAAACTGCAAAAGAGATTTGGGATGCTCTAGAGGTTAGATGTGAGGGAACTGCTACAATTAAGAAGAATAGACGGAACATACTCACACAGGAGTATAAACACATTGAGGCTAAATCTGAAGAATCAATGACAGAAACCTTTGACAGATTCTGTAAGCTACTTAATGATCTGTCACTGGTTAATAAAGAATATGATCTAGAAGATTCAAATCTCAAGTTTCTTCTTTCTCTACCTGAAAAGTGGGATGTTAAAACAACCACTATTAGAGACAATTATGATCTGGCTGATACTAATATTGATGAGATCTATGGGATGCTCAAAACTCATGAACTAGAAATGGAACAGAGAAGCAAAAGATCAGGTAGAAAGTCAAAATCTGTTGCTCTAAGAGTTGAAAAAAGACCCTCAAAGAAGGAAGCATTCAGGAAGAAGGCAAAAGGAAAAGCCTTGGTCATTCATTCTGAAAGTGAGTCATCAAAATCTGATGTTGACTCAAATGCAGATGAATCATCTGATTCTGAAGATAATGAGGAAATGATGGAAATGGCTGCTTTGATGGTAAAGACTTTCAAGAAGATGGGTTTCAAGAACTTCAAGAAAGGAAAGAAATTCTCCAAGAATGATTCAAAGTTTGACAAGAAGAATTTCAGAAAATCTGAGCGAAAGGATACCAAATATGGGAAAAGAGACAAGTCTGAGATTCAATGCTACAAGTGTAAGGAGATGGGTCATTATGCTCCTGAGTGCAAGAAGGGTAAAACTGAGAAGGCACTCTTCACTAAAGGCAGAGATTGGGCAGATACCTCTGACTCAGATGAGGATGTAAACTATGCTCTCATGGCTACTACTGTTGATGAAGCTGTAGATTCTGAAAACAAGGTACCTCTAACTACCTATGCTTATAACATTGATGATATAACTGAATTAAGAATTTATCTTAAGTTCTTGCATATCAGTTATAGGGATCAGACTTTAGAGAATGAGAGAATCAAAAATGAGAATTCTGAACTTAAAGAGAGAAATAAGGTTGTAGAAGAGAAACTTGTTAAGATGCAGCAAGTTCAAAAGGAGAGAGATGATGCTGTCTATCTTGAACAAGAGTTTTTAAGTCAGTATAAACAACTAGAATCTGAGTTGGAAAAGGCAAATCACATTATTAAAACTTGGACTCACTCAGGAAAAGACACACAAGAAGTTTTTCAATCTAACACTGTAGGTCTAGGTTATTCTGAGAAAGATGAACTTAGATTTCAGAATACAGTTAAGATTAGACCACCTCTTCCACCTAAGAAATTTGGAACATTTGTTAATGGAATAAATGAACCTAGATTTTAAGGGGGAAAAGAAGCTGTTAAGAATGAACCAGTAAAAACTAATGTTAAACAGGTTAATATTGGTTTAATGACAGATAAACAACTTAAGCATAAGCTTAAGGAGTTAAAATCTGTTAAGAAACAGAAAGTGTCTAGAAAGAACAGAAATGGTAAAGTAGGCATTACTCAAGGCAACTATCCAATGCTTGCTACTTTAGCTCCAAGAAAGACATGTCATAACTGTGGTAGTACTAACCATCTTGCTAGTTTTTGCTGGAAGAACAAAGACATTAATTCTTTACCTTCCAAGTCTGAAGTAAAGAAAGATAATGTTAGAACTAAACCACAGACTTTATGCAAACACTGTGGAAGCACTTGGCATTCTATTTATACTTGCAGAAATTATCATGCTATTTATCATAATTACTATGAACTGAAACCTAATCTGAAATGGGTTAGAGTTAATTCTGCAAGTGTAAACTCTGATAAAGTTAGCTTAAATTCTGATAATGAAAATTCCGCTACTAAAGCTAACAGAATTAAGAAAGCCAAAGGATCCAAGCAAGTCTGGATCCTTAAATCTAATCCTCAGTAATTGTTTGTGATTGCAGGGCATCAGGGAAAGCATCCTAGTAGTGGACAGTGGATGTTCAGGACACATGACTGGAAATAAAGCCCTGCTATCAGAGTATGTGGAGAAGGCTGGCCCAAAAGTTTCCTATGGAGATGGCAACATAGGACATACTCTGGGATATGGCAATATTAATCTTGGAAGTGTCATCATCACAAATGTAGCTCTGGTTCAAGGACTCAAGCATGATCTGCTATCTGTGAGTCAAATCTGTGACAGAGGTTTTCATGTAGATTTTCAACCTGAATACTGTGAGGTTATCAGCAAAACCTCAGGGAAAGTTGTTTTAGTTGGACAAAGACTCAACAATATCTATGAAGCAAGCTTGTTGACAAACTCTGATGGAAAAACAATGTGCCTGTCAACAAGAATGTCAAATGAAGAGAGTTGGAATTGGCATAAGAAACTCTCTCATTTGAATCTGAACAACATCAATGAGCTGATAAGAAAGGATCTTGTTAGAGGACTTCCAAAGTCCTTACTAAATGTTGATGGTCTGTGAGATTCATGTCAAAAGGCCAAACAGAGGAAGACCTCTTTCAAGAGCAAGTCTGAATCTTCAATTGTTGATTCATATCATCTGTTACATGTTGATCTTTTTGGACCAGTAAATGTCTTGTCAATTGGAAGAAAGAAATATGCTCTAGTTATTGTTGATGAATATACCAGATACACTTGGGTGCATTTTCTAGCAAAGAAGGATGAAACTGCATTAACACTGATGGAGCATGTAAAGCTACTGGACAAAGGATCAAAACACAAAGTCAAAATAATCAGAAGTGATAATGGAACTGAATTCAGAAATACTACAATGGAAGAATTCTGCAAGAACAGAGGAGTGAAGCAAGAATTTTCTGCACCTGGTACACCACAGCAAAATGGTGTAGTTGAGAGGAAGAACAGAACCTTGATAGAAGCTGCAAGAACTATGCTTGATGAAGCAAAATTACCAACCTATTTCTGGGCAGAAGCAGTTCAAACTGCTTGTTTTACTCAAAATGCAACACTGATCAACAAGCATGGAAAAACACCATATGAGATGGTGAGGGAAAAGAAGCCAAACCTGAAATATTTTCATATTTTTGGGTGCAAATGCTTTGTGCTGAAAACTCATCCTGAACAGTTGACCAAATTTGAGTTGAAAGTAGATGAAGGAATTTTTGTTGGCTATCCAGTGTCAACCAAGGCATTCAGAGTTTACAATCTGAGAACAAGGGTGATTATGGAATCTATTCATGTGTCATTTGATGACAGAAAAATCACTGGACTTGAAGATGTTGATGAACATGATTAATTGCATTTCGAAAATGAAGATCTAATCTCTGATGAAATAAACTCTGATGACACTAGTCCAACAAACTCTGTTGCTGCAAACTCTGAACCTCTACTGGTACACACAGAAGAAATAGTATAGTCTGAACAAAGAGGAGAACCAGTTGAGGGGGAGCATGATCAGAGTGATGACTCAAATTCTGATAGTGAGTCAACTGAAAATTCTGGATCAAACTCAAACTCTGATGACTCAAACTCTGAAAGTCCAAATTCTGACAGTTCAAACTCCGTGAGATCAAATTCATGGGGAGCCTCAGCGAATGAAGGAAAGCATCAAGATAATCAGGAGAACATTGATCAAGGGGGAGGATCAACTATTGATAGAAGTCATTTACCTACAGCTAGGAAATGGACAAAATCACATACACCTGATTTAATCATTGGAGATCCAGATGCAAAAGTTAGGACAAGAAGTGCTACAACAAATGAATGTCTGTTCCATGCATTTCTGTCCAAATCTGAACCAAAGAAAGTGGAAGAAGCTCTTCAAGTTGCTGACTGGATAACAGCAATGCAGGAGGAGTTAAATGAATTTGAGAGAAATGAAGTATGGACCCTTGTACCTAGACCAAAGAATAGATCTGTTGTTGGTACTAGATGGGTTTTCAGAAACAAAACTGACAGTGATGGGGTTGTTACAAGAAACAAAGCCAGACTTGTGGCCAAAGGCTATTCACAGCAAGAAGGAATAGACTATGATGAAAATTTTGCTCCAGTTGCAAGATTAGAGGCAATAAGAATCTTTCTAGCATATGCTTCTCACAAGAAATTCAAGGTTTTTCAAATGGATGTGAAGAGTGCTTTTCTGAATGGAAAACTTGAAGAAGAAGTGTTTGTTGAACAACCACCAGGATTTGTAGATCCCAAGTATACAGATTATGTCTACAGGCTTGACAAGCCACTCCATGGACTTAAACAGGCACCTAGAGCATGGTATGAAACTCTGGCTCAATTTCTTTTAGAAAGTGGGTTCCACAGAGGTACAATTGATAAAACCTTGTTCTATTTCAATCTTGGTAGTGATCTGTTATTAGTTCAAATATATGTAGATGACATAATCTTTGGATCTACTAATGATAAACTCTGTAAGAAGTTTGCCAAGCTCATGCAGTCTATGTATCAAATGAGCATGATGGGAGAACTCCCTTATTTTCTAGGGCTACAGGTGAAGCAAACAGATGATGGAATTTTTATCAATCAAGCAAAATATACCAGAAATCTTCTAAAGAAATTTGGCATGCTTGACTGCTCATCTGCCACAACTCCTACGGCAATAGCAACAAAGTTGGATAGAGACACAGGCTCACTAGTGGATATGACAAACTATAGAGGAATGATTGGGTCACTTCTTTATTTAACAGCTAGCAGACCTGACATCATGTATGCAACATGTCTTTGTGCAAGATTTCAGGCAGATCCAAGAGAACCACATCTAACAGCTGTGAAGAGAATCTTCAAATATCTTAAGGGAACCATAACTTTAGGCTTGTGGTATCCAAGAGAATCAGACTTCCAGCTTCTTGGTTACTCTGATGCAGACTTTGCAGGTTGTAAGATAGACAGAAAAAGTACTAGTGGAAGTTGTCAATTTCTTGGTGATAGAATTGTTTCTTGGTACAGCAAGAAACAGAAATCAATCTCTACATCTACAGCTGAAGCATTGTTAATAGTATTTTTGTTGTTCGTTCGCAGGGAAGGACTGAATGTAATATCAAGTTCAAGTATCTTATCTCTCACAATTTAGAAGTGTAGAAGAATGTTTGGTTTGTTTATAAACTAAATTAAACTAATTATCAATTGAGAATAAAATATATGAGGAAAACAATCCAAGAACTGGGGTTCTTCACTTGGTTTCAATGCACATTCAATATATATGTGACATCTACGTTCTTACTCTGCTGAAAACAATTCTTCTAAGGTTATAATGTTCTCTTCCAAGATACAATATAGTGTCTACAATTACACCTTAATTTTCACTTCCGTGATACAATCAAAGTACAATCATAAACTATTACGCAATAAGAATTATAAGTCTCACAACTCTCCTATTAATCTTCCAATCAAATATTCGAGTTATGTCTGTTAAATCCTGTACTAAAATTGAAACTCCTCTTCCAAGTTATTACAATCCCTAAAATCCAATCAAAGGTTCATGACTCCCCTAATTGTGTTAAGCCCTCAATAACAGATCAGCAAAGCAAGAAAATCATAGATAATTAAACAGGCAAGAATACCAAGGAATACTACCCAAATTCTCAGATTAGAGAATTAGTTACACATGATTAAATTAAAAAAACAAGAATTAATAGAAGAAATCATAATTAGAAGAATATAGAAAAAACCTTTAATCTTCAATCTTCAAAGAAAATAATAGTTCTCCAGAAAAAATCCTAAAAGCTGCGTACAAATTGTATCTCTCTAACAATGAATCCCCTTTTTCCCATCCCTAGATGTGTTTATATAGATACTCCTAATCTTGCCCAACAAGCAATTACCTTCTATTACAATTAGAATTTAAAGAAGGTACCAAAACTGCCCAGAATACAATTAGAATTAGAAAAATGGCAAAACAGTAAATTCATGGCCTTCTTTTATAAGAAAACGTGCGCGACATTAATGATCACATTCCTTGCACGTGCTTTCTATCCCAGGTTGTAGAAAATCTCTCAAGCTTCGCGTGGGCAGTAAGATCGCTGAAAACGGACTTCTAGAACTCCAGATATGGCCAAAACAGTATAAGCTGCGCAGCCTTCCCGGAAAATCCGAATTTTAATCAAATAAATCTCCAAAAACAATAGAAGCATCAACTTTAATCAACATTCTCGTAAATCTGCACAACTAAGCAAAACACATCAAAACTACAACATCTTGAGTCCAAAACAATCAATTTAAGCCGAACTGAGGCATTCCAAGTGGATATAAAATCCACTTATCAAACCCCCAAACTTAAACTGATGCTTGTCCTCAAGCATAAACAATTACAACTAACTAACTAGTACCACTTCCGTAGGTGATCACGGTTGCATTTGGCATATGCAACAAGCCCTTTAAACCCCTAGGCAGCCCTAGTGGACGAGTAAGGTCTCGTGAGGGCCTATAGCGAATGTACCCACAAAATCCATTTAACCTAACGCAATGCAATGCATGAATGCAACTAATATGAAAAATGCAACGATCCCCTTCAATCTAACCAAAACCAACTAGCAAGCAAATATCTCAAAAAATGCAACTAACTCCAAATAGAGCTCGACCAAGTTCCCGTATACTAACATTACATGAACAGAAACGTGCGTGTGTGCAATGCTCATCAGAAATACTCCCAAAACTAGGTCAAAAATCATACATGTTCTTCGCCAAGACAATCACAGGTTTATAAATAGAATAGACTGTAGACACTTCATAACCTAAGAACACCTTCATCCTTATCCAAGGTAGACAGAAATTCATGCTTTATTACTACTACTACGACACATATGTACAATCATGCTTATTTAACCGTGCAATGGATGAGACCCCAAAAGGCTTATACAATAATACCCATGTAGCGAGTGTTAGGTCAGTGGATCCCAGACTATAAAAGCCTTAGGTCACTAGGACTAAGTCCCCTCAGACTTAATTACTCGAGTATTAAAGAGCTCACTCTGGTTAATTTTGCATATAAACAATTTATTGACTCTTTTTTTTTCTTTTTTCTGTTTTTTTTTCTGTTTTTTTTTCTGTTTTTTTTTCTCTTTTTGCAATCTGGAATGAGAATTCTCAATTCTAACCCTAGACTACTCATATAAATATGAGCCGGCTACTAGCCATTTGGCGCCTAGCCATTATTGACAATTATTTACAATTTAAGCATGAAATCCCTGTTTTCCCCCAAACTTAGACTTAAGTGATCCAGGCCATCAAGGGAATAACGAAAATTCTAAATATAATCAAGTGATTAAATCTCAAAACATTCAAACAAGCATGACCTCAACCTAGCCCAAAAGCACCCAATGAGACTGTGAAATTAGTTTTGTTTCTGAAACACATAAGTCAATTTCATAGAAACTATAAGTCAACCCTCTATTCATCATTACCACACTCAGTTAGACACCTACCTACCAATCAGAATTAGCTCGTCTTAAGGGATCATGAAATATGCATGCTATGCAAATGCAACTAAAATGGACTCACATGGTATACAGAAATAAAAACAGAATGTCCTACATGAAACAAACGTAGATAACACGAACATACATGCATGAACTATCACTAATATGCAAAGCATGAAATTCTACATGAACACATAATAATACAACAACTACTAATCCCTCAAAACACCCCCAAACTTGAAAGATTCAATGTCCGCATTGAATGGAAGTAAATACAAGGGCAAGTAGAAAACATACCTACTCGTCCTCACTCTCGGATGAATCAGAATCTGGCGGTGGACACGGTGTACGAGCTCCATAGACTGGCCATCGAACCTGAATACTACAAAAACCCCAATTGACAAGAACACAAATTCGTAATAAAAAAATAAGATTAGAGAAAAACCCAATACGAATCAAAGAGGTGAACTTGCAACTAATTCCTCTTTAGAATTGAATTTTTAGAGATTTAAAGAAATATAAGAGGAATTGGATTTGTATGTATAGGTGGTATAAATATAATGGAGTGAAAGGATGAAAATAAAAATTTGAATGTGTAAAGGAGAAATTTGAGTAGGTATGAAATTTGATGTATGATAGAAATAGAAAAAAAAAAATAATAATAGGAATAATAATAATAATAATAATAATAGTAATAATAATAATAATAATAATAATAAATATGAATTAGAATAGATATAGGTTTAGAATTTTGAAGGAAATATGGAGGGTTTTGGAATTGAAATAGGAAAAGAATTAGATAAAATAGGGGTATAAATAGAATAAGAGGGGAAAAACCTTTTTTATATATATATATAACACGGCAGCTGAAAAAAAAACATCTCACAAGACTGTTACACGCGCAGACCACTGATTTTCGGGGGGAAAAAAATAATAATTCTGGGGGGCTGTCACGCAGGTGCAACCTGCGTTACAGGTGCGCAGACTGCACGACAGTCAGTAACGCAGGCGCAGCCTGCGTGTTAGAGGGTGTAACGCAGGCGCAGCCTGCGTTTCAGGTTGCTGCCTGCGCGAAAAAAACACTATTCAATTTTTTTTTTTAATAACACTCGGATTTTTTTTTTCAACACTCTCTCTCTTTTTTTTTCTACACTAATGCATGGGTTGCCTCCCACGAAGCGCATTTGTTTAATGTCGTTAGCCCGACTTATTCATACATAAAATCTTCAATGAGGAGAAAAAGCAAACAGATACACATATCTACGAATTCCTAATATAAGCATATTGTGCAAATAAACCTTAGCTTCATTGAAATGTACGAAAACTTTCAAGAACCTATCATGTTCAAGAGACTTGGAAACATCAAAATAGCTAGAAAAGTCGTCAGAATAATCATTATAAGTACGACTCATGTACTCCTCCCAAATCGGATCCTTATACTCTAAAGCAAGATTTTCAATTTCATCAATCTTAACTTCCTTCTCTTTCATAATTGGACACTCATCAATTTTAATCTCGTCTACCAATGTATTAAGCTCAAGATTTTCTAGATTTGGTAGAATTTCAATTGCATCCAAATTATCATTAATGCGCATGGGACAATTATCAACTACACAAGTAGACTCATCAGACACAACATTATCATCAATTGCTAAACAAGAATCATGGCATAGAGGAAAATTGACACAAGGGGGAGTTCGATAACAGCCGTCATGCCACACTTTACGAACTTCCAAAATAAAATTATTTAGTTTAGCATTCTCCTCGTACCAAGCTATTGAATCACATGGAATATCATTATCACTAGCAATTTCTAAAGGTGGGTCCTCAAAGTGATTAAAAACTCCCATCGAAAGTAAAGAAGGATCAGATTGAATTAAACTCGTATCAACATCATTGCACATATATGGATTAAGATCATCATGATATTGATTTTCTAAGGGAAATGAAAAGTCATTGCTAGGGGGATATGGAGCATAAAATGAATTCTCAGAATAGAACGAATTCACCTGATATGCATTACAATCCTCATAAGCATTGAATTGTGGGTAAGGATTGAAGTCTTGATATCGTTCTTGACAGTTGTAGAAATTCTGGGCGTTGTTCCAACCAAAGTTGTACTCCATCTAGTCTCTCTCCTCAAAACCTGTTTAGGTTGTCTACCTAAAAGAACCTGTAGACACACCAAAGAAAGAAAAACAAAAAGAAATAAAAGAAAAATATATACAAAGATAAAATCCAAACTACAAGAAACAATTAACTCAAAATCAATATTGCTGCCTTCCCCGGCAGCGGCGCCAATTTGTTAATAGTATTTTTGTTGTTCGTTCGCAGGGAAGGACTGAAGGTAATATCAAGTTCAAGTATCTTATCTCTCACAATTTAGAAGTGTAGAAGAATGTTTGGTTTGTTTATAAACTAAATTAAACTAATTATCAATTGAGAATAAAATATATGAGGAAAACAATCCAAGAACTGGGGTTCTTCACTTGGTTTCAATGCACATTCAATATATATGTGACATCTACGTTCTTACTCTGCTGAAAACAATTCTTCTAAGGTTATAATGTTCTCTTCCAAGATACAATATAGTGTCTACAATTACACCTTAATTGTCACTTCCGTGATACAATCAAAGTAAAATCATAAACTATTACGCACCAAGAATTATAAGTCTCACAACTCTCCTATTAATCTTCCAATCAAATATTCGAGTTATGTCTGTTAAATCCTGTACTAAAATTGCAACTCCTCTTCCAAGTTATTACAATCCCTAAAATCCAATCAAAGGTTCATGACTCCCCTAATTGTGTTAAGCCCTCAATAACAGATCAGCAAAGCAAGAAAATCACAGATAATTAAACAGGCATGAATACCAAGGAATACTACCCAAATTCTCAGATTAGAGAATTAGTTACACATGATTAAATTAACAAAACAAGAATTAATAGAAGAAATCATAATTAGAAGAATATAGAAAAAACCTTTAATCTTCAATCTTCAAAGAAAATAATAGTTCTCCAGAAAAAATCCTAAAAGCTGCGTACAAATTGTATCTCTCTAACAATGAATCCCCTTTTTCCCATCCCTAGATGTGTTTATATAGATACTCCTAATCTTGCCCAACAAGCAATTACCTTCTATTACAATTAGAATTTAAAGAAGGTACCAAAACTGCCCAGAATACAATTAGAATTAGAAAAATGGCAAAACAGTAAATTCATGGCCTTCTTTTATAAGAAAACGTGCGCGACATTAACGATCACACTCCTTGCACGTGCTTTCTATCCCAGGTTGTAGAAAATCTCTCAAGCTTCGCGTGGGCAGTAAGATCGCTGAAAACGGACTTCTAGAACTCCAGATATGGCCAAAACAGTATAAGCTGCGCAACCTTCCCGGAAAATCCGAATTTTAATCAAATAAATCTCCAAAAACAATAGAAGCATCAACTTTAATCAACATTCTCGTAAATCTGCACAACTAAGCAAAACACATCAAAACTACAACATCTTGAGTCCAAAACAATCAATTTAAGTCGAACTGAGGTATTCCAAGTGGATATAAAATCCACTTATCAAGCAGAGTATATTGCTGCTGGTAGCTGTTGTGCACAGATTCTATGGATGAAGAATCAATTACTGGATTATGGATTGAGGTACAGTAAAATACCTATTTATTGTGATAATCAAAGTGCTATTGCTATGACAGGTAATCCAGTACAGCATTCAATGACCAAGCACATCAGCATAAGGTACCATTTTATCAGAGAACATGTAGAAGAAGAAAACATTGAGCTTCATTTTGTGTCTACAGAACAACAGCTTGCAGATATCTTCACCAAGCCATTGAGTGAAGCAGTATTTACAAGGCTGGTAAATGAACTAGGAATGGTCTCTAGTTTTGACTAGAGATATTGGTTAGACTCAAAACTCTACTTATGTACTGTGTTGCTCATATTTCTGTGGTATGTTAATCTCTGATATGCAAACTCTTCTCAAAGAATGTTAAACTCTGGTAGCATGCTTTTAAGTCATACATTGTTAACTGTTGAATAAATTCTGAGAAACTCTGATAATATTTCTTTCTGAACATAAACACCGATGAAGATACATGTATGAAATATTATTCTCAGTAATTAGTCATGAATATTTCTAAGTTATCTGTGATCTAATCTTAAACTGTGCAGAAAGTTAACACAGCATGATGCTGTTCTATATTTATAGCATCTCTTACTTTATTTATCCTAAACTCTGAGTTTGTAAATACTGTGTGCATTGCCTCTCATAAATAATTTCTGATGTTGATGAGCTCTAAACTCTGTTCGTTTCTGATGTTAAATTTGATTCTGTTATTAGAATAACCCCAAAGCTAAACTATATAGATTTTTAGAACTCCTTTGAGATCATGTTTGTAACTAGGACAATCCAGGAACTTACTGGTACATAGTAAGGGCTAAAATTCTCTAATTTTTGGTGACTAGTCGAAAGCTAGGAAGACCCAAGAACTTATCAAATTGATAAGGGCTAAAATTATAGGATTTTTGGTGACTAGTTTCAACCTCTGATTACTGGAGAAAGTAAAAAAAAAAATTGGGGGTTATAGGTTAATTATTACTGTATATAAACTGTTTACTACAGAGTTTAGCATTCATCATATATTCAGTGTTTACTATGAGAGTTTGTGCATCCAGTGTTTACTGATTTATTTTATGGATTTTATGAAATACTAGATGCTCTAAATACTGATCTAGTAAACTCTGCTCTACACACACGTATATTCACAACTGTGCAGTGTTTGAAAGGATAACAGTAATTAAGTTGGAGAATTGATAAACACTGATGGATTTTGTTGAATACTCTAAGGTAATATTTTATTTCAGACAGTATATATACTTGGAGTACACAAAGAGTTTTTGACATTTGCATGTAATATTTGCCAGTTGTTTAATTATGTCAGACAGTTAAAGCTTATTGGAAATAGGAGAGAGAACAGCAGTAATAATAGGCATTATTACTGCGCGTGTAAATAACTGTTCCACTGTTTACGTGACACGTGTCCCACTCACACACTTAACAATAAATTGGTTGCGTGTTTAATGTCTAAAACGATTGGGTTTTGTTTTTCAATTACAGATCTAATCAAAATCATTTCATTATTCACTTTTTTATCTTTACAACCACAAACACACAACATCACACACAATTTCTCTGTTACTTTCACTTAAGCATTTTCACAAACACTTTTCCATATACTCTCTTCTGTCTTATACTGTTCTAATGGCAACCAAGAACTTTGTGGCTCAGGGATTAACTTTTGTTACCAACAATTATGCTACAATTCTAGACACTGCTAAAGCTCCATCATCATTTCATCTGATTCAAAACTTCTTAAGAGACTCTGAGATTGGTAAGGCTCTTGTTCAACCAGAGACACTCTCAGCCACACAAATCTCAATCTTCTGGAAAAACTCGATTTATGATGATGGTGGAGAGAATGGGACTCCATCAATTGTGTTTACCTTTGAAGACCAAGAGTTTGTCATAACTCCTACAACTGTTCGTGAGGTTCTGGATTTCGACACTCACACTTCATACTCTGTGGCAGTTGTGGGTCAATTGAAAGAAATTTTACAACTAATACGGTTTTCTGGTTCATTGGATAAGATTGGGGATGTCAAAAGGCCAGGGCTCAAGAAGGAGTGGAGCTTCTTCTTTGATTGCATTACTCGTGCATTTGGCAAAAAGGTCACCAACTGGGATGCAATTCCTGGTGAAAGTCTTCAAATCGGGTATTCTCTTCTTAATGGGAGCAATTTTGATTTTGGTCGTCTTGTACTTATGAATTTAGGTGAAAAACTTGCAGAGTCTAGTACAACTGTTTATTTCTCTCGTTTCTGTCAATGTTTATTCTCTGCCTGTTTACCAAATTTAACAATTGCTGATGAGGATGTTACACAACCTTTCCAATGTCATAAGAGAATGTTCTCTGATTTGACAAATAAGGATGCTAACAAAGAGCAAATACCAGAGTTTATCTATCCTCTTGCTCTCAGAAACTTCCTCAACCAACCACAAGAACAACAAGAACCACAAAATGAACAAATCATTGAACCTCCACAGTCACCACCTCAACCCATAAACACTGACCCACCTCAAACCATAAACACTGAGCCAATCACTACAACTACATCTCCAAAACCCCAATCTTCGTCACAACCTCAACCTCAACCACAATCAAAACCTAAGAAGCCAAAGAAAAGCAAGGCTATAAGGCCATCAAGAAAACAGAGGATGGCTGAAGCTTCTAAGCCAAAGAAGTATAAGGAACGGGCTAACAAACCTAAATCTCCTTCTATACCTGATGATTCTGTTTCAGCAGAAGAGAGAGCAGAAGTGAATCCTCCAGCTAAAATAAGGAGATTAATTCTTGATGAATCTGATGATGATGTTAATTTTGAAGCTCCAGAGGTGATTTCCAAGGATATACCTACTGTTGAGACATATACTGCAGAAGAAGCTGTCAAAACACCTGTCAATGTACAAATGGATGAGGACAACAGAGAAGGTTTTATTGCTACGGATGATTTTGTTGAAACATTTATACCATTCTCTGATCACATTACTGTTCCTCTTTCACCTATCCTTTCAAATTCTGAAGAAACTGGTGCAGCTGATCAGCCAACTCTAGTACTTGATGAAACAGTGGCATCACACACTCAGTTATTCTCTGATGCTCATCAGGTTCTTGAACAAGGTGAAGAGGTTGAACAAGTTAAAGTTCTAAAGTCTGTTGAGGCTAGAGACACAACTGCAGAGATTGTTGAAGAAAATGTTGCAGTGCATACTGATCAAGTTGATAATACAGCTGTTAATGTTGAGGATGAAACAAGTGCCGAGTCAAACTCTTCTCAGAGTATACCGGTTCAAACTGATGCTAAGCACACACCTTTCTCTAAACCCTCAGATCAACATAACATTGAAGCTGAGCACTTTGCCAAGAATTCAAGGGATTGGTATAAGTCAGACTGTATTTTTCCTGTTGAAAGAGCAGCTAAATTTGTTCATCAATCTGCCACGAAGATCTCAAATTCTGATATTATCTCAAGTCTGCAAGCAACCATTGTTCAAGTCAAAACTCTGAATGGAAGATTTGATGAGTCTCAAAAAGCTATTAATGAATTGAGAGCTGATGTTGTTGCTAGAGATATGACTATGCAGAGGGATAATCAGACAAAGTTTAAGACCATTTCTAAAGCTCAAGAAACTCAGTTTCAGAGGCTGGGTCAAGTTGAACAAAATCAGAATGTATTGTCTGGGAAGATTGATTCCATTGCTAACTCCTTGGAGCTGATCACTTCTATCTTGATTCCTGATGATGTCAAAAAGGGGAGAGAGTTGCTAAAGACAAATGCAAGCAATCTCAAACTCTGATCAGAAAGGATAATGCTGGAGATGGAGGAGCAAGTAATAAAGGAAGGGGCAAAACTGAAGAACTTCAAACTCTGAAAACTAGCAAGTCCTCTAAATCACAGTTTGTTGGGATAAACACTGATACTCAAGGTACTTCAAAGACCAAGAGTTTGATATTATCTTCTAATCCACAGACTGATGAAGAATTGGCTGCTAAGTTGTTTATTGAAGAAAACGAGGAAGGAGTTACAATTGAGGACATTAAAGCTGAAGAAAAGAGTCTACAAGAAGAACATCTCAAGGCTTTAAAGTCTGGTAAGTTAAAGAAAGGAAAAGCTCCTAGGCCTGTTTTTAAAGGCATTGTGATCAAGGAAAGTGCTGATGTTAGTCAAAAATCACAGTTATCAAAGAAATCAACGGCAGCAGAAGCTAAACTCAAGCTGAAAGGCATTGAAGGAGAAAGTTTACAGAAGAAAGAAAACACAACCTCTGTTGCTACACAAGTTGTGTCTAAACCTTTATCTTCTCAGTTGCAATCAGTTTTTGGGAAAGGAACACTTCATGATCCAAATCTATTATCTGGAGTTTCTATGGATTTTTCTGATGGAAGAGCCTTGTCTGGTAAGGTTGGAAACAATAAGGGTGGTCTAGGCTCACACAAGGACAAAAGGCAATATACTGGTCCTAGAGATCCTTCTTCACTGGCTGTTCCAGGTCGTGGTGTCACTCAAGAGAGTTTGGACAGATTGGAATCAGTACAGTTAGTTTATCAGAAGAGTTTAAAGAAGGACTTTCTCTTGTACTTCATGGCTGATGGGACAGTATTTAGAATTGGTGAGAATGATATTGGCTTGAAATATTGGGAAGAATTAGAATATGTTCTATATCTTTTCAAGGTGAATAGTCAAAGGACTCAATCAGTTGCAAATGTGCTTAGAAAGAAAATGCTCCAGAATTTGGCAATCAGGGGGATGAAGTGCAATAGCAGATATGTTCCTAAGTACAGAGATTGGAATGGAAATCTTATTGAAATGAAGAAGGGTACTGCGAAATTAAAGACTGATTTGGGAATCACAGTACTTGACTTCAATTCAGTCAGAAGAAGTCAAATTTATTAGGCTGGGAAATGACATGAGGAGAAACAAAATCTATGATCTTAGATCTGCTATCTATCAGACGGATCAGAGTGATCCTCAGCTAAGAGAGATTAAAGAAGCTATGGAGATTGAGCTTAAAAATGCAGAAAGAAGATTACTCATAGATTATCTCAGAACAACACCAGATCTTGAAGAGATTAGAGATTAAAGTCTGTAAGAATTTTCTTGTTATTTGTAGACTTTTGTTAAGTCAAGTTTAAACTCTGCTTATTTTAATAAACACTGTATTTGTATGAAATTGTTTTGACATCATCAATTATTGTTAACTTGTGCATTTTTACTAATGAACAAGTTGGGGAGATTGTTAAATATAGTTGATATGGTTAATATCAGTGTTTAAGTTTTGCAGGGAAAAACAGAGTTTAAACAGGAAGCAGTCAGAGTTTAGTCAAACTCTGACGGTTAGAAGCTGAACAGAGTTTGCTATACGCTGACATTGGAAGCTCGACAGAGTTTGTTAAACTCTGTCTGGAGGTAGCGTCTACTGGTCAACAATGATTGAAGATTAATTATGGAAGCAATATCTTTGAAGATTGGATAGCTGTCAAAGAGATTGAGTTGACTAAGGAGACGAGTAGCAATCGTAATTGATATCAATTGTATAGCTAATTTATAGGAGTATCAATTATCGATTGTATAGTAGCTGTATACTTTATAAATACAGTTAGGTTAACCCTAGAAGGGTATCGATCGTGTAACATAATATCTTTTCATTGTAACCTAAGCAGCTCTCTGTGATAATTTACATCACTGAGAGAGAAGTTAATTTCAAACAGTTTTTAAAGCTTTTAAAGAACTTATTGTTATTCTCTCATACTTAGTTGATTATAAGTGTGTATTCGGCCTAACATAAGTAAATTGCATCTTCTTCACTAAAACTCTCTGCAACAAAAGTTCAAACACTTCAATGGCGCCTATTGTTAAGATGATGTCTTCCACTGGGTTCACCTATGAGAAGAACAACTTTGCGGCCTATGTTGATACAGTGAATGCCCCAGAAGCTTATCACACCTTGATGAATTTTGTGAAGAAATGTAAACTGTCATATGCTATGACTGCCACCACTCCTCTAATCCACGAGGTAATTGAAGAGGTGCGGGCATCTGCTGAGTACAATGGCACAGACGGTACAATTGCTTTTTCCTTAAAGGGTAAAAACTATGTAGTTAATTCTGATGTGATAACTGCTTGTTTAAAATTGCCTGAGAATAACTGTCTGAAAGTACCCAGTAATGCTGAAATTGTTGCCATGCTTAATTCCATAAATTATGCCCTTAGTACTGAGAATTTAGGAAAAATTGTTAGGAAAGGAATGGTTAAAGAATGGAGTTATTTTTGTGATGCCTTCATTAAAAGTTTTTCAGGCAAAATTAGTAATTTTGATGTTGTTACCCATTCCATGCTAGTTATGATGTGTATGCTTCTGACTGATAAATTCCATAACTTTGGCACACTAGTCATGTATGAGATAGCAGCAAAATTAGGTAAAAAGGAAACTAGGAGCAAGAATATCTATTTTGATAGATTTTTTATGCTCTTAGCACTGCATGTATATGAGAATAAGCTATCCATTGCTTACCCGGATAGCAAGTTCCCATGTTTTGTTCAGGAGAAGAGAGTCTTAAGTGATTTAATTCGAATGAACTCAAATGCAAGAGTACAATTGGTATATCTACCAATTGTTCAGGTAACTATTTCTAACCTTGAAACTCCTATCTCTAACCCCCAAATTTCTTTGCCTTCTAGTGTCACAATGGAGTCTGTAGTTGTGACCAAACAGGCTCCTACCAAGGTGACCAAATCCAGAGTTCCAAAACCACAATCTAAAAAGCAAACCTCAAGTGTCTCTCAATACGAGTTTGGGACGTGGGTTTTCCGCGTCAAATATATTTTTGTGTGTGCTTTGTTTTATTTGTTTGTTTGAATCTCGTTAATTGTGTAGCCCCTAACCTAAAAATTGGTATCTAGAGCCGAGGTTGGAGGTTCGTGATGGATAAGGTCGGGGGATTCGAGATTGAATTGTTTAATGGAAGAAATAATTTTACTTTGTGGCAGAGCACGGTGAAAGATCTGTTGATTCAACGAGGGTTGTATGCAACTCTTGAAGACAAGAAGCCTGCTGATGTGGAAGATCCAAAGTGGGCAGATATGAAGTTACGTGCAGCATCATGAATCCGGTTGGCCCTTGCACCGGAAATCAAGTATGATGCTCTTGAGGAGGATAACCCTAAAAAATTGTGGGAGAAGTTGACGAAGACGTATCACTCAAAGTCATTGGCAAATAAGTTGTTCCTCAAGAAAGATTTAATCATTGGAGATCCAGATGCAAAAGTTAGGACAAGAAGTGCTACAACAAATGAATGTCTGTTCCATGCATTTTTGTCCAAATCTGAACCAAAGAAAGTGGAAGAAGCTCTTCAAGATGCTGACTGGATAACAGCAATGCAGGAGGAGTTAAATGAATTTGATAGAAATAAAGTATGGACCCTTGTACCTAGACCAAAGAATAGATCTGTTGTTGGTACTAGATGGGTTTTCAGAAACAAAACTGACAGTGATGGGGTTGTTACAAGAAACAAAGCCTGACTTGTGGCCAAAGGCTATTCACAGCAAGAAGGAATAGACTATGATGAAACTTTTGCTCCAGTTGCAAGATTGGAGGCAATAAGAATCTTTCTAGCATATGCTTCTCACAAGAAATTCAAGGTTTTTCAAATGGAGGTGAAGAGTGCTTTTCTGAATGGAAAACTTGAAGAAGAAGTGTTTGTTGAACAACCACCAGGATTTGTAGATCCCAAGTATCCAGATTATTTCTACAGGCTTGAAAAGCCACTCTATGGACTTATACAGGCACCAAGAGCATGGTATGAAACTCTAGCTCAATTTCTTTTAGAAAGTGGGTTCCACAGAGGTACAATTGATAAAACCTTGTTCTATTTCAATCTTGGTAGTGATCTGTTATTAGTTCAAATATATGTAGATGACATAATCTTTGGATCTACTAATGATAAACTCTGTAAGAAGTTTGCCAAGCTCATGCAGTCTAGGTATCAAATGAGCATGATGGGAGAGCTCCCTTATTTTCTAGGGCTACAGGTGAAGCAAACAGATGATGGAATTTTTATCAATCAAGCAAAATATACCAGAAATCTTCTAAAGAAATTTGGCATGCTTGACTGCTCATCTGCCACAACTCCTATGGCAATAGCAACAAAGTTGGATAGAGACACAGGCTCAGCAGTGGATATGACAAACTATAGAGGAATGATTGGGTCACTTCTTTATCTAACAGCTAGCAGACCTGACATCATGTACGCAACATGTCTTTGTGCAAGATTTCAGGCAGATCCAAGAGAACCACATCTAACAACTGTGAAGAGAATCTTCAAATATCTTAAGGGAACCATAACTTTAGGCTTGTGGTATCCAAGAGAATCAGACTTCCAGCTTCTTGGTTACTCTGATGCAGACTTTGCAGGCTGTAAGATAGACAGAAAAAGTACTGGTGGAAGTTGTCAATTTCTTGGTGATAGAATTGTTTCTTGGTACAGCAAGAAACAGAAATCAATCTCTACATCTACAGCTGAAGCAGAGTATATTGCTGTTGGTAGCTGTTGTGCACAGATTCTATGGATGAAGAATCAATTACTGGATTATGGATTGAGGTACCGTAAAATACCTATTTATTGTGATAATCAAAGTGCTATTGCTATGACAGGTAATCCAGTACAGCATTCAATGACCAAGCACATCAGCATAAGGTACCATTTTATCAGAGAACATGTAGAAGAAGGAAACATTGAGCTTCATTTTGTGTCTACAGAACAACAGCTTACAGATATCTTCACCAAGCCATTGAGTGAAGCAGTATTTACAAGGCTGGTAAATGAACTAGGAATGGTCTCTAGTTTTGACTAGAGATATTGGTTAGACTCAAAACTCTACTTATGTACTATGTTGCTCATATTTCTGTGGTATGTTAATCTCTGATATGCAAACTCTTCTCAAAGAATGTTAAACTCTGGTAGCATGCTTTTAAATCATACACTGTTAACTGTTGAATAAATTCTGAGAAACTCTGATAATGTTTCTTTCTGAACATAAACACCGATGAAGATACATATATGAAATATTATTCTCAGTAATTAGTCATGAATCTTTCTAAGTTATCTGTGATCTAATCTTAAACTGTGCAGAAAGTTAACACAGCATGATACTGTTCTATATTTATAGCATCTCTTACTTTGTTTATCCTAAACTCTGAGTCTGTAAATACTGTGTGCATTGCCTCTCATAAATAATTTCTGATGTTGATGAGCTCTAAACTCTGTTCGTTTCTGATGTTAAATTTGATTCTGTTATTAGAATAACCCCAAAGCTAAACTATATAGATTTTTAGAACTCCTTTGAAATCATGTTTGTAACTAGGACGATCCAGGAACTTACTGGTACATAGTAAGGGCTAAAATTCTCTAATTTTTGGTGACTAGTCGAAAGCTAGGAAGACCCAAGAACTTATCAAATTGATAAGGGCTAAAATTATAGGATTTTTGGTGACTAGTTTCAACCTCTGATTACTGGAGAAAGTAAAAAAAAAAAATTTGGGGGTTATAGGTTAATTATTACTCTATATAAACTGTTTACTACAGAGTTTAGCATTCATCATATATTCAGTGTTTACTATGAGAGTTTGTGCATCCAGTGTTTACTGATTTATTTTATGGATTTTATGAAATACTAGATGCTCTAAATACTGATCTAGTAAACTCTGCTCTACACACACGTATATTCACAACTGTGCAGTGTTTGAAAGGATAACAGTAATTAAGTTGGAGAATTGATAAACACTGATGGATTTTGTTGAATACTCTAAGGTAATATTTTATTTCAGACAGTATATATACTTGGAGTACACAAAGAGTTTTTGACATTTGCATGTAATATTTGCCAGTTGTTTAATTGTGTCAGACAGTTAAAGCTTATTGGAAATAGGAGAGAGAACAGCAGTAATAATAGGCATTATTACTGCGCGTGTAAATAACTGTTCCACTGTTTACGTGACACGTGTCCCACTCACACACTTAACAAGAAATTGGTTGCGTGTTTAATGTCTAAAACGATTGGGTTTTGTTTTTCAATTACAGATCTAATCAAAATCATTTCATTATTCACTTTTTCATCTTTACAACCACAAACACACAACATCACACACAATTTCTCTGTTACTTTCACTTAAGCATTTTCACAAACACTTTTCCATATACTATCTTCTGTCTTACACTGTTCTAATGGCAACCAAGAACTTTGTGGCTCAGGGATTAACTTTTGTTACCAACAATTATGCTGCAATTCTAGACACTGCTAAAGCTCCAGCATCATTTCATCTGATTCAAAACTTCTTAAGAGACTCTGAGATTGGTAAGGCTCTTGTTCAACCAGAGACACTCTCAGCCACACAAATCTCAATCTTCTGGAAAAACTCGGTTTATGACGATGGTGGAGAGAATGGGACTCCATCAATTGTGTTTACCTATGAAGACCAAGAGTTTGTCATAACTCCTGCAACTGTTCGTGAGGTTCTGGATTTCGACACTCATACTTCATACTCTGTGGCAGTTGTGGGTCAATTGAAAGAAATGTTACAACAAATACGGTTTTCTGGTTCATTGGATAAGATTGGGGATGTCAAAAGGCCAGGGCTCAGGAAGGAGTGGAGCTTCTTCTTTGATTGCATTACTCGTGCATTTGGCAAAAAGGTCACCAACTGGGATGCAATTCCTGGTGAAAGTCTTCAAATCGGGTATTCTCTTCTTAATGGGAGCAATTTTGATTTTGGTCGTCTTGTACTTATGAATTTAGGTGAAAAACTTGCAGAGTCTAGTACAACTGTTTATTTCTCTCGTTTCTGTCAATGTTTATTCTCTGCCTGTTTACCAAATTTAACAATTGCTGATGAGGATGTTATACAACCTTTCCAATGTCATAAGAGAATGTTCTCTGATTTGACAAATAAGGATGCTAACAAAGAGCAAATACCAGAGTTTATCTATCCTCTTGCTCTCAGAAACTTCCTCAACCAACCACAAGAACAACAAGAACCACAAAATGAACAAATCATTGAACCTCCACAGTCACCACCTCAACCCACAAACACTGACCCACCTCAAACCATAAACACTGAGCCAATCACTACAACTACATCTCCACAACCACAATCTTCATCACAACCTCAACCTCAACCACAATCAAAACCTAAGAAGCCAAATAAAAGCAAGGCTATAAGGCCATCAAGAAAACAGAGGATTGCTGAAGCTTCTAAGCCAAAGAAGTATAAGGAACGGGCTAACAAACCTAAATCTCCTTCTATACCTGATGATTCTGTTTCAACAGAAGTGAGAGTAGAAGTGAATCCTCCAGCTAAAATAAGGAGATTAATTCCTGATGAATCTGATGAAGATGTTAATTTTGAAGCTCCAGAGGTGATTTCCAAGGACATATACTGCAGAAGAAGCTGTCAAAACACCTGTCAATGTACAAATGGATGAGGACAACAGAGAAGATTTTACTGCTACGGATGATTTTGTTGAAACATTTATACCATTCTCTGATCACATTACTGTTCCTCTTTCACCTATCCTTGCAAATACTGAAGAAACTGGTGCAGCTGATCAGCCAACTGTAGTACTTGATGAAACAGTGGCATCACACACTGAGTTATTCTCTGATGCTCATCAGGTTCTTGAACAAGGTGAAGAGGTTGAACAAGTTAAAGTTCCAAAGTCTGTTGAGGCTAGAGACACAACTGCAGAGATTGTTGAAGAAAATGTTGCAGTGCATACTGATCAAGTTGAAAATACAGCTGTTAATGTTGAGGATGAAGCAAGTACAGAGTCAAACTCTTCTCAGAGTATACCGGTTCAAACTGATGCTAAGCACACACCTTTCTCTAAACCCTCAGATCAACATAACATTGAAGTTGAGCACTTTTCCAAGAATTCAAGGGATTGGTATAAGTCAGACTGTATTTTTCCTGTTGAAAGAGCAGCTAAATTTGTTCATCAATCTGCCACGAAGATCTCAAATCCTGATATTATCTCAAGTCTGCAAGCAACCATTGTTCAAGTCAAAACTCTGAATGGAAGATTTGATGAGTCTCAAAAAGCTATTAATGAATTGAGAGCTGATGTTGTTGCTAGAGATATGACTATGCAGAGGGATAATTAGACAAAGTTTTAAGACCATTTCTAAAGCTCAAGAAACTCTGTTTCAGAGGCTGGGTCAAGTTGAACAAAATCAGAATGTATTGTCTGGGAAGATTGATTCCATTGCTAACTCCTTGGAGCTGATCACTTCTATCTTGATTCCTGATGATGTCAAAAAGGGGGAGAGAGTTGCTAAAGACAAATGCAAGCAATCTCAAACTCTGATCAGAAAGGATAATGTTGGAGATGGAGGAGCAAGTAATAAAGGAAGGGGCAAAACTGAAGAACTTCAAACTCTGAAAACTAGCAAGTCCTCTAAATCACAGTTTGTTGGGATAAACACTGATACTCAAGGTACTTCAAAGACCAAGAGTTTGCTATTATCTTCTAATCCACAGACTGTTGAAGAATTGGCTGCTAAGTTGTTTATTGAAGAAAATGAGGAAGGAGTTACAATTGAGGACATTAAAGCTGAAGAAAAGAGTCTACAAGAAGAATATCTCAAGGCTTTAAAGTCTGGTAAGTTAAAGAAAGGAAAAGCTCCTAGGCCTGTTCTTAAAGGCATTGTGATCAAGGAAAGTGCTGATGTTAGTCAAAAATCACAGTTATCAAAGAAATCAACGGCAGCAGAAGCTAAACTCAAGCTGAAAGGCATTGAAGGAGAAAGTTTACAGAAGAAAGAAAACACAACCTCTGTTGCTACACAAGTTGTGTCTAGACCTTTATCTTCTCAGTTGCAATCAGTTTTTGGGAAAGGAACACTTCATGATCCAAATCTATTATCTGGAGTTTCTATGGATTTTTCTGATGGAAGAGCCTTGTCTGGTAAGGTTGGAAACAATAAGGGTGGTCTAGGCTCACACAAGGACAAAAGGCAATATACTGGTCCTAGAGATCCTTCTTCACTGGCTGTTCCAGGTCGTGGTGTCACTCAAGAGAGTTTGGACAGACTGGAATCAGTACAGTTAGTTTATCAGAAGAGTTTAAAGAATGACTTTCTCTTGTACTTCATGGCTGATGGGACAGTATTTAGAATTGGTGAGAATGATATTGGCTTGAAATATTGGGAAGAATTAGAATATGTTCTATATCTTTTCAAGGTGAATAGTCAAAGGACTCAATCAGTTGCAAATGTGCTTAGAAAGAAAATGCTCCAGAATTTGGCAATCAGAGGGATGAAGTGCAATAGCAGATATGTTCCTAAGTACAGAGATTGGAATGGAAATCTTATTGAAATGAAGAAGGGTACTGCGAAATTAAAGACTGATTTGGGAATCACAGTACTTGACTTCAATTCAGTCAGAAGAAGTCAAATTTATTAGGCTGGGAAATGAGATGAGGAGAAACAAAATCTATGATCTTAGATCTGCTATCTATCAGACGGATGAGAGTGATCCTCAGCTAAGAGAGATTAAAGAAGCTATGGAGATTGAGCTTAAAAATGCAGAAAAAAGATTACTCATAGATTATCTCAGAACAACACCAGATCTTGAAGAGATTAGAGATTAAAGTCTGTAAGAATTTTCTTGTTATTTGTAGACTTTTGTTAAGTCAAGTTTAAACTCTGCTTATTTTAATAAACACTGTATTTGTATGAAATTGTTTTGACATCATCAATTATTGTTAACTTGTGCATTTTTACTAATGAACAAGTTGGGGAGATTGTTAAATATAATTGATATGGTTAATATCAGTGTTTAAGTTTTGCAGGGAAAAACAGAGTTTAAACAGGAAGCAGTCAGAGTTTAGTCAAACTCTGACGGTTAGAAGCTGAACAGAGTTTGCTATACGCTGACATTGGAAGCTCGACAGAGTTTGTTAAACTCTGTCTGGAGGCAGCGTCTACTGGTCAACAATGATTGAAGATTAATTATGGAAGCAATATCTTTGAAGATTGGATAGCTGTAAAAGAGATTGAGTTGACTAAGGAGACGAGTAGCAATCGTAATTGATATCAATTGTATAGCTAATTTATAGGAGTATCAATTATCGATTGTATAGTAGCTGTATACTTTATAAATACAGTTAGGTTAACCCTAGAAGGGTATCGATCGTGTAACACAATATCTTTTCATTGTAACCTAAGCAGCTCTCTGTGATAATTTACATCACCGAGAGAGAAGTTAATTTCAAACAGTTTTTAAAGCTTTTAAAGAACTTATTGTTATTCTCTCATACTTAGTTGATTATAAGTGTGTATTCGGCCTAACATAAGTAAATTGCATCTTCTTCACTAAAACTCTCTGCAACAAAAGTTCAAACACTTCAATGGCGCCTATTGTTAAGATGATGTCTTCCACTGGGTTCACCTATGAGAAGAACAACTTTGCGGCCTATGTTGATACAGTGAATGCCCCAGAAGCTTATCACACCTTGATGAATTTTGTGAAGAAATGTAAACTGTCATATGCTATGACTGCCACCACTCCTCTAATCCACGAGGTAATTGAAGAGGTGCGGGCATCTGCTGAGTACAATGGCACAGATGGTACAATTACTTTTTCCTTAAAGGGTAAAAACTATGTAGTTAATTCTGATGTGATAACTGCTTGTTTAAAATTGCCTGAGAATAACTGTCTGAAAGTACCTAGTAATGCTGAAATTGTTGCCATGCTTAATTCCATAAATTATGCCCTTAGTACTGAGAATTTAGGAAAAATTGTTAGGAAAGGAATGGTTAAAGAATGGAGTTATTTTTGTGATGCCTTCATTAAAAGTTTTTCAGGCAAAATTAGTAATTTTGATGTTGTTACCCATTCCATGCTAGTTATGATGTGTATGCTTCTGACTGATAAATTCCATAACTTTGGCACACTAGTCATGTATGAGATAGAAGCAAAATTAGGTAAAAAGGAAACTAGGAGCAAGAATATCTATTTTGATAGATTTTTTATGCTCTTAGCACTACATGTATATGAGAATAAGCTATCCATTGCTAACCCGGATAGCAAGTTCCCATGTTTTGTTCAGGAGAAGAGAGTCTTAAGTGATTTAATTCGAATGAACTCAAATGCAGGAGTACAATTGGTATATCTACCAATTGTTCAGGTAACTATTTCTAACCTTGAAACTCCTATCTCTAACCCCCAAATTTCTTTGCCTTCTAGTGTCACAATGGAGTCTGTAGTTGTGACCAAACAGGCTCCTACCAAGGTGACCAAATCCAGAGTTCCAAAACCACAATCTAAAAAGCAAACCTCAAGTGTCTCTCAAAAGACACCTGTTGTAAAACCTACCAAAACTCTTGAGGGGAGTGTGAAGGTGGTAGTGAGTGGTGAGGGACAGGGTGAAAACCCTAAGGATAAGGAAGGTGAGGCAGGTGCAACCAACATTCCAGTCTCTCAAAAGACTGTTAATGAACCTATAAACCAAGTTCTAGTTACATCCTCTCAACAGGGTGTGACTACTGAATCAAGTTCCCCACAAGGAACACTGCACAAAAGGGTCAGAGACACAACTAGCCCTCTCTCAAAAACCTATGAAAGAAGAGTAAAATCTAAAACCATAGGGGAATCACAGGGTGCACACACAGTACAACAAACTGTACCTTCTCAAACTCAGTTTGTTGTGGCTTCAATAAATGTGGAGTCACGGCCCCTTGATCTTAACCTTCAAATAGAAGCACATGATAATCCATCATCACCAACTCTCTCTCTGGATGTGGACATGATTTCCACATCATTTCCTGATTCTCCATCTTTAAGACTCATGGAGAAGCCCCACTCACAAATTGATGGTCATCGTCTTTTAGATGATTTGTTGGACCATCAATCTCCTTTTCCAGAATTCTCAACACAGACTGTGGCCTCAAACTTAAAATCAATCTCCACAAATTCAGTGTTGGTTTTCTCTTCAACGGATAAACCTTTTCCTTCTTCAACGGATATCCTTCATCCGTTGACAAGTGTTTCTCCATCAACGGATGTGCCCCCATCAAGCCATCCGTTGAAAACCATAACTACCTCTTCAACGGATATTCCTTATCCGTTGCTAGCTCATTCTCCACCTAATACAACTGAATTATCTGACATTCCAGTGTCAAGTGGAGTAGAGCTAGTGGTAGTTGAAGCACTTCTAGGAATGAGGGAAGGGAGTGAGAGGCTGCCTTTAGAGTAGGCAAAAGGAGCAGAATAATGAGAGGCTGACTATTTCTTCCGGTCAGGCAAAAGGAGAGAATGAGAGTTCCACCTTAGTAGGTGAAGGTGAGGGTGTGAGAGGTGTGAGCCAAGGGGAGCCCTTGATGCAAGAAAAGAGAGATGAGAGGAGAGAAGGGACTACAGGGGACATAAGGGTGGAAGGAGCAGCCATTGGTAGTGAGTCAATGGAGGTTGATGATGCAACCAAGGAAATGGAATATCAAAAAGAATATCAGTCAATGATTGACTCCATTTCTCTGGATGCTGAAACCTTTACTCATCCTGTTCCCGCCTATCAAATTCTGGAACAACAGGGCAATGTGGAAGCAGAGGAGGCAATGCACCTAGTGCACACCTCACAGTCACTGCAAAGAGCCAAGAACTCTTTAGAAGCTCTGCCCTCCATTGCTAAAAGTGAAGAATTTGAAGGTGAAGAATTTGAAAGTGAAGACAGCCAGAGCACTGAGGATGAAGGTGCTAGTAGTATTCTTGATTGGAAATTTGGTACTAGCTATACCTATCCTGACCTTGATATGGAGATCATAATGCAATATAAATCTGCCCTGGCTGAGCACCAAAGAGCAGATCCACAAAGACAGGTTGTTCTTCAACAAGTAATTGACTCCCTCAAGCTGCAAAAGATGCAAATGGTGATTCAAAGATCAAACTTAAAGGAGGTCAAGCAAGAAATCAAAGATGTGAAGATTTCTTTGGATTCCAAGTTAGAGGAGCTAGCTCCCACAGCTACTCAAAGGGTGTTGCAACAAAGATTCATCAAAGAAGACAGCTTGGCTAAGTCTGTGCAACATCTCACCACCAGAGTGGAAAAGATGGAATCCCAGATGGAGCAATTTCTTCAACATCAGAAACTGCAGACTCAACTTTTGGAGAAGTTAGTTGCAACCCGAACTTCTATTCAAACCATTGATGCTAACAAAAAGGGGGAGAAAGTGGAAGAGACTGTGACAACTACAAGTCCAATCATAATTTCTGAAAGAAGAGAAGCAGCAAGTGAGAGGGAGCAACAGCCTTCCATAGTGGTCAATCCACAGGACTTTATTGTCAAGGCTTCCCCTAGCAAATCCAAACCCCTACCAGTAACTCTATCTTAGGAGTTTGATTTCTCAAACCTGTCAGAAGAGGAAAAGCTAGCCAGAATTGAAGCTCTACAGAAGATAAAAGAGGAATACAATGAAAGGATAATGAGGACAGAAAGATTGATCAATGAATCTTTTACATCAACTCTGTTCTCTAGCTAATCCTCAGCCCCAACAATATCTACTACAATTCTGAAGGTGCTCACTCCAGCAATTGTGGCTCCTACATTCTATGATGCCGAACCTTCATATGTCAAGGAATTTGAACCCTACATAAAAACCAGAGCTTTCTCTCCACCAAAAGCAAATGGGAAGAACAAGTTACAACTGGATTATCCATTTCCCAAGGATGATGAAGAGAATCTAATGGGAGATGGAATCAAGGAGTTCAAAGAAAAGACTAATAGAAGTGTAAGATAATGGATGGCTGTAATCATAAGGAATGGAAAAGATCTAAACATATCCAACAGCCATCCTAGATTTGTTGAAGCCAAGAGAGAAGAGACTTCAAGGCTGCTAAGAGAAGCTCATCCAGACACTGAATTTCCAAATGAAACTTCAGAAGAAAGGCAAACCAGGCTTGCTGAAGAGTTAATGGATGAGATAGAAAGAGAAGAAAGGGAGCCTGAGAAACTCCCTAAACCAGTTAAGAGAAAAGGTGGAAGGACAAAGCAAAAAGCCAAAAGACCTAAATCTCCACAGAAAGAAACTAGAGAAACAAGTGGCACACAATTACCAGTTCAAATGCCTCAAGATGTAATAAACCCATCTGTAAACTTCCATGGACAGCCAATAGAACCAAAGGAGGAACTAATGGAGTTTGACAAAATTGAGGTTCCTAAATTTCTGTTGGAATCAACACATAAGAAAAAGGCTCCAAGGAAGCGGACTCCAAAAGGGCCTATCCTAGTATCTAAGGTTCCCACTATTGTTAAACAGTCAGCTGTTGAGAACAAGGAAGACTACATCTATCAGGCAGAAATAGAAGAATATTCTGGAATCAATCTATATATGGATGAAGTGTCAGAAGTGAGAGGAATTGACAAATACAACCAATTGCCTGAGAGATTAATGTTTTTCTACAAAGGAGGAAAAGAGAGGACATGGCCTTTACAGAAGGTACTTGGAGAGAATTATCAAATCTTAACCAAAGTATTCTTTGCCATTCAGAGACATACAGGGTTCTCCATGATAGCCAGGCGTGAGATACTCAAGAGGATTGAACAGATTATAGCATAATGGAATTCTCCATCAAGTTTGCCCAAGAAATTGAAGATCCCATACAATGGAGAGAAAATTCACATTCAACCTTATTGGATGTTGGAATTCAGGGATAAAGATGGATACAAGAGATTCTTCAGGTTGGAGCACCAACTATCTAAGGCTAGCACCCAGTACCTTAGGTGGTTGCAATCAAAGCTGAATTCAAAGATTGCTGAAGAAGAAGCCTTCTACAGGCAACTCCAAGTGCAGATTGAATCAAATTCTGCTAAGGAAGGAAAATCAAGAGTGTTGCCAACCAGAGAAAGAAAATATCAATGATCTGCTCAATCTAGAGGAGCAACCTTTCTCTGTAAATTTATCAAACTTTCTGTATTTAATTTTTTAAGCTTAGTACAATTATGCATCTATCAGTAAATATTTCTAGGGAAATGTTTTGTTATCATCAAGGTCCTAAATTTATGGCTTTATGTTCATCAAACATAAATTGGGGGAGATTGTTAGAATTATGTTGTACTTGATGATAACTTCACATTTTATGCACAAATTGTATAAGTCATGTTTTGTAACTGTCAACGGATGAGGAATTATAACTCTATCCGTTGACAGGTAGCTCATCAACGGATGAGGTTTTGTAGCATACTGCAGTATCTCTATGTTATCAATTGATAGTGTTTTTATCCACAGTCATGTTGACCATCAATGGATAGGCAGAATAGGGTAACCAATTGTAAATAAGCTATGCTATGTAATTCTGTCTAAGTGAAAGTGTATCAACGGATGAAGACAGAACTCTATCAACGGATACATCTTAAACCTACAATATCAACTTATACAGCTCAAATCTACAATATCAACGGATACATCTCAATCTATTATCAACAGATGACAGTGTACAATGTAAACGGATAATCATTAACACCTTCTTCTATGCTAGCTGGGGATTAGCAGTTGATAAATACAGGTTTGACTTACAGATCACATGGGTTGATAGTAGGTACAAAAAGCAGTATGGCAGCCATACTTTGGAAACGCAGAAGAAAGAAGCATTCCGTTTACACTATGAATACAAGAAAGGTGCAGGGGACATGTCTGTTCACAAGGACAACCTTTCGGCTACTTGTGTATTTGGAGTGGAGTAGCAAGTCAACTTGAATTAGATTAGTATTATCTTATTCCTGTAGTACTTGTAAACTTGGGATATATAACCAAGTGTAGCAACTCTTTAGAAGAAAAGAAAACAGATACATTTGCTTAAGGTTTTCTTGAGTATCTTTAGAAAGCAAAGAGTTGAAAACGACAGCTGTGTACATTTGTATCACAGAGTTTTCTTCAAATAAAAACTTCAGGTGGTGCATTTAACTACCTGATTTTATATGTGTTTGTGCATTAATCTTTATACAGCAATTATCTTCTTATAGATTTCTGGAGTTCTTATCAGAAATTTATAAATATCAAGAATTGTATTCAACCCCCCTTCTACAATTATACAAGTGTGTAATCTGTGAATAACAGAGAGGTTCTAGGTGTATTCAAATTTTATATTTAATTCTTTCAAATATCAAAATAAATAATAAAAAGAAGATATCATTTCAAAGTAATAAAAACTTATGATTGTTTTTAAAAGAAATAATCAAAAATAATTGTTAATCAAACTAAATAGTACACCTAAATTTGTTACTTTAGCATAATATAATAGAGTATATATTGCATTAGCTTATAATCTATGATTTTTTTTAACGTTTATAATTATATGAATTTATGAATTAATCTAGTTATTTCATAAATTCGTGCATTGCACGAATTTTTCAAAATTTTAATCAAATAATTTATTTTTTAATTCTGAATATATATTTTTTTAAGTATGTTGTTGAGAAGGCTTTGGAATTTTGATCAAGTATTTTACCTATTAAAATATAAAAATTATTTTATATTAAAAACTAATCGAATTGGGGTTAAAATAAAGGAACATTATTTTTTTAAAGATTTTAGGTGGTAAATTTAGCATCTCCATACGAGAAATTCATAGAAAAAAATGATCTTATGTGGTAAAATTTATACATAATTTATATAAATTATAAACTTACAGAAAATTATTGTCAATCTCTTTATATTGATTAAATTTATCAAATTTTAATAGTTATAACAAAATTGCATTCATAAATTTAATCATTATAATCAATTCCATTAGAACACACCATCCTACAAATTCGATAAATTGTAACCTTTCATTATTTTATATATTTGATAAATTCAACCATTCATATATTACTTATAAGAAACATATTTGAAAGTGATGCTTTACTAAAAGATATTCCTTTTATTAATATAAATTTAGTGGCACAATTATAAATGGGCATCAGGTGATTTCGGGGTTGGGAAGTGCTATTTCCGTTCCCGATTCTCGAATTCAAACCCGATCCCCGTTTCCGGCCCGATTTTTGTTAGGGACTATTTTTCATTCCCCGACCCAAACGGGTAATGGGGATCTCTATGGGGATTCGAGAAATTTTATTTTAAACAAAAATTAATATTAAATAATTTTAAATACTAATTAGTGAGGTTTGAAATAATTTTTTCTTGCGATATATAACGAAATTAGTAACTATAGCTATAGTAGTTGTTACGTTACAACGTCTTTTCATCACCTTTAATCTAATAAGAAGTACATCCGCAACTTCACGCATATATGTTAATATTAAAATATCATTTTAAAATTTTAAAATTACCTAATTTCAGTAGCTCATATGCATGGAATTAAGATAAAAAAAATATTACTTAAATAAAACTTTATGGAAATGAAGTTATTTAACGACTAGTAGAAAGACAAACATGTAAGATCAAAGTATCATTTTATTTCCAATATAAAGTATTGAAAATTAGTATATATTAATATAAGATTATTAAAATATATAATTGTGTATTATAGTATGATAAAATCGAGTTGGCGATTGAGAATTTGGTCGGGTGGAGAAAATCGGAACGGGGATCGTGCCGCGGAGACATGGGATCCCGATCCCGGCCCGTTCCCCGATTTTTTTGAAAATTGTTTTCGTTTTCCGGCCAGTACCCAAAAAAAATCCCAAATCTTCGTCCTATTTGATAAGGAAATTGGATCAAAATCGGGCGAACCGGAGTGAATGCCCATCCTTAAGCATAATTACTTCAATCCATTTTAAACAAATTAACGAAGTAACAATTAAATCCAAAACTAAAATTACGATATGCACTTCAAACTTATTTACGAAATAACAATTAAAACGAAAATTAAAATTACGATACTTTCCTCATATCTAATTTCATAAGTATTATAATTCCATATTCTTAAAATATAGAACATACGTCATCATATTTTCATTCATTTATTTAAAAAATAATATAATCTTTTGAAATATTTAACAGTATTTTCTAACATAATATATGATGTAAAACGAATAGGTAGATCATCCCAATCCATTTTAAGTTGTGTATATTAAATTTTTCAAATTAAAATTGATTTCAGTTGAAAAAATTTAAGTACTTTCGAAGTACTTTTTTTTCAATTTATTTTTTTCTCAATCAATTTTGATATATTTGAATCACCTTTTAACTTGTATTATATATTTTGCATATATTTGTATTTTATATTTTTATATTCTTTATTATAACTAGATTAAAACCCGTGCGATGCACGGATTATTTTTAATATTATATGTTTTTTTCATTAATTTAAATTATTTTTTTTAAAACATGAATTTTGAAGGATTAAATTTTTATATGAGATGATTTGATAATAATTATATAAATGTTATCCGTGATATTTCTAGAAAAGGAGGGATTTTAATTAGAAAATCTTATAGGTTTTAGTTGAAAAAGGTAATCATTTAATTATTAGTAATTACAAAATTATTATTTTATTAAATAGATTTCCCTTTATATGATTAGAAAAAGAGAGAATTTAGTTAGAGAAAATTAAAATTGCAACATGTTCTAGGTACAAAAGCTAATTGATTAGATTATAGTAATCATAACTTAATGAATTACGTTATTTTACTAAATACAATTGCTAGTAATGTTTTAGAATAGCATAAATTAATATTGTCTGTGATATTTCTATTAAAAAAGGAATTTGGTTAGAATATATAGAAAAGATGATACGTTTTAGCCGAAAAAGGTAATCGATTAATTATTAATTTATTGTATTAAATAGAACCGCCCGTAATATAATTGAAAAAAGAGAGATTTTAATTCGAAAGAATAGAAAGGTTGCGTGAAAATTAAAAAGATGAAATAAATTATGTGAAAAAGGTAATTGATTAGTTTATAGTATTTATAATTTAATTATGTTATTTTACTAAATAAAATTAGTCATAGTTTTTAAAAAATGAGAAATTATGTTGCCCGTTATATTTATAGGAAAAAAAAAAAGAATTTACTTAGAAAAAATAGAAAAGATGATACATTTTAGCTAAAATGGTAATCGGTTAATTATTAGTATTATAATATTTTTATTAAATAGAAACGCCTGTGATATTATTGGAAAAAGAAAGGTTTTATTAAGAGAAAAGAAAAAAGGTAACGTGTTTCGGCTAAAAAGGTAACCATCAATGATATAATTGGAAAAAAAAGATATTTTAGTTTGAGAAAATAGAAAAGGTAATGTGTTTTAGGTGAAAAGGATAATTGATTAGTTAATAGTAATTATAATATAATTATGTTATTTTATTAAACAAAATTGTTTCTAGTGTTTTTAAAAAAGGAGAAATTTTAGTTAGATAAAATATAAAAGATATTGTATTTTAACTGACAAAGGAAATTATTTAGTTATTGAAAAATTGAAAAGGTAATATGTTTAACCTGAAAAAGGAAATTGATTAATAAAGGAGAAATTTTAGTTTGATAAAATATAAAAGATATGTATTTTACCTGGAAAAGGGAATTATTTAGTTATTGAAAAATAGAAAAGATAATATGTTTAACCTGAAAAAGGAAATTGATTAGTTAGTAGGATGGATTTTATCTATAATTGAGTAAGGGTAAATAAGTTGATTATGTTATTTTACTAAATAAAATAGGTCATAGTTTTTAGAAAATGAGAAATTAATGTTACCAGTGATATTTCTAGGAAAAAAGGGAATTTAATTAGAAAAAATAAAAAAGACGATACATTTTAGCTAAAAAGGTAATCGGTTAATTATTAGTATTATAATATTATTATTTTATTTTTATTAAATAGAAATGCCCGTGATAATATTGAAAAAAGAGAGGTTTTAGTAAGAGAAAAGAAAAAATGTAACGTGTTTTGGCTGAAAAAGGTAACCATCCGTGATATAATTGGAAAAAGAGAGATTTTAGTTAGAGAAAAGGTAACGTGTTTTGGCTGAAAAAGGTAATTGATCAGTTAATAGTAATTATAATATAATTACGTTATTTTATTAAACAAAACTGTTAGTAGTGTTTTTAAAAAAGAAGGAATTTTAGTTAGATAAATTGTAAAAGATATTGTATTTTACCTGACAAAGGAAATTATTTAGTTATTGGAAAATAGAAAAGGTAATATGTTTAACCTGAAAAATGAAATTTATTAGTAAAGGAGAAATTTTAGTTAGATAAAATATAAAAATATTATATTTTACCTGAAAAAGGAAATTATTTAGTTATTCCGTACCGACCGACCGACCAAACAACCAACCAAACTTTTAATGTTTCGGCTTTTATATAATAGTATAGATACCTGAGTCTACTACACGTCAGTTAACCAATCAGAATCGAGAAATTATTTTAGAACCAATCAGAGATTACCCCTAAATTTTAGGCCAATCACCTAACTAATCATGGTTAGTTAACAATTCTTATTTAAATAAAGTAATTACTTGATTTAACATATCCATATATTACATATACTAGCTTACAACCCGTGCTTATGCATGGATTTCTTTTGTTATGTAAATAAATTTATTTTATGTTACGATTATATTATTATACAATCATTATTTTTAATAATTTATTTCATTTTAATTTAACTAATTTAATATAAAGTTAATTAATGATATGCATGGTTTAAAGCTTATTTTATAAAATTTTAATATAAATATATCGTTGACGGAATTCGAATCTTGAAATTTTAGTAAATTAATTTAATGTATACGGATTTCTGTTATATTTTGTTAGTGATTAGAAGATATGGTGAGATATTTTTGGGTATATATTAATTATTGCAAGATTATATTTTAAATTAAAAGTTAACTTGTTTTAATTAGAAATTTTTTAACTGATTGAAAGATCTGATATTTTCGATATTTACAAAAGGTAATATATCAATTAAAATTGAATGTCTTTTAATTAAAAAGGCAATTGGCTAATTATCATTAATTATATTATCTTATAATTTATTTTAATATTAGAATGACCGTGCCGAAAACTGAAACGAAAAAATTTCAATGCCCGTGCGATGCACGTGTTTCCTTTCTTATGTTATAAATTTTATTAATATTAATTTATAACTCGTGTGATGCATGATTTTTTTTAATATTCTTTATTTAATAAATTATTTTTTGTGTGTTTTATTTTGAAAATTGCTATTTTTATGTATGGCATCATCGAAATTATTTCATTACATTACACTTGAGAGTAAATTTTTAAATAGTTTACAACATGATTTTAAATTTTATAAATAATATTTTACTTATAAGATATTTATAAATTTTATTTATAAATTTCATTTTTATAAATTTCATTTTTTAATATTTATATGTTATTACATATCAAATTGTTGTTAACGTTGTACTTTAATTTTTTGTGTTCTGATTTGTTGTCTGAATCTGTATCCGTATGCATCAATGCTGATGGACACATGACAGTTATCTATTTTTTACTTACAACCCCCACGGTCTTTTTTTAATATCTATTTAATTTAATATGTTAATTTTTTAATTTTTATATGTTATTACATATCAAATTGTTGTTAAAAAATTGATATATATTATGTTTTACACGTTCAATCATGATTGTATCCTTTTCATATTATAATTTTCTTTTTAAAATTCAATTCCAATACAACCTTTTTTAATTATATCCTTTTTAGATTATAATTTTCTTTTTAATATGATATAATCTTGATCGTATATTTTTAATAATATAAAATTCGACGGTTGAGATTATTTTTGGTAGTACAATGACCAAACCAAAATTATGAATAAGATCTCTCTTACGCTTATTATATATAAGGATATAATTACAATTACATTTTTATATCATCATTATTTTTAATAATTCTTTTAATTTTATATAATTTAATATACTCATTTTTAAGGATTATACTAATGTTACCTTATTATAGACAATATACTGATTTTTAATATATTTTATTAATAACTGAAAAATATGGTGGGATATTTTCGGGTATATATTAATGATTGTAAGATTATTTTTAAATAAAAAGGTAACGTGTTTTAATTAGAAAGGAAATATTAATGATCGAAAGATATGGTGCAATTGATGTTTTTAGGTGTTTATAAACGGTAAGATCTTTAACTAAATAAATGTGAAAAAGGCAATCGAATAATTACCGTTAATTATATTATGTTATTATTTATTTTAATAATTAGGATAACCAAACCGAAAACCAAACTGACAAACTTTCAATCTTTCGGCTTTAATATAATAGTATAGATTTTAATGTTGAAAAAACAATTATAATAAATTAATATAAAATTAAAATAATCAAAAATATACAAAAATATAATATTAAGCGATTTGTGCAATTTAAAATTTCTACACTTTTGATTTACAATTAATCACAACAACATTATTATATATTACAATATTAAGCAATTTTTGCAATTTAAATTTTCTACTCTTTTGATTTACAATTAATCACAATTAAGTTATTATATATTACGGATTAATTTTCATAAATATATATAAAGCCAATCAGAATTTATTACTGAAATTGAATTAATCATATCATTCTCATCGTAATTTACTTATCTTGCTTACTTAATAATTTTTTTGAAATATAAAATTTATTTTATTTAGTGCATGCATAAATTAAATATTTTTTAAGGTGATAAAATATCTACTAACTTATCAATCTTTTAATTTAAATACAATCAAAATTATAATGTTATATATTACTAGCTAATAAATATCAACTACAAATTATATTATAATATGTAGTTATATATTACGGATTAATTTTCATAAATATTTTTAATTAATTAATCACAATTTTTGATTTAAATCAATTACTATTATATCATATATATTAACACATCTATTATTTGTACCCGTCTCTTTGGATATAGTCATGTTCCAAAATTGTGTATTTATTAATTAATTTTAATATAAATATATTATTTTGACAATCAAAATTATACTATTATATATTATGAGCTAATTTTCATATATATCAACTACAATCATACTATAATATGTAGTTATATATTACGGATTAATTTTCATAAATACTTTTAATTAATTAATCACAATTTTTGATTTAAATCGAGTACAATTATATCATTATATACTGACACATCTATTATTTGCACCCGTCTCTTTGGATAGAGCCATGTTCCAAAATTGTGTGTATTTATTAAATAATTTTAGTATAAATATATTATTTTAATACCTAAGACTATTTTATCTATATTATATAATATAATATTTTAATATCTCAAACTCTCGATCTACAATTATAAGGTGCAATCAGATTTGAATAAATCTACTATTACTAAATTAAAAGTTTTAAAATTTGAAAAGTATCTACCACACTATTTTAAATATACATTCAAAATTTAAATTACATTTTAAAATTAATCAATTATAAAGAAAACCTAACAACCAATTAAAATATTAAAATGTATTTTAAACTAATTATCTTTAATATTTTACTTATCGATTTTTTATAGTTATGCAATAATTAATGGAACAAACAAATTGACCCGACAATATTTTCATAGTAAATTGGTTAACTCAGTGCAGCAATTCTTATAAATCACTATTTTTTTGATAGATACTTAATTTATCAATCAATGGACATACGACATCTACAAAAATAATCAAAAAAATTTAATTTTCTTATAAATCGATATATTTATATGTAATTAATTCATCAATAAAAATTTATACAACATCTACAAAAATAATCAAGATGGGACAAACACATATTAAAATAGATCATATCAAGGTTTTTCATCCAAACTACGATCGTTGATCAGATCTTAAATTGTGGTACATCACTCGCTTATATCACTAAAATATATAGTTTTTTGGTGAAGTAATTCAACAATTTATTGTAATCGTGAGGAAAATATATATCTGATATGTCAGAACGTATTCGAACAACCGATCATAGCTATGATTCTATACCATCCAAATCAATGAACCAATATAACAAAATCCCGAGATCTAAGATTCTGGATACTAAAATAAAAGAACGTACTCTTTCAAAAAGAAAAAACAAAACCCAATATATGGGTAGACAAAATCCACTAACGGGGTAATAGACTCTCAATAAAGAGATATATTTATTGAAAAATAAAGTAAACTGAAGGAAAATAACGGAAATTATCATTCACAAGGATAAAGTACAAAATCTAGTATATTAGTAGATAAAACCCACCAACGGGGTACTAGACTCTTGAAAAAGTGATATTTTTATTGAAAAAATAAAACAAAATCAAGGAAAACAATAAAAGGGGTGCTTATCATTAAGAAAATTCATGTCATCCCCTAAACTTTAGTTTAGTATTTTTTGGGAGAGGAGAGAGAGGAACTGCTACAACCTTCGTTATCAAAATTACTATTATTGATAACTAGATAGGTCAATACGTAAAATTATATATTGTTCTAAAAAAATGTTCCCTTTTTAATTTTGTATTCTTGAATTAAATTCATAGTATTCAATTCCCATATCATAATCTAAGAACAGACATATTGACTTCGCTTGATTGGTTGATAATATTTATTTTTAAAGTCAACAGAACTTTAAATATAGGTAAAAAAATTATTAACTTGATAGATAGATTCTAAACAAACAAAAATATTTATTAGTTTTGTTTTGTCTAAACAAAACTAATGTATCAGGTTTCCATATTGGATTGGGTTTTGAGTCGGATATCGGTTTGGTACAACTGAAATCCAAATCCAAATCGAAACTATTTCGGGTTTAAAATTTAATTCCAGACTTTAATTCAAAACTTCGGGTTCGGCATATCCAAAATTTCGGGTTTTGGATCAAGTACCATTAGATCAAATTAATTTGTCACCCTATTTATAAATAAAAGAAAACTAATATTTAATATACAATATTCTAATTGAAAAAAGTAAAAAAAAATTCAACCTTCAAACTCCCAAAGTGAATATACACATTTAAGTTTGTTATTAAAAATAAGTTGAGGGCAATCACCATAAACTCTAACAGTCATATCTTACTCTAAGAACAGGATATATTGGATATGTTTGGTTGATTGATAATGTTTATTTTTCTATAGTAAATCAATTTACTAATAAAAGAACATACAAATTGTAAAAATGATATTGAACAAACACATATGAAACTAGATTAGAAGAAAGTTTCCTCTGTCATAACTACGTTCGTTTAACGGATCTTACACAGTAGAGATCCTTTCTCACATTATTGAAACATTCAACCTTTTTTGAGAGACAATATAATGATTTATAACAGTCGTGAGAAATAAGTGTTTATGAATTTTTCAATATGTATTCGAAAAATTGATTGCCATCCATACACATTTTTGTATCGAATAAATATGATTCTAGAAACCCACAGTACTACACATTTAAAGATATCAAATTTTTAAAAGAATAAAACTTAAAATATGGGTAAAAAACTTATAAACTTGGTAGGAAGATTCTGAAAAATGAGAAAAATCAAATGAAAAATAAAATTAAGAAAAAACAATAAAGAGGAGTTTAGAACATTTCAACGGGGATGTGGATGTTAAGATAATTGTTTGATAATATTAATATTATTGCAATTGGTATTAAATGATGAATAAGTAATTCCATAATTAAATTAATTACATTCTCATGAAATTATCTTTTTTCCTAAATAATAATTAAAATAATATGTTTAATTAATTAATTAATTAATTTTATAGTTCGGTGCGTAGCACAAGTATAACGCTAGTTATGTTTAAAAAATATCAATCTCTATTTTGTTTTTCAATTTTTGAAATAAATTTATTTTAAATAAAATTATCTAAATAAATAACCTTTAAATTTTTAAAAAATAATATTTTTTAAGTTAAACCAAACGAACAGGAAGCATTTGTACATGTGTTCTATAAGATAATGCAGACATGAGATCAGAATATCTGCTTATTACACATTTTTTGTGGAGGCGTGATAGGGTGAATAAAAGATAACGAGGCATCTATCCATGTCACCAAAATATGGTCCCGTTCTCAAGATAGCTCCACCAAGTTTGTGACACGCATTTTAACATCGTTAATCTAGAACTTTATTGCTTGAAATCATGGTTCTAAAAATAAGTGAGTTAATCCCTATTTTATGGGTTATCGTATTGATTAATAACTTGAATATTTAATTAATCATTCTGATTAGTTCCCCGATATCTGATTAATGTTTGGACAATATCAGTACTGATTAAATCCGATTCCCGCTTTTTATAACACTGCTTGAAACAACAAAATTGCTTTTATAACTTGTCCTTTCTCCAACAAAAATCTTTTTTCTTAATATACTAGCAATAACAAATATATTTCTTCCCACTTTTAAAACGTCATCTATTTCCGAATTATAGTTAATGTATTATTCAAAGAATAGCATTGATCAATATTTATTATTAGTTGATTTATAGCAGTGGGTTTCTACTTTTTGCCAATGGAAATTCATCTTATCATGTCAATTTGGTATCACTTTCATTCCATTTCTTTCTTTCTTTTTTTCCCCTTCTGTTATAGGGAGAATATTATATAACAATATTTTGGAGGTTTGCCGGATTAACGGAGCAAAATACGGATATTTTGCTAATGAAAGAAGAACAAGGGATTAGGATTTGTGTGTTTAGATGTGGCTGAGCTTGATAAGTGTTTGCAGGTAAACTGTTTATCATCCGTATCAAGGTGCCTACGTACCCTATTTATAGGGATCAAACCTGACGTAGTTCTTGGGCAGCAAGTTACTTAGGCGGGCTAGGGTTTTAGGAGATAAGCCAAGGTCTAAGCCCATTCATTTAGGGCTGACGTGGTAGTGAACCATCAACCCTATCCGTGATCCATGGCCCAGCTATGGAAGCCCATAGTCTCGAACGGATAGAATTGGCTAATAAAGGATCAATTAGGACCTAGCATGCGACCTCGAGGGATCTGGCCATGCGAAGCGATCCCTTGTGTCCAGCCACTCATACGACCTTGGGTCTGGCCATGAGCCTTTCTGTAAAGAGTGAGATAGCGATCCTGCAGATGTGAGGATAGCACCAAGCGATCCCTGAGAGAGGGGGGATCAGCGAAGCGATCCCTTAGACCAGATCACGAGCGAGGTGGCCCTGTAGTTATGCCGGGCTGATTCTAATAGTGGACTTTAGCGGCCCAATTGTCATCTCCTAGGTCCATAGTTAATTATGAACCTTTAATTTAGCTAATCAAATCAATTTAGCTGTCATGCCAGATTTAGGCATAACAACTACCCCTGAGTCCATGTTGCCATTAAAGATGCGATGTGGACTCAAGTATCAATCAGGTGATGCCGCAATGCGAGGCCATGGCTCGCTACTGACATGAATATGATCGTTGGAGCAGTCGCGACCCCAAGAATTTGAAGAGGTTTGACAGCTGTTGTGTCTCGAGATGTGTATTCAACGGCTGAGATCTTGACACATATCCATGTCTTTCTCTCTCCTGATGACTATATATACTCCTGTCACAATCATTTCCTTCTTTATCTTCACAAACACATTACCGAAGTGCTGCCAGTTTGCTCCCGGATCAAACGCAAGAAATTTTCAAGCTTTATCACCAACGACCTCAACTTTCTTCAGATTTCTTCACTCTTCTTAAAGAAAAAGTAAGTCTTCATTCCTCTGTTGCATTAAATTGCTGTTCTTCATAATAATTGCATGATTAGATAACATTAATTGTATGCGATCCCATATCATTCATTTTAATATGCGATCCTGTCCTCGTTACAATAATAATGCGATCCCTCCTTTAGGAATATAGATGCGATCCTTCCTTTAGGAACATAGATGTGATCCTTACCAATTTAGGAATATGAACCTTCCATTATTTCCTACAAGCAAAGCGAAAACACATAGAGCCCTTCTGTCTGTTTATTCTTTTCTCCCTTCATTTGCTTTCTGTAAGAGCACACACTTAATCATTTCACTTCTTTTCAGATGTCGCAAGACAATAGTTCAAGGACACCTTCCCCGATGCCCAACATTCAAATAAGCGAAGCGGCAGCTGCTAACATCGCAAGAGCAGCGAGTACTAGCGAGAGCTCATTTAAGTTATACTTCGATTCGCAGTGGTCAAATGAAGAGTATACCAGAGAAGTGCCCTTAGATAACTGGCGATAAAAACGTCCTGCGAGCTCACGAGACCAATCTTTAGATGTGCTTCCAGCCCAGAACGAGCCCCACACCGAGATGACCGACATCGAACATGATATTGAAATGTTGACAAAGAAAGGAGAGGCATTTAGCTCTCAGGCAGCAGAAATTCTCGCTAGAATACCCCCATCTCAAGCCATGTCGCCCATCCATATAAGCGATTCTCCAATAGATTCATTAGGCGATGCCTATTATGATATTGAGGGAGGTGCCGACAACGAAGTCAACTCTGATGATGATGACTATGAAGAGCCTTCCTCGGATGATGGTGGCCTCGATGAAGTGGCCAGAGTCGTAAACTTCAAAGATTATGACTATGTTCCTGAGGCTTCACCCAATCCTTACGTCCCTACCCCTCAACCAGAGCTGGAGGGAGTTATATATGTTGGTGGGCTTAACCCCAAGGATATTGAGCCCGGTTCGAAGATTAAGCCAGGCGAACCTCGCATCCTTGCATGCCGTGACATGTCTTCAACCTTGATTGTGAAGACTATCACAGAGGGGGTCGAGAGATTCCGACCTGAAGGTACGATCATTCTGCCTAAGAAGAAGATGCGATGCTATCGTTTTAATCACGAAGAGAATGGAGGAAGGGTGCCCAGAATGGTTCTAACGGTCCCCCTGATGAAGATAGGCATCTCTTCTCCTCTCCATCCATTCATCAAGGATGTCTGTGAGACATATTTTCTCGCCCCCATCTAGATTAACACCAACGGGTATCGATCTATGATTGCCCTGTACATACTCTACCACAAGCTTCGATATCCGCCCATGGATGTGAAGACAATGGGCTACTTCCTGCAGCTGAAGCGATGTGGGGCCAAGGACTTTGGCTACGTCTATTTTTCTATATGGCCAGAATTCAACAAGAAAAGCATCCTTCCTGGTGGGATAAGCAACGCGGGCTCGTGGAAAGATCCCTTCTTCTATGTCCACGAGGTTCCCCGAGTTAAAACAAACTTTAACTATCTTCCTGGTAAGCTATCGAGGCTGTAGCCCTTCGTCTTACTCTTTTAACATTTTTCAAAACTAACAACTTCATTGACATCGCAGTTGGTCCAGTTCGCACCGTCTTGAGAGGTGATGAAAAACAGCGAGCCGATGATGTGTTAATAAAATCCACCGTAGAAGAGAGAAACATTAGGACTCTTCTTTCTCTAAATAACCTAGTAGAATGTGGATTCCTCAAGGAGGGAATAGGTGCCTCTCCTGAAGCGGGGCCTTCGAACGCGAGGCGGGCCTCGAAGAAAAGAAAATTAAGAGAAGAGGCATCGTCTTCTCATGTCACGATAATGGATGAAGAGGGTACTCCTATATATCGATATGACCCCTTACTTTTTGCATGTTACATCGCATTTCCTTTTTCCTCTATATACATAACTGTTTTAATTTTGCATCTTAATTGTCTTACTTTATTCCAGATTTTTTGAACTGTTTTGTAACTTGTCTCTTTCTTTTTCTACAGACATGTCTGCCCGGAGTGGAAGAGGTCAGGCCCCCCCATTTCTACAGAGCGGTAAAAAGGGGGTGACCTCGAAGACGGTCCCTGGCCCCAAAGTTCCACCTCCTCCTCCCATTAAGCCACCAGTTGCCAAACCTGTTAGCGATCCTCCATCCCAGACAAATATTACTAGGGATCAAGCTCAGAATTCTCCTGAACAAAGCCCTTTGAAGCGGGCGAGGAAGGATGGGCAACTTGATGGGTCGTCCTAGCCACCCTCACGGACCGTGAATGCAACTGCGACCCAGCATCTCTTTGCTTCGCTGGGGAGCAAGTATACTGAGGAGGCTGAGGCATCCAACTGGTGGAAGGCGACCCCTGAGGATAATGCTAACGCTCTAACTATGTGCTTAGCTGAAGCATTTATCCGTCAGGCTGCACATACCAAGAACTACTTCTAGCTGGATAAAAAGAACAAGGTCCTCAAGTTCCAAAAAATGGAAGACAAACGATCCCTTCAGGCTGAGTTCAAGAAGCAGCTATCTACTGAAACCGCCTCGCTTCGCACCGATCTCAAGAACGTCAAGAAAGAAAGAAATGACTTTGAAAAACCATTTCTGGAGCTGAAGAAATCCAGCGAGGAAGCTGCCAAAAACAAGGATGAAGAGATCGCTAAGCTGACTCGCGAGCTGGATGGTGCCAAGGCTGAGTTGGCAACTGCTGAGGAGACTTTCGTGGCCCAGGGTCCGGTCTCATTCATGAAGGGGTTCATTCGAACAATCCCCAACTTCGAATGGGACCGGCTTGGGCCGGAAATGCTGACTTCGCAGAGACTTTGAAGCAGCAAATTGCTGACGAGGATGCCGAGGAGGCCAGGCTAGAGGAGGAGGCGAGAATAGCCAAGGAGGCCACTAATGCCAATCTGGATCCACCTGCCTCGTAAATTCATTCTATAGTTTGTTGTAACTTTGAACTGGGGATGCGGGCACCCCTTGAATGCCTCGCAAGTGTAATATTGATTCTCCTAACTTTATTTTGTTGCAAGAATTCTGGGATCGCAATGCGATCCGTTTTTTTTCTTTACAAATGTCGAATCCCTTTTTTGCTTATCATTAATCTTCAAGTAATATGTGTTCGCAGGTGCGAAGTGCCTTGAATAGTTTTAGATTTGTATTCCCCTCGTTGTAGATAATAGCAGTTATGAACTGTTACCTTGAGATAGTTTCAAGTGCGATCCCAGCATCGTTGAGATGGCTTGGGCCTTAAAGTGTAAATGCTAACAGACAAGCAAATTTATTTTGAATGCAAAATAAAACATAATTCGTAAAGCAAACGAACTCATATAATGAAAAAAGGTAGGGGCGATGCCCAAAGTTTTATTGATAGGGGCGTGGCCCAAGTTTGATAAATAGGGGCGAGGCCCTAAAATGAATTGTGGGGCGAAGCCCAAAAGTTGACAAGTGGGGCGTGGCCCAAAAAATCATTACATCATAAAGGGGAGGTGTCTATATGATCACTACCCCCCAGTACTTTGTATGAATTATTCATGCTAAGTAGTAGTAGAGAGAGGCTACCAGGGGCGAGGCCCTCACTGATAGTATTTTATCAGATGCTCCGCATTCCAAGCTCGTGGAATAACTTTCTTTCATATCCGTGAGATAATAGGTTCCTTCTGAAAGAGTAGCATAGATCTTGTAAGGTCCTTCCCAGTTAGCACCAAAAACTCCATGACCTGGAACCTTAGTGCTAGGCATGACTCTTCTAAGTACTAGGTCGCCTGTTTGTAAACATCGTGCTTTGACTTTCCCATTGTAGTACCTAGTTGTCCTTTGCTGGTAGGCCGCGAGGCGTAGCTGGGCCTCGCTTCTCGTTTCCTCTATCATGTCCAGATAGAGTCTGTGATTAACCTCGTTTTCATCGGGATCGTAGTGTTCCCTCCTGAACGACCCCGAGCCTACCTCCACCGGAACCTTGGCCTCGTAACCATATGTCAAAGAAAAAGGGGTCTCCCCAGTAGTGGTTCGTGGGGTCGTGTTGTATGACCACAAGACCCTAGATAACTCCTCAGGCCAATTGCCTTTGCTCTCTTCCAGTTTAGCTTTCAAAGTGTGCTTTATAATTTTGTTTATGGCCTCGGTTTGGCCATTCGTCTGAGGATGGCTCACAGCTGAGAAACTCTTTTTATACCCAGATTTTCACAGAATTCTTTCATTTCCTTGCTATCAAATTGCTTTCCATTATCCGAAATGAGTTGATATGGGATCCCATAGCGACACACAATTGCCTTGTAAACGAAGTCCTTAAGATTCTTTGCAGTGATAGTAGCAAGTGGCTCGGCCTCTGCCCACTTGGTGAAATAGTCAACAGCCACTACTGCATATTTAATTCCCCCTTTCCCCTTTGGGAGTTCTCCCATTAGATCGATCCCCCACATAGCAAAGGGCCATGGGCTCGCTAGCGAGGTAAGCTGAGAAACAGGGACGTTGCTGAAGTTAGCGATCCTCTGACAGGCATCGCATTTTCTTGAAAACTCAAATGCATCCCTTTTTAGCGTAGGCCAATAGTACCCATGGCGAAGAATTTTCTGGGCTAGCGAACTACCCCCCGTGTGATTGCCGCATATCCCTTCATGGACTTCTCTAAGGATGTAATTACACTCTTCCCCATCTACACACCTCGGGAGTGGGATGTTAAATCCTCTTTGATACAAGACTTCATCATAAATAACATAGCGAGCTGCCTGATATTTAATCTTCCTCGCTTCTTTCTTGTCTTGAGGCAATGCTCCATTTTTCACGTATTCCCATATGGGGGTCATCCAAGTCGACTCTGGGGTCGCTACCTCCACAATGAACTCCTCCGGTACACTGGGCTTTATCTGAATTTCCAATGGGATAATTCCAAGTAATGTAGCCTCGCGACGCGACCCCAACTTTGCCAGTGCATCTGCTCCTTGATTCTTTTCTCTTCTGATGTGAACCACCTTGACATTGTTAAACTTTTTTATCAACCTCTGTGCACATCGCAAATATAGCTCGATCTACTCACCTCTAGCTTGCCACCCACACCAGAGTTGATATGTTACCAGCATAGAATCGCTGTAAGCTGTGAGGTTTTCCACCTTCATTTCCAATGCCAGTTTGAGACCAATAATGAGGGCTTCGTACTCTGCTGCATTATTGGTGGCTTCGAAAGCGAAGTGTACTGCAACTTGTATCTTACGACCCTCTGGAGTTACCAACTCGATGCCAGCCCCGGCTCCTTTCTTGTTAGATGCCCCATCTACGTATAGCTCCCACCACGAGGCTGAATTTTCTTTTTTGTCCTCGCTAACTGTTTTTTCTGGTGCTGCTATGATAGCCCAGTCATCTCCCTTGGATTGGGGAGGAAACTCCAAGATAAAATCCGCAAGTACTTATCCTTTTATAGGGCCACGAGGCTTAAACTCGATGTAGAACTGACTAAGCTCTATTTTCCATTTTAACAATCTCCCTGAAGACTCTGGCTTGTGCATTACTTGCCTTAGTGGGTAGGCAGTACGAACCTCAATGCTGTGAGCCTGAAAGTAGGGCCTTAACTTATGCGAGGCCAAGACCAGGGCATAGGCTAGCTTCTCCATGTTTGTATATCTTTTTTCCGCATCTAGCATCCTTTTGGTGATGTAGTACACTGGGTATTGAATTTTCCCCTCCTCGCGTACCAACACTGCACTGATCGCGTTTTCAGATATAGCGAGGTAGACAATGAGGACCTCGCCTTTAAGGGGCTTCGAGAGAAGTGGTGGCGAGCCCAGGTGTTCCTTTATTTTCTGAAAGGCCTCCTCGCATTCCAGTGTCCATTCAAAGTTTTTTCCCACCTTTTTAATGGCCTTAAAGAACTCATGGCACTTATCTGATGACTTGGAAACGAACCGATTGAGAGCTGCGACCCTTCCTGTTAAACTCTGGACTTCTTTCACCCTTCTTGGGGATCGCATGTCCATTAAAGCCTTTATTTTTGCAGGGTTCGCTTCGATTCGTCTGTGGTTGACAATGAATCCCAAAAACTTTCTAGATTCGACTCCAAAGACACACTTTTGGGGGTTGAGCTTCATTCTGTATTTTCTTAGCATATCAAACATCTCTGCGAGGTGAGAGATGTGATCCCCAGCTTCCTTAGACTTGACCAGCATGTCATCTACATAAACTTCCATTGTCTTGCCAATTTGTTTCTCGAACATCATATTAACGAGCCTTTGGTAGGTAGCCCCGGCATTAAGGAGACCGAAGGGCATCCCTACGTAGCAGTAGAGACCTCTATCCGTGATGAACGAGGTGTGCTCTTGATCAGGACCATACATGGGTATTTGGTTGTATCCAGAGTAAGCATCCATGAAAGAAAGAAGTGCATGCCCTGCTGTTGCATTCACTAACTGGTCGATCCTTGGTAACGGAAAACTATCTTTGGGACAATGTTTGTTGAGGTCGGTAAAGTCTACACATGTCCTCCACTTTCCATTTGGCTTCTTCACAAGGACTGGGTTCGCGAGCTAGTCAGGGTAGAATGATTCCCTAACGAGCCCTACCTCGAGGAGTCTATCCACTTCTGCTTTGAGAGCCTCAGCTCGTTCTCCACTTATAGGTCGCCTTTTCTGCCTGACTCCCTTCTTGCTTGGATCCAAGTTTAGCTTATGACACATTACATTAGGATCGATCCCAACCATATCTTCATGCGACCAGGCGAACACGTCAAGGTTTGCCTTCAGAAAAGTAACCAGCCTTTCTCTCAAATCAGGATTGAGTTGCAACCCTATTTTCAACACTTTTGAAGGGTCCTGCACATCAACGAGGACAGGAATTGTGTCTTCAGCTGCCCCGGCTCGCTCCACATGTTCTGGGATGCGAGGATCAAGATCTAGATCATACTCACGAGCCTGACTTGATTCTGCCTCGCAGGGTTGGCACCCGCATGCCCATACTCCTTAACAACAGTGGTTGTCTGTGCAATTCCATTTGGCAGTTCTGTCAGTGTAGATGTTTCCTTGCGAACCAATTTTCCCTTTCGAGCTCGCACAGCGGCCTGTTCCGGGCTCTCCTCGCTGTCACTATCCGTAGCCTCTTCCACGATCCCTTCCTGGAGAACCATTACTGGCTGCGAGGTTCCCATCATCAAAGCCCCTGGTACTGGTTCTACTTGAATTCCCAAATTATCAAAATAATCAGCTGGGAGCTCCTCAATCGAGATCATATTACAATCTGTTGGAGGTACAAAGGTTGTCTTACGAGGCCTTCTTTCCTCCTCGCATTCCATCTTATCTGTCATAGAATTACTCCCTTTTTCTGCTGACTTGAGGGCCTTGTTGTAGCACTCACGAGAATCATGTTGTGCTCCTCTAATGCATCCGACTCCATTTAGGGTAGGGAACTTCATAAAGAGATGGTAAATAGAAGTAACCACCATCATTTCTTTGATTATTGGCCTCCCTACAATAGCATTATAGGCTGAAGGTTGATCAACCACCATAAAGTCTGCGATTTGGGTAGTTATACAGGGCTCGTCCTCTAAAGTGACGGGGAGCCTTATGAGGCCCTTGACATTGACTGAAGCTCCAGTAAAACCGTAAAGATGCCCTACGGTAGGGATAAGGTCTCTATCCACGAATCCCATTTTCTGATAGACCTCGTATGTTAGAACATTCACTGCACTTCCATTGTCCACAAGGACCCTGTGAACATTCTGCGATCCCATGCGAATTCGGACAACGAGGGCGTTCGAGTGAGGGTGGTGGACCCACTTCGCATCTTCTTCAGTGAACATGATATTTGTATCTTCCCCCTTGAAAAGCTTTGGGGGTCGTTCCTGCAGGTGATGAATATTAGTGAGAGGTCGCTCCTTAGCTTCGCGAGCATATCTTTCTCTAGCCCAATTGTTATCTCCCCCGATGTGGGGTCCTCCAATTATCACATGAATACTTCAACCTCGCGTTTCCATTTCCTTAATGTCTGGATTCTGTTCAGGTGGGGGGGCTTGATTATTACCAAGGCCAGACTTGGGATTATGCTTCTTCACCTCGCGAACTGCCCACTCAGTTAACTTTCCATCACGAATTAACTGATCCACTTGCTGTTTGAACTCCCGGCAAGTTGTTGTATCATGCCCTGTTTGTTCATGAAAGGCACAATATCTGCTAGTGTCTGCAGTTCCTTTCGGACCCATCTGTGGAGGCCTCCTGAATACCCCCTTGTTTGCATTGACTGCATAGATGTGATCAATTGGGGCGACCAGAGGAATAAATTTATCTTCACTCCTCGTAGGGCGAGCTCGAGGAGGGGATCGCCTTAAAGGATCGCGGTTTCTCCTTTTTGGGCTGGGGCTTCGACTTCGATCCCGTTTTCGCCTCGGACTTCTGTAGTCCTTTCTTTTTACTCCCCTGTTCCTACTCCAACTGCTACTCCTTTCATTATTCTTCTTCAGATCTGCGAGTGACTTCTCGACACGCTGGAAAGGCTCAACGACCCTATGTAATTCAGAAAGAGTGCTAGGGGTTTGTTCTTGTAACTTCTTCCAAAATTCAGTCCCTTCCCTCACTCCAGCGATGAGGAAATTTTTTACAGCTTCATCATTTGCACCTCGTACGCGAGGCACCTCAGCATTGAACCTCTTGAAATAATCATGAAGGTTTTCTCCTTCCTTCTGTTTTATGTTTGCCAGGGTAGACACAGGGGGTGCATAGAGCATTGAGGACTGGAACTGTTTGATGAAGATGTCCACGAATTGCTCCCAAGAATCGATGACAATCAATGCCCCTAGCTTCGAAAACCACTGTTGAGCGCTTCCTCTTAGCGAGGCTGCGAACAATCTACACCTCGCCAGCTGCGAGACCTGGTAGACATCCATCTCATTGTTAAACCAAATTACGAAGTCGGCTAGATCAGTATCTCCATTATAGGTCATATCCGAATGATGCCCTCGAAACACCGCAGGAAGTGGCGCGGTTCGAATTTCGTGGGTAAAGGGGGAAGAAGAGCCCATAGTGCTAAAGATCCCTTTATCATTGTTCATTGCGTCCAAGGCCTTTTTCAACTCCTCCAGCTTATAGTCCCCTACTTTGGCCTCCTTGTCCCCCTCCTTTTTCTCCCCAGTACTACCATGGTGTGATTGAGTCTTTTTTGGGACACTAGACTCCTCCTGGTCATCCTTGCGATCCTTCTTTTTGCGATCCTCATTATGGTGATGGGATCGCTCACGATCTCGATGAGATGGGGGTCTGTCATCGCGACGATGGGACCGCTCACGCTCTCTGCGGGGAAGGGGGGGTCTGTCATCACGACGATATGACCGCTCGCGATCTCGATGAGGAGACAATGATCGATGAGTGCCTTTGCTTCTATTCTTAGATTCTTCATTCTGAGGTGCATTAACCTTTTCTAATTTTAGACGAAGGTCATGTTCAGTTAGCTTCTTTCCAAGACGGTCAAAAACACTGACCGATCTTCCCTCAGATGAGGCGACCTTATCATGCGATCCTCCTTTCTTTTCGAGCGAATGCTCTTCTTCATTCCAGTCAGGGTTCGTTTGATCTGTTAGGACATCCTCGAAATCATCAATGAGTTTCTTAGCAGGGAGTTTGCTTCCTTCCCCTTGATGTGTCCGACCACCTGTCCTTGCGTTCCTCTTCGATCCTCTAGAGCTATAGCGCTTCTCCACTTTTGCGACCCTCTCATTTACGGCGGTCACTTGTTCGCCGAGGCCTTTTAGAAAAGACATAACCTCGCTGGTCAACGCCACCCTCTGTACTGGGGGGGTGTGCTCCTCCTTGTACCCAGTCTTAGAGTTGTCCTTGGACACCTCGTCCTCTGAGGGGTCTCTCGTCAGGGGATCTCCTTTGTTAACCCTATGCGATCCCGGGGTCTCTCCATCATTCTTCTTTTTGTGTGATTTAGTCATCGATTCTCCCAATTCAATGACAGATTCCCCTCCTTCTAGCGCCAAATGTTATAGGGAGAATATTGTATAACAATATTTTGGAGGTTTGCTGGATTAACGGAGCAAAATACGGATATTTTGCTGATGAAAGGAGAACAAAGGATTAGGGTTTGTGTGTTTAGATGTGGCTGAGCTTGATAGGTGTTTGCAGGTAAACTGTTTCTCATCCGTATCAAGGTGCCTACGTACCCTATTTATAGGGATCAAGCCTGACGTAGTTCTTGGGCAGCAAGTTACCTAGGCGGGCTAGGGTTTTAGGAGATAAGCCAAGGTCTAAGCCCATTCATTTAGGGCTGACGTGGTAGTGAACCATCAACCCTATCCGTGATCCATGGCCCAGCTGTGGAAGCCCATAGTCTCGAACGGATAGAATTGGCTAATAAAGGATCAATCAGGACCTAGCATACGACCTCGAGGGATCTGGCCATGCGAAGCGATCCCTTGTGTCCAGCCACTCATGCGACCTTGGGTCTGGCCATGAGCCTTTCAGTAAAGAGTGAGATAGCGATCCTGCAGATGTGAGGATAGCACGAAGCGATCCCTGAGAGAGGGGGATCAGCGAAGCGATCCCTTAGACCAGATCACGAGCGAGGTGGGCCTGTAGTTATGCCGGGCTGATTCTAATAGTGGACTTTAGCGGCCCAATTATCATTTCCTAAACCCATATTTAATTATAAACCTTTAATTTAACTAATCAAATCAATTTAGCTGTCATGCAGATTTAGGCATAACACCTTCAAAGCAAACCACGTAGATGAAGGAGCACTGTAGTGTAAAGTTGCATCACTCATTTTCATAGTGTAACACAATGATACCGTGATAGAAATAAATTTAATTTCATAACAAATTTTCAATACTCTAAAACAAAGTGCAGCCAAAAGTGCAGTGCATAAATTAGCTAGGAAAAGTGTAGTGCATTCTCAGAATTATTCTGTTCTAACTGTTTTAATCCTGAATATTGTTCTCTTTTAGACTTTGTATCTAAACCATAATATTATAACATTTGGAATTAAAAGTTTGGCAATCAGGTGATCGTCTTGGTTAATCCCTCGATAATTGGGTATGATTAAGCCATGACAATACACTAAAAGATAATGATTATAATGACAATTTAGTACTATGTATCATACATGGTACAACTTTATGTATTTTTCAGAAAAAACACAAAAATATATTATATATGGTTATATTTGGTTGTAAATTGTATTTTTACAAATATTTATAAAAAGTAGTAAAATTGTTTGTTTGCACGCATTTCAATGCGCTCGGTTGAGGTACTTGTAAATAATATTTTTTGATTTTTTGTTTTGTATTAAAATAGAGATCCTATATTTTTATACAAAACAAAAAAAGGAAAAATATATATTATTTACAGGTAACTTAACTGAATGCATTAAAATACGTAAAAAAGTTAGAGGATAATATAAATTGGAACGTAAATACTATTATTTTCTAAATTTTAATGATATATTTATGTCATTTGGTGCCCACTTTAATTGCTCATAGATATTTTTATTTAATCATTCCTCAATCCCGAAACATTTTTATCGACTTCGACTTCTTCTGAGTGGTTTATGAAGCATCGTTATTTTTATTTAATGCTATTTTGTGAAAATATCAAATTTTGTGTTTGTTTTTAAACTTTTAATAGAGTAATGCTAGAGAACCAAAAAAATTCTCCAAAAATGTTTCCAAAATGATGTGGCATGTGTGACTTGGAAAAATGGAAAATTTTAAATGGGGGATTCATATGAATGCACGCGGCGCCCATTACATTAATTATTTAACCTGCCAATGAAATGAAGACACGTGTCATTTTGGACACTTTTTTGAAACTTTTGTTTGGTTCCCTAGCAATTTTCCTTTTAATATTGTCGTTACTCCCAAACAACAATGATAAACTGATAGCATTAAATTTGTAAGGGTATTGAGTACAATCTTATGAAATTTAAAACTTAAAATAATTTGGTGAAATACCAGATCTGACAATTTTTTCGTTTCGTATACATTCGTGTCTTGTATTTTCGTATTTCGTGTACATAATGTTAAATTCAAACCGACCCGTTAAGAATTCGTATCATTTCGTGTTCATGTACCTTCATTTCGTGTACATTTCGTGTCGTGTTTCGTGTAATTTTTGAATTAAAATAAAAATACTTAAATACTAAATTTTTACTAGTCGAGTCTTAAGTCAATATGTCATAAATAATCAAGTATGCTCAAGTCTTGTGAAACTAAAATGTGAAACTATTTTATATTTATCTTATGTAAAAATTATATATATTATAGTATTTTAAGATATGTATGCATATAATTTTAATAAAATTATTTAAATATTTATTTATTTTATGTATTTTCGTTTCGTGTCGTGTATCCAAGGGTAAACCCAAAGCCGACACTAAATTCATCCGTGTAATTTCGTGTTCATGTACTTTCGTGTTCGTTTACCGCAAAGGTCAACCCAAACCCGTAATTTTCGTGTCGTGCATGAAATTGCCGACTCTATGGAATACGGATTCTATAAAAACAATCTTTCAAAATTTCATGTAGTTTTTGTATTACCACCTGAGAGATTTTTTATTTCCTGAAAAAAAAATACAGCTATAATTTTTAATGTGATCTTCTACACACTCGCATTTTCTCTTATAGGGATTGTCTTAAAGTAAGAGAGAAAATTACTTGTATTTCTTCGAATTTCCTACACTTTTTTTTGAATAAAACGTAGTTGCATTAATCAACTATTATCAACCTCTAGTACATGAGAAATGTAATTAGACGGAATGATATATCATTTCCCTATATCTGACATAGAATAAGTGGCTTTTACTAGTTCATGCGCCATTGTATTCGCAGATTGAAACGCAAACTTAACTAGCACATGATTTATGTGCTTTAACAAATGAACACAATCTAACACAAGTGTCCCAAAGAAAACCTCACCTGGAGACCCATTACACGCGGTCAAAGGCACTTCAAATCGGTTCGAACACATACTGTTTATACTCTCTTTTTATGACCCAAGATAAATATTCTTTCATGCTAATAGCGCTCCTTCCACCTTCCAGCACCTAGCCCCTATGAAGCAGCCATGAAAATCCTGTATAACACTACATACTTCAATAGCCACACACTTGTTTATATATCATAAGTGTTTACAAAATATTCTATTTTTTGAAGGGAAACAAATCATATTGTTATTTTTTTACACAAACATAGTTGGAAACTTCACATGTATTCATAATTTCATTTGTGACTTCTTCCACTTTGTCTTTACATCGAACGAGTTGTATTCTCCAAGAAATGACCGAATATGTGACTTTTGATTCAACGAATCTTCTGCAAATTAACAGCAATGAATTTGTTAAATTCTCAGTGACCTGTTGTTATCAGTTGATAATGCAATAAGCTTATGTAGTCTTTGCTGATTGACAGGCTAGGAATAGCCCAAGCCCGATTAAGGCCCAACCTCAGGCCCAAAACCACAAGCAAGTCCAACTTACGAGAATAAGAGCAGCCCATCCCAGGTTGGTGGGCCCGGACCAGGCACCACCGCTACATGGCATGGTTCCCTCCCCGGCTAGAGGACCCCAGATCGGTGATGCTCAGCACACGTGGCCTCCTAGCTCAGCCAACGCTCCCACACCTGGCGCTGACCAGCACTAAATGCCAATGATTAACATGTGTCAAATCATGTCTGCCACGACACCAGCACATGCAAGTCAACGACCCCCACATGTTGGGACATGTGTCCCTTCGATCCAACGGTCAGGAGCAGAGGCAACCTACCCCTAAACTCTAGACCTAGGGATATAAATACCCCTAGAGAATGGGGTTTAGGGGTTAGAGATTATCACACACCTACACACATTTATTACTTTTGTGATACTCGCTTGATTATTACCTTCCAAAACCAACTCTTATTCTCACGCCGGAGGTACCTCGGGGCCAAACCCTCCCTCCGGTGTTGTTTTGCAGACACCCCACAACAGCCACACCACTTCCGAGGTAGGAGTTGGCGAGGAAGTACCCGATCAAGTTTCAGAGTTATCATTAACGCTAGAAGGAGGGGCCGAACCTCCGAACCACCACTACCCCGAACTAAACCACCCAGCCGAACAAAACCCAACAAGCCATAACCCCCACAATAATCATGAATAGAAGCAAATCCACTCAACGATGAGCACTTAGCGACCTTACAGAAGAACAACTCAACCAAATCCTGGAGCAGGACCCAACTACCAACCAACCGGTCGTTGAAAAAATTGGAATAGGGCCCGGGGATTCCCGGGTCACAATTGAAGTCAACGATTACAAATACACAGATGTCCCTCTTGCTTCAATGCACTTGAAAAACCTAACTCCGGAAGATCTAGCCGAAGCGATCCGAGCATATCGCAATCGCCCTCCCCCAGTACCCGAGCCTGAACAAGCTGAAAACTCCGAGGGGTCGGGGGAATCACACTGGTCCCGGGGCTCGGTCTTTGACAGCCTCGGAGACAAGGGCAAAGGAAATAGAAGAAAACCCATAAAGCCCCAAGCAAGGCCAAGGATGACGGAGCCACCAAACTCAAGAAACTAGAAGAGCTCCGGGAAAAAATCAGACAAGAGGAACAAGCCAAACTAGATCTCAGAATTCAAAGACGCCTCCAGGAGGAGGAGGAAAGGATGAGGAAATCCAGATCAAAAAGAACTCACAGGGCAATAAGCCCGGAGACCATCTCCGACGAGGATGAACCCGAGGAAGATCTAGTGCAAATGATCCAATAGCTACAGAGAAAAGTTAACAGTGACTCCGGGTTTGAGATCCAAGATACACTCACCCCTTTCAACCAATCCTTTGAAGCCATCCCCAAACAGAAGAACCTCAAGCACTACAACTTTGATTCCTTCGATGGGCTAGGGGACCCGGAGGAACACCTTAACTACTTTGAACAGATAGCCCTGATATACTTTTACAATGACTAAACAAAATGCAGGTTCTTCGTCTCTACGCTGAAAGGCGGAGCTCAGAGATGGTTCAGACGGATCCCATCCCAGAGCATACATAGTTGGAAGGAGTTCAGGGAAGCTCCTCCGGAGATTCCGGGCCAAACAAAACCCAAGAATTCCACATGTGCCACCTTGAAATAATCAGACAATGAGGCCCTCTCAGCCTATATGAAGCGGTTTTAAGAAGCCATGTTATTTCCAGTTATGCACCACGAGATTGTAGAAGGGGGGGTTGAATACAATCTCAACTAAATTCTTTCGAACTGATGAGGTTTAAAACAAATTGTTATAAGAACAGAAAGAAAAACAAGATAAACAAATTATCTAACACACATACAACACGAGATATATAAAATCTCAGGTGGGTTAGCTTGATTGCTTAGTCCACCTGATGGTTGTATTTGAAGATAATTCTCTGCGTACGAATACACAGCTGCGGGTTACAATGTTTTAGTGTTTACAAGAAAACCTAAGCTATCAGCCTTGTGATCAGTATTTTATTCTATACTAAAAAACTATTGCTTCTCATACAGCTTATTAAAACTACATGAAGACAAGTAAAAGTTACATGAAATGTGATGATACATTTCTGGTATAACTTGTCACACACACATACTCGAAGTGGTAGCCATTTCTGGAATTATCCTGAAAGTCTTCTTTTATTGATTTGGACAATCCCAGCATGCTTCAAGTCAGTGTATGTTTCTTTCTTCAAAAGTTACTAAGTTCTTGAGAGGACTTAGCTTCCAAGCCCACGTGATGCTTTATGTAAAAGATCTTTTTTGCTTTGGATCTTTGTCTCTGAAAGTAGCTTTAATCAAAAAGATAATCTTTTTGAAAGTCAATAAGCTTTTCTGCTTATTGAGCTGTGCTTGAACTTCCCAGATATAACGGTTGATCCTTATGCATTTATCAAGATATCCTTTGAATCTTTCAGTAGAAGTGTAATCATGTTGGAGGTTGCTTCCACTCTTATTATTGTCCTTGAAGTCGGATAAACATTGACTGATTTCACCTTTCACTTGGAAGAGTTTGAGCCTTCAAATATCTACAATTTGACTCCCTACTCGTAACATCCTCTGTGTAATTGGCCACTGTCTATAGGTCACGGGTTGCAAAGTAATTCTGGGTCTAATCTCCATTCGATGTGTTCCTTTAGAAAACTCTTGTATTATTATGAAAATAGGTTGAGTTCTCGAACAGATGAATCTTGAGTTCTCGAATGATGGCTTCTTGAGCAGTTCCTTTAAGTGAGTTCTCGAATAACTTCTCGAACAGTTCCTTTAAGTGAGTTCTCGAATGACTTCTCGAACAGTTCCTTTAAATGAGTTCTCGAATGACTTCTCGAATAGTCTTTTGAGAGGACTTCTCGATTAGTGCATATTGCAGACTTCTCGAACAGAGCAATCTGACTTCTCGAACTAGGACTTCTCGAATAGACCCTTTTTATAGAGTTCTCAAATGACTTCTCGAACTCTTCTTTTCTTGATTTCTCGAATTTACTTGCATGGTTATAGCAAACTCTTTTTTGACTACTGATATCTGAATTTAGCATCCCAAGGCTTGTTACAGAAATAATTCCTAACTACATGCAGAGTTCCAATCTCAAGATATTGCTTTAGTTGATCTGCATTTAATTAGCTTCCTGATTTATTTGTCAGCTTCGATTCCTTGATTCATTTTCTGCCTTGTGGTATTTGTTATCATCATCTAAAACATATATGACTCAACATTCTCCCCCTATTTATGTCTTTGAGAAAAGAACATAAATCCAGAGTGTGATGATAACAAAAACCACTCTTCAGACTTTTACTTTCATTAGAGCAGAAAATATTGATCAAGCTTCTTTGACACAGTTTCTGGATTGTACTACTTACTCCACTTGAGTACTTAGAATTGCACCCCCTATGTATAGCATTTATTCTGAGAGTCTTGTTCTGTTTCTTCACTTACTGGTTGTTATGAAGGTAATTCCGACCCTTCTCCCCCATTGTTGAAAGGTAAAGAAAGAGACTGTTTGAGATTGAAGGAAAAGTCTGAAACTTCCCTTCATGCTTACTTCTCCCCTTTTTTGTTATCAGCAAGATCAGAGTAGTAGTAATTAGATTGAGAACCAGAGGGATGAGAAACTTGAATTGGCATGAAAATTTTCTCTCTTAATCTCTCTGTTGTTGCATCAGGATCTCATCCTGGCTCACTTCTTAAAACTTACCTTCCCTTTCTAAAGGGGTTCTCAACCTCTCCTTTTGCTCTCCTAGAAGAAATAGGAGACCACTCTTACACACACCTCACCTTTTGCCCTGGAGCAACCAGGCCTCTCTTGTTTTTCACTCCCTTCCCTCAGTCCTAGAAACCATGAAATTTCACAAAGATTGAAGAGAAATTGTTGTTTTAAACAGAGATAAAGTTCAGTAAACTGCCTTTAGAGAAAGCTTAGTGAACTGAGTGTTGGATTCTTCATGAATTAAAATGAAGAATCAAGAGTGTTTGGAGTTGTATAGAAGTGCTTCAGTTTCCAAAATAGGTATCCATGATTGGGGCTGAATCCTCTCATTTATAGAAGATTCATCAACCTGAATTTGAGAAATAGTTAAGAGTAACTTGTGTGTGCTCCCTCTGTGTCAATACAACTTGTACTAACTCCTGGCTAGATGACAAGTGTTATAGGTTGCACAATTGTGTCCCTTACCCTCACTGATTGTGTTCCTGGTTGGGAAATTGATTCAATAGTTAAAGTCTGTTGAGAAACTAAAACTAGAAATGTGGATGTCCTTATTAATCACTATGCCTTTTTGGGAAGACATAGGATGGCCAGGATGGTTTTACACACCCTTACCTTCCTTGTTCTTGTGGTTTCTTGATGTTCACCACTTCCCTCACCCTTACTTTCCTCCTGAACACTCCCCTCAAGTTAAGATTTGCAAGGATTGTCAACTACAGTTTGTTGAGAAACTGTAGAGGGGGTTTCAAAGATGGAACATTGTGAATATATGGTGTGCTGATTGGGTAGAGAATCTGGGGGACATTCCAGCACTTCTCATTTCAGCAAATTAAGGCAAAGATTTTAGGACAATAAAGAGAAATGCTGATTAAAAGGAACTCAATACCTTAGCTAAGTGTATTGCTGTAAGAGCCTTCTCCACATGAAGGTTTATTCTCTTAAGGAATGCATAACACCACTTCCCTTGATTGATCGAATTGACATTGTGCCAGTAGCTGTACTTAGGAGAGAAACAAGTTGCAGAGATAGTTATGAATATTCATTTGAGTATCTGCAAGAGTGTTGTACTTAATCCTAGTGCCATAGTCAGTCAATTTGAAGCATGAGTTCAATCAGCAAAAATAAATACTTATTCATGTGTTTAGAGTTAACTAATAGGTCTTATTAAAACAGAGTACAGACCAGTTATTTCTAATTAAACTCTAATTCTAAGTGTGTTACACATGGCACATGACAGAATTATAGAACCTGGTTGATGCAATAACCAAGTTTGCTGTGTGAACACCATCACTTTATCATCATCATCCTCTGTTGTCAGTTTGAGTCATTTAGAGTACTACAAATTGGACACAAACCTATGCAACTGTGTAGATTTTAAAGCTCACTTTTAGGGTTAGATGGTAACGTGAACTTAGAATTAAAACATCATTAATAGTGTCAAAGTTACCATATCTATTCAGTTTGATTCAGAAGAATTCAAAACATCCTGATTAGATTAAAGATAACTGAATGAAATGTGTGCCAGACCATAAAAAGATCAGAAATACGCGTAAGTTTAATTAAGAAAACTAATTCGCGGAGAGTAGGTTATTAAGACAACTTAGGTGATTCAAGCACAGTCCAACTTAATCTTGTCTAAGCATTCTATGAAAGTTGAGACATAATCTAATCATCAACTCGTTCTAAAGAGACATGCAAGTAGATCATAATCATAGAATCAACAAGATAAAGGTAGATGGAAACTTCATTTCATTAAAAAAAAGGTTACAAGAATGGTCAGAAGGACCACTGAAATAAAAACAAAATAAAAACAAACTTAAACAAAAACTTAAACTAAGACCCCCCCACCTACACCATCTAGGTGGCCTTGGCTGGGTCCTCAACGGAGTCCTCCCAGTTGCGTGCCCGGAGAACCTCCAACGCTGCACGCATGGCAGCGAGGTTCTTCTCCTCCTCGGCCAGGAGTTCGTCTATCTTCTCCTGGAGCGCCAGCACCTTCTCATAGAAGGGCATGGCCTCAAACTCTTCGACGGAAACCTTGAGAATACTCTTAGTCATTTTGGTTGAAGAGAAGGAAGAAGAGGGTTTTGTTTTTGTTAAGAGTGAGTCTAAATCATGTCTACCCCTTCCTATTTATAAGCCTAGAAGTCCTAAAGACACGACTTAATATCTAGGAAATACACGGGTGCAAGGTTAAGCAAAGGTCACACCTCTTTAATACACACTAACGCATGCAAAAGAGATTACACGGTGTCCTAGACTAATCCAGACAGATCATTTAGAAACGATAAAAAGTAAAATATTATGTGTGCTATTTGTTCCAAAATCATTTAAGTCTGACAGCTTAAGTATAATCAACTCGAGACAGATAATTTTAGAGAACAGAGCACACAAAGCATTCGAGTATTCTGGACACAGAATAAAGTATTTAAATAATATCAACAATTAATTAAACTATTTGACATCTCAAATATCGACCATTAGACTTGTCTGAACATTTACTTATTCGATATCTCTCATCATTTGACTAGTCGATATCTCTAGTTAGAAGACTAGTTCGATATCTCTGGAAAACTAGTTGATCGATATCTCAAGCATAATATCCATTCGATAACTCAAAGATGTACACATATTCATTCGATATCTCTAGGAAATTAAGTGTTCGATATCTCCAGAATAATCATGCAAATAGTCAAATAAAAAAAATAAAATCCAGAGAACAGAATTCACTGGTTGCAATAAATTGAACAGATGTTAAAGATTATGAAAAGTTCAGCATACCAAGCTCACTTACCAACCTTGAGAAGGTTGCTTCATCCAGAACTTTAGTAAAGATATCTGCTAATTGTTTCTCACTTGGAACAAAATGAAGTTCCACAGTACCTTCCATCACATGCTCTCTGATGAAATGGTATCTGATGTCTATGTGCTTGGTTCTTGAGTGTTGCACTGGATTCTCAGAAATTACAATTGCACTAGTGTTGTCACAGAAAATTGGAATCTTCTCAACCTTAACTCCATAGTCAAGCAGTTGATTTCTCATCCATAGAATCTGTGCACAACAACTTCCTACATACTCAGCTTCTGCTGTTGAAGTTGAAACTGAATTCTGCTTCTTACTGAACTAAGAGACCAGCTTGTTTCCTAGAAATTGACAGGTGCCTATGGTACTCTTCCTGTCCAACTTACATCCTGCATAGTCTGCATCTGAATAGCCTATTAGATTAAAACCATAATCTCTAGGGTACCAAATGCCAAGGTTTGGTGTCCCCTTGAGATATCTGAAAATCCTTTTAATAGCTACTAAATGAGATTCCCTAGGATCAGCTTGGAATCTAGCACATAAACATGTAGCAAACATAATATCAGGTCTACTAGCAGTTAAATATAAGAGAGATCCAACCATGCCTCTATAGCTTGAAATGTCCACCTTCTTTTCCTTAGTATTCAGTTCAAGCTTAGTGGCAGTGGCCATGGGTGTTTTTGCAGAAGAGCATTCTGCTAAGTCAAACCTCTTTAATAGATCAAAAACATATTTTGTTTGACTTATAAAAATTCCTTCATTTACTTGTTTAACTTGTAAACCAAGAAAATAAGTTAATTCACCCATCATACTCATTTTATATTTACTTTGCATAAGTCTGGAAAACCTTTTGCAAAGCTTCTCATCTGTAGACCCAAATATTATATCATCTACATAAATTTGGACAAGTATCATAGAACCATTGACAGATCTATAAAAGAGAGTCTTATCTACAGTACCTCTGGTGAAGTGATTCTCAATGAGGAACTGTGAAAGAGTGTCATACCAGGCTCTAGGTGCTTGCTTCAGGCCATAGAGTGCTTTGAGCAAATAGTAAACATATTCTGGGAAGTCTGGATCTTCAAAACCAGGAGGTTGACTCACATACACCCCCTCCTCCAGAATACCATTTAGAAATGCACTCTTGACATCCATTTGATAGACCTTGAAATTGGCATGAGTTGCATAGGCTAGGAAGATTCTGATTGCTTCTAACCTTGCCACTGGTGCAAAGGTTTCTTCAAAGTCAATTCCTTCTTCTTGACAGTAGCCTTTGGCAACTAGTCTTGCTTTATTCCTTGTGACTATACCATTTTCATCCATCTTGTTCTTGAATACCCACTTAGTGTCAATCACTGATTTGTCCCTTGGCTTGGGTACAAGTTTCCATACTTTATTTCTTTCAAACTGGTTTAGCTTCTCTTGCATTGCTAAAACCCAGTCTGGATCTAGAATAGCATCTTCGACCTTTTTAGGTTCCTCTTTAGAAAGAAAGCTACTGTACAAGCATTCTTCTCGAGTTGCTCTCCTAGTTTGGACTTTTGCATTGGAGTCACCAATTATCAGCTCAAACGGGTGATCCTTAGTCCATTTTCTTTATGGTGGCAAGCTTGACCTTGATGAAGTTGTTTCATTCTCTTGATGTTGACCATTTTGATTCGTTGTTGAGTGTTGACTGTGAGAAACTCCCCCTGAGTGTATGGACCTCGTGTTGAGTGGAGTTCTAACAGAGTTGTCAACAAATATTTCTCTTTGATTCTCAACTGATGCTTCAGCATGATCTTCATTAGGTGGTGTGAGTTGCTCTTCTACAGTTGGTCCATTCTGCACTTCACTTGATGATCCATGTCTGTTCTCTACACCCATCGTTATCCTTTCTTCATCATCATCTTCACTTGCTTCACTACATGTCTCATTCTCGAACGAGAGTGACTCATGAAAACCTTCATCTACAAGACCAGATATTTTCTTATCGTTGAAGACAACATGTATGGATTCCATAATAATATTAAGTCTTAGGTTGTAGATTCTGTAAGATTTTCCAGCTGAGTATCCAATAAAAATAGCTTCATATGCCTTTGAGTCAAATTTCCCAAGGTTCTCACCATAGTTCTTCAATACGAAACATTTGCATCCAAAGACATGCAGAAAGTTAATTGTTGGCTTCTTGCCTTTGAATAGTTGGTAAGGAGTCATGCCTTTTGCTTGGTTGATCAAGGATATGTTCTGAGTGTAGCATGCAGTATTAACAACTTCAGCCCAGAAATATGTTGGCAACTTTGATTCTTCAAGCATAGTCCTTGCAGCTTCAATTAGAGTTCTGTTCTTTCTCTCCACTACACCATTTTGTTGAGGTGTTCTTGATGCAGAGAATTCTTGAGTAATTCATTCTTCCTCATAGAACTTTCTTAGCACAGAATTCTTGAACTCAGTTCCATTGTCGCTTCTAATCCTTCTTACTTTGAAGATTGGATTGTTGTTGATTGTCTTGACATGCTTGATGATGATTTCACCTGCCTCATCTTTCGAACGTAGAAAGAAGGTCCAAGTTTACTTGGAGAAGTCATCAACAATTACAAGACAGTATTTCTTGGTGGCTATCGACAATACATTGACTGGTCCAAATAGATCCATGTGCAAAAGCTATAAGGGTTGATCGATTGAAGACATTGACTTAGATTTGAAACAGGTTTTCCTTTGCTTCCCTTTCTGGCAAGCATCACATAATCCATCCTTGGAGAACTCCAATTTTGGAAGGCCTCTGACCAAATCCTTCTTGACCAATTAATTCATGGCTCTAAAATTCAAGTGTGACAGTCTCTTGTGCCAAAGCCATCCTTCATCCATGCTTGCCTTGCTGAAGAGGCATGTAGCAGAGTTGGCACTTATTGAGTTGAAGTCAGCAATGTACACATTTCCTTTTCTATTTCCTGTCATCACTACCTTGTTGTCGTTCTTCTTGAAAACAACACAAGCTTCAGATGTGAACCACACATTTTGATTTTTATCACATAGTTGACTGATACTCAACAAGTTATGCTTGAGTCCATCAACCAGTGCTACTTCTTCAATGACAACATTTCCTTGTGAAATCAAGCCATATCCTCTAGTATATCCTTTGCTGTTGTCTCCAAAGGTAATGCTAGGGCCAGCTCTCTCCTCGAACTTAGTGAGCAGGGTAAAATCTCCAGTCATGTGCCTAGAACAACCACTATCCAGGTACCAAAGATTCTTTCTGTCTCCCTGCACACATCAAAATCAAATCAAGTTGATTTTGGTACCCAAGTTTCCTTTGGTCCTGCCTTGTTAGCCTTTCTCCTATTTTTCAAACCCTTACCATCCAAGGGTTCTGATTGAGTTAAATCAATCTTAACTCTTGGTGTAGGTCTCTGAAAAATAGGTTGTCTCACATGCTCATATGCATTAAAGCTAGATGTAAAATTTGGCATAGTCTGTGCAAACATGTTATTCATCATCCATGGCAACTGAGGCAAATTAAAGACATTGTTATATGGATTATGCATGAATTGCATGTTAGCATACTGACTAGATGCATGAGCAGGTTAAACACATATGTTAGGCACAACATTCATAGCAGGCATAGGTACTGATTTAGACATGCTAGGCATAGAAGCATTCGAGGAGCATATTTATCAGGTGTGTAATTACTATGTTTGTTAACTCCTACCTTGCCATTCCTATTCTTCTTATTAGCCTTAGCCTTAGGTTCAGTCTTTTCTAACTTATCCTTCAATTTCTTGATGGATGAGTGACCTATGTTTTCTTGTTCAACTGACTTGGTTTTGCTACACTCTCCCAACACAAATTTTTTGCTGACAGGGCCATACTTCTTATGCAATTTCATCAAGGTTGCATTACTAACAGATCTCAACTCCTTTGGACAATCATCATCCAATGAGTCACTGTCCGATGCAACCTCCCCATCAACTTCCAACTTTGATTCTGCTATTTTGCAGAAAGAATCAATTCCTTGCCTATTGCCAACTTCTTCAGTTTTAGCCTTTGATCATCTCCACTTAGCAATTAAATCATGTTCCTTTTTCAACTATTCCTTTAAACAATCTTCTCTATCTATGGCCTCAAGTAATTTATCTTTTGCATCATGGTAATCTCTTCTCATTGTTTCAAAATCAATTAATTGAGTCTCTAACAGAGTATTCCTATCACCTAACCTAGCATTCAGATCCTTAATCTTGCTGTTTTCTTTGTTAATTGATTTCAATGTAACATGCATGTTGTACAATTCATTAGACATTTCATTAAGAACATTAACACATTCATCTTTGGAAAGCCCAGTTAGATTTGTAGAGTATACCTGGTTGCTTGCTGAACTAGCTTCTTCATCGTTCTCGTTTGCCATGAGTGCAAGGTTGACAAACTCTTCCTCTGCATCTGAGTTTCCTCCAGATGCCCAATCATCATCTCTTGATACGAATGCTCTCTCCTTTTGCTTGAGAAGATCAAAATACTTCTTCTTGTAGTCAGCAGTCTCAGACTGTTTCTTTTCATTCTCAGCTTTGGATTTTCTGCATTCATTAGCAAAGTGGCCAGCAATTCCACAGCTATAGCACTTGATTTTTGACCTTTCAACCATTCCCTTGTTATGTTGATAGCTTTTCTTGAATTGCCCGGCTCCTGATGGATTCTTCTTGAATCTCAACTTTGAAAATCTCTTTAACAAAAATGCCAAATATTCATCTAGATCTTCTGATTCATCCTCACTCAGTGCATCAAGTTCTTCCATCATCTTGCTTTTGCCTTTGCTAGTTCCAGCTCCATCTTCACAAGTTCTTTGACTTGGTGTGGTTTCCACATCCTTCATATTCCCTCCATCTTGGTTGGTTGGAATATTGGCCACCAAAGCTACATTTCCACCTTTCTTCTGGCTCTTCTCAACTTCTTCATCTTGTTGTAACTTGAGCTCATAGGTCTTTAAAATTCCATACAGTCTCTAAAGTGTATAGTCTTTGTAATCTTGAGAATTCCTCAATGAGACTGTCACTGGCTTCCATTCTTTGGGTAAAGACCTCAGAAATTTTAAGTTGGAGTCTTTGGTTTCATAAACACTTCCATACAACTTTAACCCATTTAACAGTTTTTGAAACCTGCTAAATATATCAGTTAAGTTTTCACCTGTATTAAAGTGAAAATGTTCATACTGTTGTATGAGGAGTTGTTTCTTATTCTCTCTAACTTACTCAGTCCCTTCACAGAGTGTTCGAATAGTGTCCCACACTTGCTTGGCAGTGGTGCAGTTGATGACACTATAAAAAATGTCTTGATCAATACCATTGAACAGTATATTCATGGTCTTCTTGTCCTTCTAGACCTCCTCTTTGTCTCCATCTATGAATTCTGCTGGCAGTTTGGGAATATGTAAGAACCCCAAATTTTGGATATAATTAAAACTTTTTATTAAGTAAGGATAAAACGAGGAACAATGATTCCGACAACAAGGTCACCAGCTCTAATGAATGGTGGTTTCAAAGAACAATGACTGTAATGAATGGATATTGCTTTGGACAATGATCCTGATGCATTGGTATATTGTCAGAATATAGTAATTCGATGGTTGAGGACCTAGATAAGAATAACCTACCATCCAGAAAGGAGCTAATGGATCCTTGAAGGGAAATGAGTACGTGCATAGTATTTCCCGTACGTGCATAGTGTTTCCCGTACGTGCATAGTATTTCCCGTACGTGCATAGTGTTTCCCGTACGTGCATAGTATTTCCCGTACGTGCATAGTATTTCCCATACGTGCATAGTATTTCCCGTACGTGCATAGTGTTTCCTGTACGTGCATAGTAATTTGGTGGATGAATAGTGATTTTGTAAGTTGGAAAACTTTTCACGCCACCCTATGTACGGGACGTGATATGGATGTTTCGAAGTCATATTAGTAATACGCGGAGGAAATAAGTGAATGCAGAGACGATCGGAATTCAGAAATTCCAAATTCTTTTCGGTATAATATTTGACCGGACAGTGGATTAAATATTATTATAATCCAAGAATTGAGATATTAACTTTGAGGAGTTGATATTTTGGGATGTTATTATATTTGATTTAAGAATGAAGGTAGGAAACCACTGAGGAGTGGTTATGGCTACAATGTAATAATTAATATTTGGAAAGAATGAATGGAATTCGACTTTATTATTTCTATGTCTTACAGAATGCTAAAGGGTAACAACATAGGTAAGAATAATCTATCTTCTAAGGGAATAAGATATGGCAATTTCAAGCAGAAGAATATTCTCATGTCATCCAGATCGGTAACGATTAATCCAGTAGTTCCGTAAAAAGGTTAAGGAACGATCGAAAGAGAATACGGACAATTATACAACCCTAAGAGAACAAGTAAAGAATACAGAATGAATAGTGTTGTGGTGGGAGTATATAATAATATGAGATGACACTATATAGAAGTATTCGGAACGGATTTCCGAGTTCGTATTAGTGATCCAGGGGGAAAATAAGTGTATGTAAAAGCTGTCGGATTCTGAAAAACCGCACTTTTATTTTCTCCGAGAGTTCCCTGGACACTGATAGCCTTAAGTATTTAACGAATGGATTTAAGGAATATAAATTGGAAAGTTAGAATGAAAGATGGAGAATGAAAGTATTAATATTAAAAAGGATTCCCGGTAAACCCTAATTAGAAATCCGTGAAATATTCCTACGAACGATCAATCGAAACGGGCAATAACCGGACACAGAAACAAGCAGAGGAAGAAAGAGTCTTGTGCAAGCTACTAGTATAAAATATCTAGTAACCAAACTAGAATCAAGGAACTAGCACCCTAGAGAATGCAACTAAGTACTTAGCAAGGCAACCATGTAGTTAGGCTAAAACCACCACATTTTCAACACTTGTCATGGTAATTCCTCATCCAACACCTCATCACTTTATTAAAGCAACCAAGGATGAGATATTATGCAAAACACTTCACTTTGTGCATTATTGCAAAAGCAACCAACAAAAATATCAAACTCTCTCCAAATGTTCATCCATTCGGCCCATTTGGAAATTCCAAATCCAAAATCCAACTTCCAACCATTTGTTGATCTTGAAACTTTTATGGTGAGTTCTATATTTCAAGAAACTAATCTCCTAGAAATTTCAAGTCCTAACTCTTTTGTTTCCATTTTCAAAAAAATCATTAAAATGGAGGGTGAATAGTGTTTTCATGAAAACTAATCTTGATTTTTCTTGTTTCATGGTTGATATAGCAAGCTTAAGCACTCCTAAGGATCATGCAAAGCTTAGTGAGGCTAGTAAACACTCTAAGGAAGGTATAAAACTTGAAAACCCTTGGTGTCCTTTTAAGATCTTATGAGTTTTATGGATGATTTAGTGATTAGTATGTTATGTTATGCTTAGATCCATGATTAGTAGTTGTTATGGTTGTGATTTGGTTTATGAACCATGTAATGGTTAAGATGAGTTGTTGTTAGACTAGTCATGATGTTTATCATGTGTTTGGGTGGTTGATTTGATCTTGGTAAGATTGTGATAAAGTGTAAAAACTTTGGAAAACGCGTAAACATAGCCGTTATAATGCCCGATTTTGCAATACCATGTTTTGTATGCCATTTTCCATGTCGAACCCCTACTGTCCAGAGACCTTATCTGCCATGATAGGATAGGTAATGTTCTAAGATTTGTTTGGATATAAAGATCACGTGAAACGGACTTACGGTTTAGGATTTATGACCAAATTACTAAAAGTAGTTCGAATCCGTAAACGAAAGTTCGTAACTGTAATTGAACCCTCGTAAACTATGTAACGTCATGGCGAATCTTGGAAAATAAATACTAGAGGTAAAAAGGAAGGCGTGAAAGAAAACCGTATGTCAAAAGGATCATTTTTCGATTTATTAAAAATGTTCGAGTCGAGGTTAAACGCGAACGAACCCCTAAAAGACGACTCTTTTATAACTTCGGTAAAACACTTAGAAAACGGGCGATAAAACTCGGAGTATAATATTGGTTCGTAACGATCAACCTTAGAACTCATATGACTTAAGTATGTCCCAAGTATAAGTGCAGTGACATGTCGTATTAACGAACGAATGTCGGGTCGGATCAGTGAGAATAAGTAATCCACTAAAAGGGGTATAACGAGATAACTTGAGAACGTGTTTCGATTTAAGAATAACTTAACTTTTAATATGTTAAGTGATTAATCCCGAATGCCTTGGCTATTTATAGATCACCAAGCTGAACCGGGACCCGCTACCACTACCCCTTACCGTACTCGACTACCAGGCAAGTTTCAATTCCCTTCTTTTAGGCTGTTGTTGTGATTGAATAAATATATATATATATATGATTGCTGATATACATATGCCATTGCATGCATGCCTACTTTCAAGTTGAATTGATATACTTGTTCCCTGAATGTTATTGTTGGCTTATAAGCTAGATAGTTATATATCAGTTATGAGCCGGTTATTGTAAGACCCTCATAGAAGGGCGTATACATCTCATTAATCAAATATAGACCGGGAGTCAATATTCCTTGATATATCGAGATTACCTCGGAGGAAAATATTTAAGTAAATATTTTCTATTAATTGGGGGACGAATATTATTTGAATATTCGTTCGAGCTTATTTATTTAATGATCCTTACTTCAAATAATTATTTGAACGTAATCATTCGACGAATAATATTTGTCAATATTCATTCAGAGTCGAATTGATTATCGATTATTATTTCGAATATTCTTCTAAAGATGAGACTACTAAATGAATATTATTTGGATATTCTTTTAGAATATTATTATATTAAATAAATATTACTTTTGAATATTCATTTAAGATATTAAATACTTGATGAATATTATTTTAATATTCATCTGAAGCTTGATTTAATTATCGAATATTATCTCGAATATTCCTTAAGGCTTGGATTACTAAATGAATATTACTTGATATTCATTTAGGATATTATTCATTAAATGAATATTACTTTTGAATATTCATTTAAATTCCTAATTAATTATGAATATTACCTTAAATATTCTTTTCAGGTCTTATTAATTAATGAATATTGTTTTGAATATTCATTTAAATATTTATTTATTCAGTAAATATTCTCCTGATATTTCTTCAGGGATTATTTTGAGAAATACTCTGATATAAGATATTCTTTCTTATTCCTAAATGATCTGTAAAATATTTTAATTCAATAAATATTCTCTGAATATTTATTCCATACTTGGAATAACCTCGATAAGGTTTATCTTCTTCGATTATTACAGAAAATATTTCGGAGTCATATTTTTATTAATCTTATATCAAGAAAGGTTCTCAGACATCATTCTTCTTTGAGTCTATCTCCTTAATAATAAGGGAACCTTACTTGGAAAAATGTTATTTATCTTGTCGACTTCCCGGTCATAAAGTATTCCCTTCACTCGCAACTCGGGTGCTGTTGACTTATTAAGTCGTTGCTTACCTTCTCATCTTTCGAGGGGTAAGATTACTGGAACAAGTTAATATCCGTTACCAAGTAATAGCTTGGGAGTTATTGGTAAATTTTCCTTTCCAACTAGATACGACTACTTTGTGGAGTCTTATCAACAAGTATTATACTTGGGGAAAGGGGGACGAACGTTACATTCAGAATCATGAATTCTATTTGAACTAGGAGTCGTGTAAGAGGCCGAGTAGCGCCGGTCCATCCCCTTTGGCCCAACCGTTGGCCGGGGAGAGCTAGCAAGGCGGTATACAAGTAAAGCCGTCAGTTCTTCCTTCTACCGGTAGTAAATCTAAATTGAGCTGTACGATCTCGACTGATCATCAAGATTGGAACAGCGGGCGCGGTGAATACTCCATCATTGGTTCATCATCCAAATTTATTTATTTCCTGCAACATGATTACTGTTGGCAGAGTTGGAAAAGGGTCATAACTGGAATTGCAACCTTTTCTTGCAAGTTCCTCTTCTTAATAACAATAAGAATATCTTGCTTACTTTGATGTAGCAGATATTTCTACAAACAATTACTTTAAGTTACCTTGTAACTTCATCGTTCATATTATACTGGCATCATTTCCGTAAATGCATGGCATATGGTTTGAAAGATACTTTTGAACTGTTATACATTATCGTTCAGTTATATATTATTGTTGGTGGGCTATTGCTCACCCTTGCTTTATTATTATATCACAACAACAGCTAGACCAGATGACTCGCACAAGGCGCACTCGACGCGGGCGAGGACGATGAGACTACCAGAGCTGAAGAAGAAGCTATTGGTAGGGTATATTTATTCTTTCAGTACCAAGAATATGGTCTAGTATGACTTATGTAAATGGATGGCAAAGAGTATGTATTTTATTGAAATTCTTTTGGATTGTAAGAACTCATAATGTGATTAATAAAAATTTGATTGTTACTCTGATTTCATCTCTGGGACTATAACGGGTGTGTTTTATATTGTTGTGTTGGGTTATAGAGACGTAATTTATTTTATGTTAAGGAAAGTTCAATTGTTGTGGACAGAATTGGAAACCGTAACCACCGGATCCCGGACCTCGGATCTGGGGGTGTTACAGAAGTGGTATCAGAGCGTACGTTATAAACCCCAGAGATGAGGTGACGTTAAAACAATAAATTCAATAAGATAATAAGAACTCTTGCCAAGTTTATAGTCGGACTACTTAATGTAGTGATGACATATAAAACCCTTATGGGAACTCGTAAGTATAATGATAGTAACTTAGCCCGATATCGTATCGACGAGTAAGGCGACTGACCTTGAGGCATACGAGCAACAGCGCGATGATGCTTTATATGCTGAAGATCAGTGGGTAATTCGATGGAGTACCCTACTGGAGACCCGGAAGAGGTTCCAGCGGATAAGGAAAATCCTGTTAGGATAAGGAGCTTACCCATGGGTAATGAGGGTCGCAGCCAGAATGACTGTGATGATTAAGATATGGTGCTCAGAAAAGTGAGTATAAAGAACCGAGATATTATTAAGAGATCTGATGATGCATGTTGAATTCATAGCCGGACTACCAGATGTAGTACCAGCAAGAAAGAAGGATTGGAAGAATTACTTGAGATCTTATACGGAAGAAGATGAGAATCCTTAGAGATTTTCATCTTAACAAAGAAAGAGCTAGAGGGATGTATAATTATCAAAGACATCGATTTAGGGCGAGGAGCAGAGTCCCTAGGAATAGTTGAGAAGGAGGCAGTAAGTGCCATATCATTTGATAAATGAATAAGTATGAATATTGTCAGTAATAATTCGCCATGAGAAGGCAGATGTCATAGGTTGTAATTTATGGAACCAAATTGAGGTTGATGAAGTTGTTTTATTCAGGAAAATGTTCATTTTATGAATGAATCATTTAAAGAGTAAAGACATTGGGCAGTGACAGCATGATTGGGTAAAATTATATAAGGAAGTAGTAAGCAAGGCAATGATCTCAGAACTTACCGGAAGATAAGACCAGTGAGTCAAGATGAACTCATAATGTGACTACTGCCAGAGACTGAGTATAGAGTTAATTCAACTCAGTTAAATGATGAACCAGAAACGTTAGATGCATGTGATTCAGGGGAATATTAAATTCCTTCTTCTCTTTGAATGGATTATAGTAGTTACCTTAAGTTACTCCGACACGGAATTATAATAGATCAAGTAATACGATCAGCAGTTAAAGAAAAAAAAATGTGAGGAAAAATCTTCCTGGAGCTAAAAGGTGAAATTGGTAATGACCAAGAGCTGGCATTGCTTAATGGAAAAAGGAGACTTTGTACTTCCAACAACGCTTCGCATAAAGGGTTAGGTAGACCGACATTTGGTAGTATTGAATATCAGGACGTATAGGTATCAGAATATTGTGACAGGTTTCAGTTTGAAACGGTTGATTCCCTTCTAAGGGATGTATATAATTGATTCCTCTCCAGTGGGTAAACTTCCAATCTGATGATGATTATTTCGTTAACTATGACTGCTTATGATTCCACCTGCTTGGAGGTTCATAGAACTATTCTTCAGGTTTCGAAACTGGTCTCCTTAATGTTACCAGTAGGGGGGTAGATTGATCAAAATTTCCCTGAGTCTGGAAAGGAATTCGGTGAATTTTGGCAAACCTTTTCTTTCTGATTATCAGAGAATGTCATGGAAGAGAGTAGAAACTGGAGCAAACCCTGTGATTTGGGTAAGGATGCTGTAAAATGGGTTAGTAAACGGACCCTGAGCATTACAATCGACGGTAGTGATAAAATGATGAAGTGAGATTGGACGAAAACGGGAAATGTAAGTAAGAAACCAGCCGGACTGAGAAATTCAAGGATTGACTTAAATGAAAAGGCTGTTATGCCAGGAATGGTAAGCTTGTGTGGCACGCAGGATTGATAAGAATAGTTGAAAAGATAAAAGTGGAGGAAAGGTGACCGGAGACAGTGCCGAGTAGCTGATTAAGACTTATATGGAGTAAAGTTTTGGAATGGTAGAAAGGTATCAAAGAAGAAGGCACTATGCCGGCAATTGCTAGAAAAGTAATGCTATTAGCCAACCCCTAAAATCATATATTTTTATGTGTGGCCAGTTGAGGCCAAGTCACAACGGATTATAAAGTGACTAGACCAGCAATGAAAAGACAAAGCAGGGTTGCTTCTAAGAAAGCACCGACTGCAAGGGCTTCTGATATAAAGGAAACATTAATGAGATCGTTTGAATCTTCTGCCGAACAACCCATGTTTTGATTGGGAATTCACTAGACCTTTTTGGGATGGGGTCACCCGTACTAAAGTGACTCATGTGTATATGGTTGTCCAAGATTTCGAGTAAAATGGAAGTATAGTGACTTGAGATGTATGATGTTAGGGTATCATGAATACCATGAATATATTATGACGGAGGAAAGTAAACAATGAAGGTATATGAAGAGGGTATAGAAAAGGTCAGAAATTGAACAGTATGCTGTAGGAATTTTGTCTGAGGCCAAATAGGCTGACAACTATCTGAAAGAAGAGGGTGGCATTAAACCACCGATCGATTATCAAATGTGAATGATTGAAAAGAGACCTTTATTAAGGATACATGATCTAATTGCCAATTATAAGATACAAGAATTCCTTGGCAGTTGAATTAAGGATAGGATATCCATAAATTAAGACAAACCCTAGGGAATGCACAAGGGGTGGCATTAACCCTAATAACGACATTATGACTTCAGATGATATGAGCTGGACTTGCTAAGGCAACAATGACCGGTAAGGATTATTAAAAAGGGTTCTGGAAAGAACATGGATAGAATTATTAAAGTATTGATCAATGACATTTTGATATACCCGGTACCTAGAAAATACCGGAGGAATGATAAGGATGGCCTATGAAACCTTACAAGGAAAAAGGTAATATTCCGAACTTCAAAAATGGAAGTTTGGTAAGGAATGTATGACATCGTAACAATAATGCCAGATGAGGCATGTATGGAACCCTGAGGAAGTATAGGTTGAACCTATGAAGGTTGAGATTATCCTAAGATAAAGAAAGAACTAAGAAAAGAAGTATCCTAAGTAGGATTGGGAATAAACGTGATAAAGTTCCCACGGGTAGGTGGAAGCAATGACTTATGGAAATGACTGATAGTTATATTTTCTCCTTCAGCAGAGCTTAAGGGAGAATGCTTCAACCCTACAATGATGGGAATGAGGTAGAAATGTTTGAATTGGAATATATCCAGAGAACAAGGATTACCAGAAATTATTATTATCAGGAAAGGCCAATGAGGTGGCCGACAGTCTAAGTATAAAGGAATAATTACAAATGTTCATACCGAAGAACAGGATGATATTTGGAAGGACCTTGAAGGTCATACCGGAATGGAGGAATTTACATTCCTTCTGATGACTGTGCAAGAATTGACAGTAATAATAGTTTAAGTAAAGATTCGATTCCTGATGGAGTCTTAAGCATATTACGTACCTTAGAAGGTCCCGTTTTGAGGCAAACCAGGACCATGGTACAAAATTGATGAAGTAAACCGTTAAGTTTCCAGTCTTTTATGGAAGATGCATAAGTGATAGTTTCATCAACCGGACCTAGCTGCGATGCTTGAAACTCTTCTGCAATTCTATCTGCTTCATGTTATATCTACATCAAGTTCAGGAAGTGTTCCTTATGGATAAGGAATAATGATTACTTTGTCTCCCTAAGGGATTTGAAACCCGTAGGGTTAGCTATTAACGCACTACGTAAACAACAAGCGATGGTGATTCCTCTAAGGAAGGAGATGACAACATAAAGATAAAGAAAGTGCTGCTATTGATAAGCTAAATGGCATGTTGATGAATGACAAGCAAGTTTGTGTTAGTGTACTTCTGCACGAACAAGATAGAGAATATGAGGTTGATAATTCGTGATGCTAAACGTATTCCCGTAGAAAGAATTAATGAGACTTGGAGGGAAGGGCGGTGGAGCCCAAAACTTATTGGGCCACTTGAGAGTTTAAAGTGTTCGGACGGCGGTATTCGAGCCAGCCTTACCCCCCAAAATTATAGCACGGTCATAACGGGTTTTCATGTGGCCAGGCTACGCTAGTAAACTGCAGATGCTCGACAGATGATAAGAGCATGAGCCGGTAGATATACGACCTGGTCTGACTTACGAAAGACAACCTGTGGAAAACCACGGATAGAAAAGAACAAGTGATGAGAAACAAGGTTGGCAGAAGTAGATTATATGAATCTAAGTTAAAGGGATCGGGCCAGATTCATTTCGGAAAGTTTAAATTGGAATAACGTGATGATTATAGAATAAATGTGACGGAATACCGATAAAGAGGTACCAAGTGCAAAAAGGTGTCTCAATAAAGAGGTAAAGGTGAAAGTAAATAATAGAAATGAGTAAGAACCAGATAATAAGAAGGATGTGATTGATAAAGAAAAGGCTGGGAAGGCAACTATGGAATGAGAAGCAAGGAATGTTATGAATGGGTTTTCTAATGAATTCTCAGGATGACAACCTGATAGTGTCAATATTATAGTTATGAAAAAGCTAGTAACATGATATGGGATGTCAGTAATAATGATGTCAAGTGAGAAATCTAAGATTTAACCTAAAAGGTTGAAGGATTTCCCGAATGTGAGTATCGCTAAGATTGAACAAGAGTATTTGTCCATAGAATAATGGACAAAGCAGCAAGATATGTTGACACGTGAGATTGCGATCAAATAGTATTGGATATAATTATGATTAATTTCTTCTTTGATGAACCTCTATAGTTCAGAGGTAAATTCTGAGTATGATATTCTACAATCATGAAAGCTTTCTATAATCCTTTAGAACTCTTTTCTCTTCATCTTCTTTATGAATTGAGAAGAACAACCCTTTTAGGAGGGGAGGTACTGCTACGTGACTATCTGTCTATGTGGTAGAAGTCTAAGTGGAATACCATAACTTGTTTAATTGCTTGTCAAGTACTAAAGGCTGGCCCCCTTCTGTACTAACTATGCAATATAACAAATGTTCAATTGATCATAGTGATCTCTCAATCAATCTTTCCACTTCTCTATATTGATCGAGATTGCGAAGATTAAAGCAATCAGGAAATGCACAGTATGAGCGAGGATACCTCCAAATTCGTAGGGTGATAGTGATACCAATGTTACTGCAGGTATCAATAAGGATAAGATTGAGTAAGAGTATAACCCGGATAGTGAGTTGTACGAAAAGTAGCAACGTTGATGGAAAAAAAAAAAAAAAGATACAGTATGGATTGTAGCACTAGAAGATGTGCTGAGGAAGGGTAGAACGACTAAGAATTGACCGGGAAGCTAAAAAGGGAACGACAGGCAAACGACTCTTTGCTTCCTACCTGATTCCGGGACGGAATCCTTTTAAGGAGGGGAGACTGTAAGAACCCCAAATTTTGGATATAATTAAAACTTTTTATTAAGTAAGGATAAAACGAGGAACAATGATTCCGACAACAAGGTCACCAGCTCTAATGAATGGTGGTTTCAAAGAACAATGACTGTAATGAATGGATATTGCTTTGGACAATGATCCTGATGCATTGGTATATTGTCAGAATATAGTAATTCGATGGTTGAGGACCTAGATAAGAATAACCTACCATCCAGAAAGGAGCTAATGGATCCTTGAAGGGAAATGAGTACGTGCATAGTATTTCCCGTACGTGCATAGTGTTTCCCGTACGTGTATAGTATTTCCCGTACGTGCATAGTGTTTCCCGTACGTGCATAGTATTTCCCGTACGTGCATAGTATTTCCCGTACGTGCATAGTGTTTCCTGTACGTGCATAGTAATTTGGTGGATGAATAGTGATTTTGTAAGTTGGAAAACTTTTCACGCCACCCTATGTACGGGACGTGATATGGATGTTTCGAAGTCATATTAGTAATACGCGGAGGAAATAAGTGAATGCAGAGACGATCGGAATTCAGAAATTCCAAATTCTTTTCGGTATAATATTTGACCGGACAGTGGATTAAATATTATTATAATCCAAGAATTGAGATATTAACTTTGAGGAGTTGATATTTTGGGATGTTATTATATTTGATTTAAGAATGAAGGTAGGAAACCACTGAGGAGTGGTTATGGCTACAATGTAATAATTAATATTTGGAAAGAATGAATGGAATTCGACTTTATTATTTCTATGTCTTACAGAATGCTAAAGGGTAACAACATAGGTAAGAATAATCTATCTTCTAAGGGAATAAGATATGGCAATTTCAAGCAGAAGAATATTCTCATGTCATCCAGATCGGTAACGATTAATCAAGTAGTTCCGTAAAAAGGTTAAGGAACGATCGAAAGAGAATACGGACAATTATACAACCCTAAGAGAACAAGTAAAGAATACAGAATGAATAGTGTTGTGGTGGGAGTATATTATAATATGAGACGACACTATATAGAAGTATTCGGAACGGATTTCCGAGTTCGTATTAGTGATCCAGGGGGAAAATAAGTGTATGTAAAAGCTGTCGGATTCTGAAAAACCGCACTTTTATTTTCTCCGAGAGTTCCCTGGACACTGATAGCCTTAAGTATTTAACGAATGGATTTAAGGAATATAAATTGGAAAGTTAGAATGAAAGATGGAGAATGAAAGTATTAATATTAAAAAGGATTCCCGGTAAACCCTAATTAGAAATCCGTGAAATATTCCTACGAACGATCAATCGAAACGGGCAATAACCGGACACAGAAACAAGCAGAGGAAGAAAGAGTCTTGTGCAAGCTACTAGTATAAAATATCTAGTAACCAAACTAGAATCAAGGAACTAGCACCCTAGAGAATGCAACTAAGTACTTAGCAAGGCAACCATGTAGTTAGGCTAAAACCACCACATTTTCAACACTTGTCATGGTAATTCCTCATCCAACACCTCATCACTTTATTAAAGCAACCAAGGATGAGATATTATGCAAAACACTTCACTTTGTGCATTATTGCAAAAGCAACCAACAAAAATATCAAACTCTCTCCAAATGTTCATCCATTCGGCCCATTTGGAAATTCCAAATCCAAAATCCAACTTCCAACCATTTGTTGATCTTGAAACTTTTATGGTGAGTTCTATATTTCAAGAAACTAATCTCCTAGAAATTTCAAGTCCTAACTCTTTTGTTTCCATTTTCAAAAAAATCATTAAAATGGAGGGTGAATAGTGTTTTCATGAAAACTAATCTTGATTTTTCTTGTTTCATGGTTGATATAGCAAGCTTAAGCACTCCTAAGGATCATGAAAAGCTTAGTGAGGCTAGTAAACACTCTAAGGAAGGTATAAAACTTGAAAACCCTTGGTGTCCTTTTAAGATCTTATGAGTTTTATGGATGATTTAGTGATTAGTATGTTATGTTATGCTTAGATCCATGATTAGTAGTTGTTATGGTTGTGATTTGGTTTATGAACCATGTAATGGTTAAGATGAGTTGTTGTTAGACTAGTCATGATGTTTATCATGTGTTTGGGTGGTTGATTTGATCTTGGTAAGATTGTGATAAAGTGTAAAAACTTTGGAAAACGCGTAAACATAGCCGTTATAATGCCCGATTTTGCAATACCATGTTTTGTATGCCATTTTCCATGACGAACCCCTACTGTCCAGAGACCTTATCTGCCATGATAGGATAGGTAATGTTCTAATCTTTGTTTGGATATAAAGATCACGTGAAACGGACTTACGGTTTAGGATTTATGACCAAATTACTAAAAGTAGTTCGAATCCGTAAACGAAAGTTCGTAACTGTAATTGAACCCTCGTAAACTATGTAACGTCATGGCGAATCTTGGAAAATAAATACTAGAGGTAAAAAGGAAGGCGTGAAAGAAAACCGTATGTCAAAAGGATCATTTTTCGATTTATTAAAAATGTTCGAGTCGAGGTTAAACGCGAACGAACCCCTAAAAGACGACTCTTTTATAACTTCGGTAAAACACTTAGAAAACGGGCGATAAAACTCGGAGTATAATATTGGTTCGTAACGATCAACCTTAGAACTCATATGACTTAAGTATGTCCCAAGTATAAGTGCAGTGACATGTCGTATTAACGAACGAATGTCGGGTCGGATCAGTGAGAATAAGTAATCCACTAAAAGGGGTATAACGAGATAACTTGAGAACGTGTTTCGATTTAAGAATAACTTAACTTTTAATATGTTAAGTGATTAATCCCGAATGCCTTGGCTATTTATAGATCACCAAGCTGAACCGGGACCCGCTACCACTACCCCTTACCGTACTCGACTACCAGGCAAGTTTCAATTCCCTTCTTTTAGGCTGTTGTTGTGATTGAATAAATATATATATATATATGATTGCTGATATACATATGCCATTGCATGCATGCCTACTTTCAAGTTGAATTGATATACTTGTTCCCTGAATGTTATTGTTGGCTTATAAGCTAGATAGTTATATATCAGTTATGAGCCGGTTATTGTAAGACCCTCATAGAAGGGCGTATACATCTCATTAATCAAATATAGACCGGGAGTCAATATTCCTTGATATATCGAGATTACCTCGGAGGAAAATATTTAAGTAAATATTTTCTATTAATTGGGGGACGAATATTATTTGAATATTCGTTCGAGCTTATTTATTTAATGATCCTTACTTCAAATAATTATTTGAACGTAATCATTCGACGAATAATATTTGTCAATATTCATTCAGAGTCGAATTGATTATCGATTATTATTTCGAATATTCTTCTAAAGATGAGACTACTAAATGAATATTATTTGGATATTCTTTTAGAATATTATTATATTAAATAAATATTACTTTTGAATATTCATTTAAGATATTAAATACTTGATGAATATTATTTTAATATTCATCTGAAGCTTGATTTAATTATCGAATATTATCTCGAATATTCCTTAAGGCTTGGATTACTAAATGAATATTACTTGATATTCATTTAGGATATTATTCATTAAATGAATATTACTTTTGAATATTCATTTAAATTCCTAATTAATTATGAATATTACCTTAAATATTCTTTTCAGGTCTTATTAATTAATGAATATTGTTTTGAATATTCATTTAAATATTTATTTATTCAGTAAATATTCTCCTGATATTTCTTCAGGGATTATTTTGAGAAATACTCTGATATAAGATATTCTTTCTTATTCCTAAATGATCTGTAAAATATTTTAATTCAATAAATATTCTCTGAATATTTATTCCATACTTGGAATAACCTCAATAAGGTTTATCTTCTTCGATTATTACAGAAAATATTTCGGAGTCATATTTTTATTAATCTTATATCAAGAAAGGTTCTCAGACATCATTCTTCTTTGAGTCTATCTCCTTAATAATAAGGGAACCTTACTTGGAAAAATGTTATTTATCTTGTCGACTTCCCGGTCATAAAGTATTCCCTTCACTCGCAACTCGGGTGCTGTTGACTTATTAAGTCGTTGCTTACCTTCTCATCTTTCGAGGGGTAAGATTACTGGAACAAGTTAATATCCGTTACCAAGTAATAGCTTGGGAGTTATTGGTAAATTTTCCTTTCCAACTAGATACGACTACTTTGTGGAGTCTTATCAACAAGTATTATACTTGGGGAAAGGGGGACGAACGTTACATTCAGAATCATGAATTCTATTTGAACTAGGAGTCGTGTAAGAGGCCGAGTAGCGCCGGTCCATCCCCTTTGGCCCAACCGTTGGCCGGGGAGAGCTAGCAAGGCGGTATACAAGTAAAGCCGTCAGTTCTTCCTTCTACCGGTAGTAAATCTAAATTGAGCTGTACGATCTCGACTGATCATCAAGATTGGAACAGCGGGCGCGGTGAATACTCCATCATTGGTTCATCATCCAAATTTATTTATTTCCTGCAACATGATTACTGTTGGCAGAGTTGGAAAAGGGTCATAACTGGAATTGCAACCTTTTCTTGCAAGTTCCTCTTCTTAATAACAATAAGAATATCTTGCTTACTTTGATGTAGCAGATATTTCTACAAACAATTACTTTAAGTTACCTTGTAACTTCATCGTTCATATTATACTGGCATCATTTCCGTAAATGCATGGCATATGGTTTGAAAGATACTTTTGAACTGTTATACATTATCGTTCAGTTATATATTATTGTTGGTGGGCTATTGCTCACCCTTGCTTTATTATTATATCACAACAACAGCTAGACCAGATGACTCGCACAAGGCGCACTCGACGCGGGCGAGGACGATGAGACTACCAGAGCTGAAGAAGAAGCTATTGGTAGGGTATATTTATTCTTTCAGTACCAAGAATATGGTCTAGTATGACTTATATAAATGGATGGCAAAGAGTATGTATTATATTGAAATTCTTTTGGATTGTAAGAACTCATAATGTGATTAATAAAAATTTGATTGTTACTCTGATTTCATCTCTGGGACTATAACGGGTGTGTTTTATATTGTTGTGTTGGGTTATAGAGACGTAATTTATTTTATGTTAAGGAAAGTTCAATTGTTGTGGACAGAATTGGAAACCGTAACCACCGGATCCCGGACCCCGGATCTGGGGGTGTTACAGAATAGGCCTTCCAGCAGCTCCAGTTCCAGCTGCTTCTCCAACTGCAGTGTTAGCCTTCATAGGAATATGAGGACCTTTCTCTATCCAGTTTACATAACCTTCATCGATGGATAAGAGATGTAAATGCATCTTTACTTTCCAGTGAAAGTAATTATCTTTGTCGAGGATTGGTATTTTCATGCCTGTATCCTTCAATCCCATGGTGGTGATCTTTAGACTTCTTGTATGCTAGAAGCTTACTCTGATACCAATTGTTATTTCCCAGTTATGCACCACAAGATTGTAGAAGGGGGGTTGAATACAATCTCAACTAAATTCTTTCAAACTAATGAGGTTTAAAACAAATTGTTATAAGAACAGAAAGAAAAACAAGATAAACAAATCATTTAACACACATACAACACGAGATATAAAAAATCTCAGGTGGGTTAGCTTGATTGCTTAGTCCACCTGATGGTTGTATTTGAAGATAATTCTCTGCGTACGAATACACAGCTGCGGGTTACAATGTTTTAGTGTTTACAAGAAAACCTAAGCTATCAGCCTTGTTATCAGTGTTTTCTTCTCTACTAAAAAACTATTGCTGCTCATACAGCTTATTAAAACTATATGAAGACAAGTAAAAGTTATATGAAATATGATTATACATTTCTGGTATAACTTGTACATACTCGAAGTGGTAGCCATTTCTGGAATTATCTTGAAAGTCTTCTTTTATTGATTTGGACAAGCCCAGCATGCTTCAAGTCAGTGTATGTTTCTTCAAAAGTTACTAAGTTCTTGAGATGACTTAGCTTCCAAGCCCACGTGATGCTTTATGCAAAAGATCTTTTTGCTTTGGATCTTTGTCTCTGAAAGTAGCTTTAATAAAAAAGATAATATTTTTGAAAGTCAATAAGCTTTTCTGCTTATTGAGCCGTGCTTAAACTTCCCAGATATAACGGTTGATCCTTATGCATTTATCAAGATATCCTTTGAATCTTTCAGTAGAAGTGTAATCATGTTGGAGGTTGATTCCACTCTTATTGTTGCCCTTGAAGTCGAATAAACAGTGACTGATTTCACCTTTCACTTGGAAGAGTTTGAGCCTTCAAATATCTACAATTTTACTCCCTACTCGTAACATCCTCTGTGTAATTGGCCACTGTCTATAGGTCACGGGTTGCAAAGTAGTTCTGGGTCTAATCTACATTCGATGTGTTCCTTTAGAAAACTCTGGTATTATTATGAAAACAGGTTGAGTTCTCGAACAGATGAATCTTGAATTCTCGAATGATGACTTCTCTAGCAGTTCCTTTAAGTGAGTTCTCGAATAACTTCTCGAACAGTTCCTTTAAGTGAGTTCTCGAATGACTTCTCGAATAGTCTTTTGAGAGGACTTCTCGATTAGTGCATGTTGCAGACTTCTCGAACAGAGCAATCTGACTTCTCGAACTAGGACTTCTCGAATAGACCCTTTTTGTAGAGTTCTCAAATGACTTCTCGAACTCTTCTTTTCTTGATTTCTCGAACTTACTTGCATGGTTACAACAAACTCTCTTTTGACTACTGATATCTGAATTAAGCATCCCAAGGCTTGTTACAGAAATAATTCCTAACTACATGCAGAGTTCCAATCTCAAGATATTGCTTTAGTTGATCTGCGTTTAAGTTAGCTTCCTGATTTATTTGTCAGCTTCGATTCCTTGATTCATTTTCTGCCTTGTGGTATTTGTTATCATCATCTAAAACATATATGACTCAACAAGCCATAAACAAGGTCACGAACCCAGATGAAAGAGAAGCCTTGAGCATATTCCGAAGGGGCTTGGATTCGAATTACAATGAGCGGTATGTACTTGAGCTCATACACAAAGAACCCCAGAGCCTGGCCGCGGCTTATGCCATGGCCGCTAAATTCAATAAAGAAACGGATGTCTTGCATGCAATGAGGATGACTAGGTTGGGCACCTCCTCAAACCGAAACAGAGATGATCGCCACAGAAAGACTACCAGCCGGATAAAAACTACTCTTCCAAGCCTAAAAACGATGCAAGGCCCCCGAGGCCAGAGAAAATCGAACCCAGGCCCGAGCCCGAGTGGACACCCCTAAACTGACCCCGAGCTGAAATAATAAAAGAGGTCCGGGACAAACCCTTTTTACTACCCTCCTAAACCAATGTTGGCAGCCCCGGAGGATAGACCCAAACACAAACACTGCGACTACCACGTGACCCACAGGCATCATACTGAGAACTGCCTCTCTCTCAAATTCTTCATTGAAGGCTAGATCAAAAAGGGGAACATGGGCCAGTACCTAGCCCGAAGGACAACAGAGAAGGGTCCGGGGCCCAGAAAACTAAAAACGTGGTGCACGTGGTCCTGGGAGGATCCAGTTCTTCCCCGAGGAGCCCAGACTCCGGGGACGAGGTTATGCTAATAGGCTCAACTCCCGAACAAATAATATCATTCTGCAACGCGAATTTTGAAGGAATAGACCCAAACCATAATGAGGCTTTGGTAGTCAATTTGGATATTACTAAAAATGAAGTAAAGAGAATCCTCATTGATAATGGCTCCTCAGTCAACATACTATTCAAACATAACATGAACAAGATGCAACTTGGGAGTATCAAAAAAAATGAGTGCAGAGAAGATCCACTATACGGCTTTGGCCATCACCTAGTCCCTATCCAGGGAACCTTTACCTACCTATCCTGTTTGGCACCGCTCCAAAGCAGGTTACCCATATGGTCAAATTCTATGTAATCAATAGTCCCTCTTCCTACAATGTAATCTTGGGACGCCCAGCCCTGACCAAGCTTCGGGCCGTAACCTCGACCCCGCACCTCAAGTTCAAATTCCCAAAGGCCTTCGGGGTCGGAGAAGTGAAGGGAGACACTGAGATAGCACGCCTGGCTAAGCTCCGGTTATGGCCGAAACAGATCCGGAAAATAAGCGAAAAGCATCATACTTCCACAATAACCAAAGCAGGAAGAAGCACCGAAATCAAACCCATAGAAGCCCCGGAAAAGAGGTGTAGAACATTGAGAGAACCCAAGTCCTGAGCCCAGAAGCTAACACCTACACGGCCCATGAATACCTAAACTCAAACTCCCAAGACCGGGTCCAAAATCATCATTATTGAAAGACCAAGCCAAGGTGGAACCTGCGATAGAGACTGAAACAATCGAGTAATGCTAGGGGATTCCGAAAGAAATATCAAAATTGGGGCCAGACTAGAAACCACCTTTAGTAAAGAACTACCTACTCCAAGAATATGCGGATGTATTTACCTAGAGCCAGGCCGATATGCCCAGACTTTGGGAGTCCGTAGCAATGCACACAACCTGGATGTTGACCCCAGAAGAAAACCGGTGAAATAGAAGATGAGGAACTTTGCCCCGGAGAGACAAAAGGCAATTAATGAGGAAGTAGAAAAGCTCCTCGAAGGAGACATAATCTGTGAAATCAAGTATCCGGAGTTGCTGGCCAACGTGGTGCTTGTAAAGAAACCAAATAGAAAGTGGAGGATGTGTGTGGGTTACACAGACCTCAATGACGCCTGCCCCAAGCATCCATACCCCCTACCAAGCATAAACCAACTTATTGATGCCACATCGGGCCATGTGATGCTAAGTTTCATGGACGCCTTCTCTGGATACAACCAGATCAAGATGAACCCCGTAAATATAGCCAAGACCGCCTTTATCACTCATAGAACCGTTCATGCATACAAATTCATGCCCTTTGGGTTGAGAAATGCCGGATTCACATACCAGAGGGCCATGGTTGAAGTATTCAAGGACTAGATAGGCCAGAATCTGGAATCCTATGTTGATGATATCATAGCCAAGTCCAAAACCATTGAGGAGAATGTTTCTGATCTATGGGAATGTTTTAAAAACTTGAAAAAACTCGAGATGAATCTAAATCTGGAGAAGTGCACCTTTGGTGTAGGGGCAAGGAAGTTCTTGGGCTTTATGATCAACCAGAGGGGGATTGAGGCTAATCCAGAAAAAATCAAGGCAATACTGGATATGCAACCACCCCGGACTCAGTAGGACATTCAGAAGCTGGCCGGGTCTTTGGCAGCCCTAAGGAGGTTCATCTCCAAGCTCGCAGAGCGGTGATTATCGTTCTTCAACCTTCTTAAATGAGCCAACAACAAAAGGGGGATAGTATGGAATCCGGAATGCTAACAAGCCCTAGATACAATCAAGGAGTATCTCTCATCACCCCCCTACTGACCAAGCCTGAGCCCGGGGAACCCTTGTATTTATACCTCTCTGCCAGAGCATTGGCCGTGATAGCGGCCCTAGTCCGGGAAACCTATGGAAATCAACAACCGATATACTACATCAGCCAAGTCTCAAAAGACGCACAAAGCCGATACCCCAATCTGAGAAATTTGCCTTCGCCCTAATCACCGCCTCAAGAAAGCTCAGACACTACTTCCAGGGGAGAGAGATTAAGGTAATAATTGACCAGTCCTTGAGAAGGATAATCCACAAGCCAGATACATCTAGGAGACTGATAAACTGGGCCATTGAGCTCAGCCAATTCCACCTGACCTTTGTACCGCAGATAGCCATCAAGGCACAGGCTCTGGCAGACTTCATTATGGAATGCTCTTTCCCGGAGCCCCGGAGCGCCCCAATGGTAGCCAAACACGAGGCAACCCCGGACAAAAATCCGGAGTAATGGACTCTTCACGTAGATGGATCCTCAACACTTGACAGATCCGGGGCAGGGTTGATCATGAAAAACCTGGATGGGTTCCGGATCAAGCAAGCAATCACCTTCAAATTTCAGGCAACCAATAACTAGGATAAATATGAGGCCCTTTTGGCCGGGCTAAAATTGGCCCGAACCCCGAACCTGAGCATATATAGTGATTCCTAGATCGTGGCGAGGCAGACAAAAGGAGACTACATTGCCAAAGACCCCAAGCTAGCCCAATACCTAGCTCTGGTCAAAATCTACCTCACTACAATCCCGGAATATCAAATCTACCAATTTATCACAGAAGAGAACTCCAAAGCAGATGAAGGCAAGTTTAGAATTCAGCCGAGCTGGACAGATCAGTATGCTTCGATGAACTCGAGAAGCCAGCAATTGATCAAGAAGAAGTTGTGGAAATTGATGACAGTCCAAACTGTATGACCCCTTTAATCCTCTATCTAGAGAAGGGGGAGCTGTCCGAAGACAAAAAAGAAGCCAGGAGATTGAAAAACAAAGCATCCAAATATTTCATTGAAGAAAAGCAACTTTACCGCCAAATTTTCTCCTCCCCAGTCCTGAAGTGCGTAGACCCGGAGGAAGCCAATTACTGCTTACAATAAGTGAACGAGGGAATTTGTGGACATCATATGTTCGCAAAAGCGCTGGCATACAAGATCATAAGGCAAAGTTGCTACTAGCCAACCATCCACTCAGATGCGATAGAATTTGTCAAGAAGTGTAGAAACTTCCAGTTATTCAGCAATGTGCCAAGGCAAAGCCCGATCCTACCATCTTCAGTCCTATCTCCAATCCTCTTTGCTGTATGGGGCACCGACATAGTGGGACCCTTTCCCCGGGATAAAGGTGACCTGAGATACCTACTAGTAGCAATAAACTAGATGACCAAATGGGTCGAAGCAAAAGCAATGAGGACTATAAACTAGCAGGACTGCATCAAATTCATGAACAACATCTTAATGCGGTTTGGAATACCCAGAGTCCTTGTCTCAGATAATGGACCCCAGTTCATTGTCTCAGATTTCTAAAACTACCTCAAAGAAAGGGGGATAAAACACAAGATTTCTTCAGTAGCCTATCCTTAGGGTAACGGGCAGGTCGAGGTGACAAATAGAATTTTGCCAAGGGGAATAGAGAAAAGGCTGCAGGAAAGCAAGAATAAATGGCCCAAAGAACTACCGAATGTGTTATGGGCCTACCGCACCAGCCCAAGGTCCGGAACAGGAGAAACTCCATTCAAACTGGCCTATGGGACCGAAGCCATGTTACCAATTGAGGTGGGCTCCCCCTCCCACAAAGTGATCAACTTCGATGAGATAGCGAATGAGGAAGGACTAAGAACCAATTTAGAGCTAATTGACGAAGTCCGGGATAGAGCAGTGGAAAAGATGGAGAGGTACAAAGAGAAAACGAGGGAGTACTTCGGCAAGAAATCCAGAGTAAAAAATTTTCAGACCGGAGACCTTGTACTCCGGGATACAAAAGCCTCGGACCCCACTAACACTGGCAAACTAATGCCTAAATGGGAGGGTCCCTACAAAATCAAAGAAGTACTCCGACCTGGAACCTATAAGCCCAACAACATGGACGGATCCGAAGTGCCTAACACTTGGCATGGCCTCAGGTTCAGAAAATATTATCAATAGGAGTTAGCGGGAGCGTGACTGTTTTTGTAATCAGGAGTTGTTTGCAATCAGCCAAATTATTAATGAACAAGAGCACGGCTCCTTATTGAGCACTTCATTTTGTAAGCATTTTTCTTTATAGAATACTGGGCCAGGGTAGTAAACATTCTGGCTCAGAGCTCAACAACAAAGCAAAATCCCACTTCGAAAGTTGGTTAACTTTCTAAGTATGGCCGAACCCCGGGCCATGGCATCTAGAACCTTGGCCCGGAGCTCAACAACAAAGTGAAATCCTACTTAGAAAGTTGGTTAATGTTCTAAGTATGGTCAAACCCCGGGCCATGGCATCTAGTACCTTGGCCCAGAGCTCAAAAACAAAACGAAATCCTACTTAGAAAGTTGGTTAACTTTCTAAGTAAGGCCAAACCCCGGGCCATGGCATCTAGTACCTAGTCCCGGAGCTCAACAACAAAACGAAATCCTACTTATAAAGTTGGTTAACTTTCTAAGTATGGCCAAACCCCGGGCCAAGGCATCTAGTACCTTAGCCCGGAACTCAATAGCAAAACAAAAAACCTACTTAGAAAGTCGGTTAGATTTCTAAGTATGGTCAAGCCCTGGGCCATGGGATTAAGTACCTTGGCTCGGTGCTCTACAACAAAGCGAAATCCTACTTAAAATGGTTAACTTTCTAAATATGGCCAAACCCCGGGCCATGGCATCTAGTATCTTGGCTCGGGGTTCAATAACAAAGCAACAAGCCCAACAAACCAAACTAAAACTTTACCCTACTCCCCCATCAGGGTTACCGGTATAAAGGAGTGGGGGGCAAGATAAAATACACCAAACTAAAATCACTTTAGAAATTTTCATAGCTTTCAAAGAAAATAAAAAGCAGGAACACAGATTTCGAAGCGTACAAAACATGAGAATGCGTAAAAAGTTAAAGTAGGTCGGGCTGACCAACAACCCGAAACACCTGTGCATTGCAAGAATTCAAAAGGAAAATTTAAACAAAGTATAAAGTTACATTAGAAGATTGGAATTAAGTTACACGGGCCTTGCCTAGATTCTGGACGCATCTAGTCTTCAAGTTCAAGTTGCAGGAGGAGGAGATGAGCTTGGAGCCACATATGGGGTTGGTTCACCTTCACCCTAGACTAGCCCGTCCTCGGTATCTATATAAGCTTTGATGAAGCTGTCCCAGTTGGCAACTCCGGGGTCAGTCTTACACATCTTCTCAGCAACAACCCAGCAACGGGTAGATTTTCTTTGTAGCAACAGTGGCAAGGTCTTCATCGTAAGCATCCGACTTCCGGAGTTCGGCAATTATCTGCTCTTCGATCTTCCTAGCCTTCTGCTCATCCTGGAGTCTTTTCACCTCCTCATTATAATCTTTGAGCTTCGACCGAGCCGAATCCCACTCCTCGGTGATGGCTTTCATCCCGTCCTTGTACTTCGTGATCCGGGCCTCAACAGCCTCCTTCAAATTTCCAAGCTCTTTCTTCGCATCAGCCAGCTCCTTCTCCTCTTCCTTCGCACTTACCGAGCTCAACACATACCGGGCCTCTCGGATTGTTTCAAGTACCTGATGAGCATCAATCGCCGTCCCGACCATCCGAACCCCAAGCTGTCAAAACAAAGGCAAGTATTAAAAAAGAACAAAGTAAAGCAGTCATAACAGGAGCCCGGAGGAATGTATACCAGACCATAGACCCCCATTATATATTCAAAAAGGGAAATAGCCGAATCCCTCCCCATCTCCTCCCACTCTTTTTTGCTGGGGAGGTCAGCCAAGAAACCAATAAAGTTTCTCTCCTCCGGAGACAAGGGGGCCGGCTCATGCAGCCGAACTCGGCCGTCTTTGTATGCTCACCCGAAGGGCACTCATGTTCAACTCTGCAATTTGTCTGCATATTCCCGAACTTTTCAATCTGCCTCTTCCTCGGATTCAGAGCAGTGTCCTCAACATCAGCATCGAGGGTAACCAGCTCCGGGATCACCCCCCTATTTTCACTTCCCCCCTCTTGGATCTCTTGGGAACCACTTGCCTCTCCGGGGGCTTTAGTGTTGTACCGAACAGATCCAATACCCCGGAGAGCAGCAGCAAGAGCTTGGTTGGTTTTGTTCATATTGACGAAACGCTCGAACTCCGGGTTATAGGTGGGAAAACCTGAAGACAAAATAAAGCACATTAGTCCAAAGCAAAGTAAACTACGAAGCAAGAATCGAAAGCCAGTAAGATGCAACCCGAACTTACATCCTATCTCGAAAAGATACTTGTGACTCATGAGGTCGTCCCTAGTCACTTGCCTCTTAAGGCCCTGATAGAAGGCGTGAACCTGGTCTAACGCTGCATCATGGAGGTCATAGACTTCGAAGTGCATGGCCATAGGCGCCTCCTTGAAGGTGGGCATAAACCGAATGTCAACGCCTCGGAGAAATACGAACTTTCCATTCCACCCCTTCAGGGAGGGCAACATACCAAGGGGTTTGGAGGCCGAGGAAGGGTACACGCAAGCCTTACCCTGGAACCTAAACTCGAACAGGGGCACATTATTGGAATGAACCAACCGGAATAGATGGTGGAAAAGCTTAAAGGTGGGCAACACCCCGACGGCCTCGCAACACCCCAGGAAAGAGTAGATCCACTTCACAGCATTTGGAGTGAGTTGTGTTATGGGGATCCCATACTCAAACAGGCACAATGATTTAACAAACTGGTGACACCTGGGCCCATGCCCCGACCTTAGGTGCTCCAACCAAACTCCGACTCAACCTCCCTCTGGCTTATGGTAAATTTTCTCCCCAGGTTCAGGCCACCTCCATTCTACATCGTCGTCCAAGTGGAATGTAGCCCTGAAAATCTGATCCCATTCCTTAGGGTCCTCAATATACTTGGTTCTAAAAGGGGCTACATCCATCCCGGAGTCCGGTTTGTCCCCGAACTTAGAATCCAAGAAGGCCTTGTCATACTTCGTCATGAGCGCCACATCTTCGTTTTGGGAGAACTCCGTATTAAGAACCCTAAAGAAATAAGCTTGGGGGATCCCCGGGTCCCTCTTAACAAAGTAATGCTGGGTGTGGCCCCAACTATCATCTGGTTCACTAAGACTATACCACGGACCCATATCCTTAGTAGTGATCCTCAAAAGTACTGGAAGACTATTCTTCTTCTTACCCATTATACACCACTCCAATTCTAAAAACTCAAACTCACCACTGGAAGAGCTAGAACTGCAGGAGCTGCTGGGTTCAGACAAAAGAACTAAAACTCGCCTAGCCGTAACCCTCCTAAGCAAAAAATAGTACTACCCCGAGCTACCCAACAAAAAATAAGGCCTATAATCAGCTTTCCTACTCCGAATAACAAGGTATAGAAGGCAAGGAAACTCAAGCGAAAAAGTAAAGAAAAGACTGGAGAATGAAAACTTACAGAAGAAGGCGAAGAGCGAATACCCGAAGAACGTCAAAAGTCAGAAGCTCCGGAGTGCCTGTAGCCCGAAGTAATGATCCTCAGAGAAGCACAAAGAGGACAGCAAATCAAGAACTCATAAAAGACAAAAGTGAGAGGGACAACCACTATTTATAGACTAATTTTTCAGAAACCAAACCGTCAAGACACGTGGCAAGCTGTGACTCGCTAATGGTTCTGAAGTTCGGAGTAAATGCGTGACAATGGGCCTCCACCAGGCCCAATTACGAATATTTCAAAAAAAAAATATTCAGAATATATATATATATACACACATATATGTATAAAAATATATGAGTACGCACCAAAATAAACAAGCCAGAACAATACTAGCCCCGGGGAGACGTACTTTAACACACACCCCGGGCCTGGTGGCAACCAAAAGTGAAACTCTCTTCCAAGTCACCTATAGCAATGAAGCTTTAGATTCATGAAGAAGCTAACATCACTCCTACCCTCGGGGAGGCATACCTTTAACACATCCCGGGCCTTGGGGCAACCAAAAATGAGAATTTCTCTTCCAAGGCAATGATGCACAATTCTTCCTACTACTCCCCCATTCGGAGAATCCGCATGAAGGAGTGGGGGGCAAATGATAGGCTAAGAATATCCAAAGCCCGATTAAGGCCCAACCTCAGGCCCAAAACCACAAGCAAGTCCAACTTACGAGAATAAGAGCAGCCCAGCCCAGGCTGGTGGGCCCGGACCAGGCACCATCGCTACATGGCGCGGTCCCCTCCCCGGACTAGAGAACCCCAGACCGGTGACGCTCAGCACACGTGGCCTCCCAGCTCAGCCAACGCTCCCACACATGGCGCTGACCAGCACTAAATGCCAATTATTGACATGTGTCAAATATGTCTGCCACGACACCAGCACATGCAAGTCAACGACCACCACATGTTGGGACACGTGTCCCACATCCCGGGAATTCAGCGGGCTGTCCCCCCGGTCCAACGGTCGGGAGCAGAGGTAACCTACCCCTGAACCTTAGACCTAGGGATATAAATACCCCTAGAGAATGGGGTTTAGGGGTTAGACATTATTAGACACCCACACACATTTATTACTTTTGTGATACTCGCTTGATTATTACCTTCCAAAGCCAACTCTTATTCTCACGCCAGAGGCACCTCGGGGCCAAACCCCCCCTCTGGCGTTGTTTTGCAGACACCCCACAACAGCCACACACTTCCGAGGCAGGAGTTGGCGGGGAAGTACCCGATCAAGGTTTAGAGTTATCACTGATCATTATTGTTGTTTCAGCTAATTCTTACATACTGAATAACAGTTGAAGTTCTTTTATTCATTTGTTCATATAACCCTTCAAGTTGTAGTTGAATCTTCACTTAACTGGAGTGAAATACCAATTTTCAAGTATTTACAAGTTGATTCCCTTTCCGTTATATCTGATGATAGGTTAACTGCATCTGTTGGCTGATGAAATCTTATGTTGCTTATCCATTAATGTTGGGCCGTGCAACACCCATTAACTCCACATTAGTATGATATTGTCCGCTCTGGGCTGAGGCCACGCCCACACGGATTTATTTTTGGGCTCCTCCCAAAAGGCTTCATACTAATGGAGTTGTTTTGGCTGCTTATATTCAAGATAATTCTTCTTTATTTTATCGATGTGGGACTTGGATTGACACTCACTCTACAATCTCCCCTCAATCCAAGAATGACCAATCTTGTGACCATTATACCGCCGCTATTATTTGTTGGGCTCCTCATCTTGCGGGACACGCCGCCCGACCACCTCAGTGTCAGGAAACTTTTGACATAAGCCGTCCAAGATCTTCAACCGCGGTTCTGGAGAGCCTCCCACACCACACCACTTGCAGCCCGCAACCCCAGGATCAACTTCTTAACCATCGGCTCTGATACCACTTGTTGGGCCGCGCAACACCCATTAACTCCACATTAGTATGATATTGTCCGCTCTGGCTGAGGTCACGCCCGGACGGATTTGTTTTTGGGCTCCTCCTAAAAGGCCTCATATAATGGAGTTGTTTTGGCTGCTTATATTCAAGATAATTCTTCTTTATCTTATCGATGTGGGACTTGGATTGACACTTATTATAACGTCTTAGAAAATATCTTACTTATTATTATTATTATTATTATTATTATTATTATTATTATTATTATTATTATTATTATTTATTATTAATGTGGATTATATGAGGTGAATTTTTTTTTATGGATTAAATATATGTGACATCATGTTTACATATTTATATGGTGATGTATGTGTGTCGTGTAGGTCCATGTATTATTTTCTTTATTTGAATTTTTGTGATTAAAAATATATTTAAATTATGCATTATTGATCTTTGAAATTTTTTATAAAATCATCGGAGTATTTAAAAATCCCAAAATCTTTTGTAATATCATATTTGTATATTTATTTAGTTTTTAAAATTATTGGGTGAATCATTTTGGGTGTTTTAGTATTTTAAAATGATTTTACGAGTTATATCGCATTTAAAATATCGAAACTTGTAAAATTCATATTTAATTCGTTTTAAATCCTAAAAATATTTTAAAAATATGGTGAGATAAATAATTTCATATTCTTTATTTTAAAAATGAAATTATATATATATATATATATATATATATATATATATATATATATATATATATATTCTCAACTATTACCTATTCATTTTATATTTTATTGGGTAATTGTTTTAATCAGAAAATATTGGTGAAATCTCTAAACATTTCAATCCCTATATTAGCAATTTATCCCCTCAAATTCATTTTGTGTAGCTGGGTTCTTACAAGAATTCTCTCGAACCCTCTCATTTTCTCTCTCAACAAATCTCGAGCTTTCAATCTTTCTTTGAAATCCTCACATCTCTCTTCCTCTCTCCCTCAAAATTCACGAGTTCTCCCCTCCCTCCTCTCTTCACTACGCGCTGTAGTGGCGTACATATCTGCGCTACCGTGTGTATGTGGGCTGATGTTGGTACGAATAGGAGGTCGGCTAAGAGCCAGTGCACGTGTAGATGGAATATAGAGGATGAAGATAATTATCGGGATTGACGAGTGTGTACCTGTAAAGACTGAGAATGATGAAGGAAAGATGGATGTATGATCGAAGAAAGGTCAATGTATAAAGGAGAGACTAATGTGAAGTAAGTAAAGGATCGAGATGTTGGAATTGGAAACTACGTGTATTGAGGCAAGTATACTCTTCCCTACTTATTGTTCAAGTAGGATAAGTCTGTTTTTGTTATTTCTACAATATTTCTGTCAAATTAGTTGCAAGTTTACTATACCTCACTTATTGTTCAAGTGATATGAAACCTTTTGTATTATTTATTTGATTATTTCGAAATCCTTTCTTGCAAGCATCTGTACCTTTCGTTTCTAGTCTTAATAATGTGAACCTGATCCGTTAATTATATGTAATTCTTTTCAAATTATTTTGCTAGTGCCTAAACTCTTCATTTTTATTACCAGTGACATTTTTCTTCTATTAATTTACAAACAATCATTTTCAAACTATTCTGTTATTGTTTATTTTTCCTCACCTATCATTCAGGTGTTGAATTCTTTGAAAATTATTTTATTTAAATATTCCTCATCTTTATTAATATTCTTCAAAGAACTTTTTTCTTCAAATTATTGTAAATTAATTCGAGGTTTATACTATCGTTGAAGCATGTGTTGCTCAGTGACGGTTAAAGCCAAGAATGAATTGAGATCTTCTTAATTATTTAAACTCATTATTGTCATGCCGGTTCTGGCAGCTGAAGCCTATGAGTGCTTAGCTGACAAGAGTGAGACTTTATATAATTGAGAATTTCTTAAATCTTCGTTTTAAACTATTCAAATCTTTCATGTCAGTTCAAATTTTGCAGCGTAAATTCATAAATTAATAATCCTTGAAATAAGTGGTTAGCCAGTGGAGTAACTTAAATCTCCTATTGAATTCGAATTTTCTTTATTCCCTAATTTCTTTATAATTGTTCCATTTCTAGAATCTAATTAATTGCTCAGTTATTTAATTTATCATGTTCCTTATTGATATATGATTCTATTTTGCTGAACTATACCCTGCTTAGTTTAAATCTTACTTCCTTGTTGTTTATGATCCCCTATATCGAATGCTTCACTATTCCTTAATCTTTTAATGCTTCTCCCTAAAATGGTTTAAATTAATTAAAGATGTTTTTTTTAATTCCTTATACTGGGCTGATCTGTTATAAGTGAGTTTAAGGACTGAAAAGTGAAATGTTTTAAAATCATTAAAAATGAATTTGTTTATAAAGTGGAAAAAAACGTAAGAGGCTAGGGTGGTCATAGTCCAGCACTTTTATATTGCGTAAGAGGCTAGGGTGGTCCTAGTCCAGCACTAAAGGTCAATGTGTTGCCTAATTGGGAACCCAATTTTAAAAGAATGGGGACTTTACGTGGCTGATCACCCGTATTGTCCGTAATCAGGAGAATAATAAAAATCAACTTAAATGTTTTTAAAAAAAGTTTTATGAAAAGTATGTTTCAATGATGAAAGGGTTTTAAAGGAAGGAATGTTTTGATAGAATATATATATATATATATATATATATATATATATATATATATATATATATATATATATATATATATATTCCAAGGTAAATGGTTTCTTGTTTCGAAATTGTGGATATCAGAGTTAGTCGTTTTCTACATGATAAAATTAGGAACTCAGTAAAATAATGGGATTAAGGATGGATAGAAGTTTTCCAGTTATTCCCTTCGCAAGTAACATTGTACGTTGAAAGTGGAGTAAGAATGATTGGGGAATTTCTTGACATTCTTTTTCTCAAAGTTTTATCTGAGATCGTATAGTTGAAGAAAATGGAAAAGTTTTACTCTGTGATTGAAATTGAATGATCTCTTGAGATAAAGTATTCATTGATATTGTTCATCAATGAATTATCGTAATATCGTTGTTTCACTATATTATTAACTTGCTGAGCGTTCTCTGGCTCACTCTTGCTTTGTTTTACCTAACCCTTTCCAGTTAGGTTCAAGGACGATCTACTTATATTTTCAAATGCGAATGAGAGTGAGGATGATCCTATTCTGAATAGATTTCAGAGCTAATGTGGGCGAGCACGGTTTTGGATTAAGCTACAGATTAGACGGTATAGTGATTTGTATTTATAGCAGAGAAAGAAGTTGTAATGATTTGTATAGTTTAGATTCTTGTTTCATACCATAACTTGGAATCGATCCTCAGTGAGGAATCGTTGGTGTATTAATTTTTATTTGTAATTGCTAATTGGAATTTGGTTTGGGTTGAAATACAGGTGGATAGCCCGATTTACAAATAGTTCATGACCGAAATTTTCTAAAATTCCCCTGTATCAAAGTTTATTTTGTTATAAAAAGTATATTTTCAGTATTGGGAAGTCGGGGCGTTACTGGTTGGTATCAGAGCGACAAGTTATGGTCACTGAAACAAGTTAGGATGATTAGGTATGCGTATTTAGGTTAGACGTTAGATAGAACGATTTAGGATTAGGTTCGGCTTAGGTTATTAGGATGACGGTTGCGACGTTATTTAGTATTCCGATATCGCGCGAGTAGGAGTTCGATTCATCGAAGATTCTATTTTGGACAAGGAATTTGATTCGGCGCCGCATACGTTACATAGACGACCGGAGCTACCACCTTGGAGGACGATACCCGTAGACCTTCACGTTTCTTCTAGAATTTTTTTTTATGACATTAGTTACCTTGTAAACGTTATAGAGAGTACGAAAAGACTATAAATAAGATGCGAAATGCGAGTTCTGGCATGTGTTGGAGTAAGGGTTCGGCTATTCATTACCAGCCATTGATTTCGCTTAATTTATTATCGGAGAAGGTTTAACCTTTATTTCTATTCTTACTTGTTTTGTTGGTACCATATCTTATTGATAATCGATTATACTTCAATTGATGATGAATTTCGCATATCGGATTCGATTACACACATTTCTAATCTTTCAGAGACACCTCTATTTTCCAGGGGTTATTTAATTCAACATTATACTCATAAACTTTTGGAACTCTTGAAATTCTTCTATTTTTTCCTGAATATTTAACCTTATTTATTCCGACTGAGATGAACAACCCTATGTATATAGGGGATTCAGGGACATCTTATCTATATGATAGAAGTCTGGTGGGATGCCACTGATAGTGTTTGTCATGAAAGTACAGAAGGATGGCCCCCTTCTTGTGCTATGGTGGTTGACCTAAGTGACAAATGCAACCTGAAAGTAGTTCAAAGATTATATTGATCTCTCAGTTAAATTCTTTTATAAAATTCTTATCAAACAAAACTCATCTTATATTCTTACATGTTAATACCTGTCTATTCTATTGATCCCTTTTTGTTATAGACCCTTGTGATTTCTGAAAGTTATCAATGTTTGAGAGCAGTAAAGATGGAGATGATGAAATTTTGAATGGTGTAAGTTACATTTACGTTGAATGAAAATTGGATGAGCAGGTTTGAGAATTTAGGTTAAAGCGGAGATTGAATATCAAGTTAGGTTATGCAGTGGATTGATAAACACATGTACAAGATTCGATATTATGGAGAACTGCATATGGTTAAAGAGCAGATGATAAGGACATGCATATGATTTTTAAATACGAGCTTTGGAATTGGAAGAAGTATAATTTTCAGGATATGACGTAAGGATTGAAGCCGTGATGATGAGGCAGTAATGAATCGGGAAAGGTCTAAGACGCTAGCGGGGATTGAAAACCTTGAAGGACCAACTAGGAATTATCGAAGGTTGTCAAAGATATTACCAAGATAGCTACAATATTAGACAAGCCTACCAATCAGGAAATGAAGGGATAAAAGTGGACAAAGCTTTCAGGAGTCAAGGAAGAGATTGAAAACCGTCCCAGTGTTAGTGCAACCGGACGAACAAGGAAAGAATGAAAATATCCCGGGAATAGTTTGAATTTCTAATAAGATATATATGTTTTAAAGTAAATGGTGCCTCAGTAAAACAATGAGATTAAGGATAGATAGAAGTTTCCTAATTATTCCCTCCTCGAGTAACATTGTACGTTGAAAGGGGAGTAAGAGTGATTAGGAGATTTCTTGATATTCTTTTTCTCAAAGTTTTATCTGGGGCAACCTGAATAATGAGTAGGAGCGTGGAAGTGGTATCAATTGTTTTGTTTTAAAGATTTAATTAATTACCCGTTTACTTCAAGTCAAGATAGATTTCTTCGCATATATATTTGCGGTAGGTTTTGTTTCAGTATTGTATATGAATTGAATGAATTGCTTATGGATGATTGGATTAGTAATTGAGGTACTTTCATACCAGGCATAGTCCATTATACGAATAGGTCATGTCCGATTTTCGGTAGACCAGAATCGTCACGTACGAGTGATAAGTATCTACAATTAACGAGATATGTAAACCAAAGGTTTAAGTTCATGTTGGAATCTACAGGCTTACAAGACGAGCCTAGCGAGATATGAAATGATATAAAGGAATTCTAGAACGGAAGAAATGACTTGGAAATTGAAAGAGAAATGGTTGGGTAATACTGTCATTATGTTTTCTTAAGATTGATTCTGAGGACAGAATCCTATTGAGGGGGGAAGGATATAACGCCTTAGAAAATATCTTACTTATTATTATTATTATTATTATTATTATTATTTATTATTAATGTGGATTATATGAGGTGAATTTTTTTTAGGGATTAAATATATGTGACATCATGTTTACATATTTATATGGTGATGTATGTGTGTCGTGTAGGTCCATGTATTATTTTTTTTATTTGAATTTTTGTGATTAAAAATCTATTTAAATTATGCATTATTGATCTTTGAAATTTTTTATAAAATCATCTGAGTATTTAAAAATCCAAAAATCTTTTGTAATATCATATTTGTATATTTATTTAGTTTTTAAAATTATTGGGTGAATCATTTTGGGTGTTTTAGTATTTTAAAATGAGTTTACGAGTTATATCGCATTTAAAATATCGAAACTTGTAAAATTCATATTTAATTCGTTTTAAATCCTAAAAATATTTTAAAAATATGGTGAGATAAATAATTTCATATTCTTTATTTTAAAAATGAAATATATATATATAATTTTTTTTCTCAACTATTACCTATTCATTTTATATTTTATTAGGTAATTGTTTTAATCAGAAAATATTGGTGAAATCTCTAAACATTTCAATCCCTAAATTAGCAATTTATCCCCCCAAATTCATTTTGTGCAGCTAGGTTCTTACAAGAATTCTCTCGAACCCTCTCATTTTCTCTCTCAACAAATCTCGAGCTTTCAATCTTTCTTTGAAATCCTCACATCTCTCTTCCGCTCTCCCTCAAAATTCACGAGTTCTCCCCTCCCTCCTCTCTTCACTGCGCGCTGTAGTGGCGTACATATCTGCGCTACCGTGTGTATGTGGGCTGATGTTGGTACGAATAGGAGGTCGGCTAAGAGCCAGTGCACGTGTAGATGGAATATAGAGGATGAAGATAATTATCGGGATTGACGAGTGTGTACCTGTAAAGACTGAGAATGATAAAGGAAAGATGGATGTATGATCGAAGAAAGGTCAATGTATAAAGGAGAGACTAATGTGAAGTAAGTAAAGGATCGAGATGTTGGAATTGGAAACTACGTGTATTGAGGCAAGTATACTCTTCCCTACTTATTGTTCAAGTAGGATAAGTTTGTTTTTGTTATTTCTACAATATTTCTGTCAAATTAGTTGCAAGTTTACTATACCTCACTTATTGTTCAAGTGATATGAAACCTTTTGTATTATTTATTTGATTATTTCGAAATCCTTTCTTGCAAGCATCTGTACCTTTCGTTTCTAGTCTTAATAATGTAAACCTGATCCGTTAATTATATGTAATTCTTTTCAAATTATTTTGCTAGTGCCTAAACTCTTCATTTTTATTACTAGTGACATTTTTCTTCTATTAATTTACAAACAATCATTTTCAAACTATTCTGTTATTGTTTATTTTTCCTCACCTATCATTCAGGTGTTGAATTCTTTGAAAATTATTTTATTTAAATATTCCTCATCTTTATTAATATTCTTCAAAGAACTTTTTTCTTCAAATTATTGTAAATTAATTCGAGGTTTATACTATCGTTGAAGCATGTGTTGCTCAGTGACGGTTAAAGCCAAGAATGAATTGAGATCTTCTTGATTATTTAAACTCATTATTGTCATGCCGGTTCTGGCAGCTGAAGCCTATGAGTGCTTAGCTGACAAGAGTGAGACTTTATATAATTGAGAATTTCTTAAATCTTCGTTTTAAACTATTCAAATCTTTCATGTCAGTTCAAATTTTGCAGCGTAAATTCATAAATTAATAATCCTTGAAATAAGTGGTTAGCCAGTGGAGTAACTTAAATCTCCTATTGAACTTCGAATTTTCTTTATTCCCTGATTTCTTTATAAGTGTTGTTCCATTTCTAGAATCTAATTAATTGCTCAGTTATTTAATTTATCATGTTCTTATTGATATATGATTTTATTTTGCTGAACTATACCCTGCTTAGTTTAAATCTTACTGCCTTGTTGTTTATGATCCCCTATATCGAATGCTTCACTGTTCCTTAATCTTTTAATGCTTCTCCCTAAAATGGTTAAATTAATTAAAGATGTTTTTTTTAATTCCTTATACTGGGCTGATCTGTTATCATTGAGTTTAAGGACTGAAAAGTGAAATGTTTTAAAATCATTAAAATGAATTTGTTTATAAAGTGGAAAAAAACGTAAGACGCTAGGGTGGTCCTAGTCCAGCACTTTTATATTGCGTAAGAGGCTAGGGTGGTCCTAGTCCAACACTAAAGGCCAATGTGTGTGTGTATATATATATATATATATATATATATTCCAAGGTAAATGGTTTCTTGTTTCGAAATTGTGGATATCAGAGTTAGTCGTTTTCTACATGATAAAATTAGGAACTCAGTAAAATAATGGGATTAAGGATGGATAGAAGTTTTCCAGTTATTCCCTTCGCAAGTAACATTGTACGTTGAAAGTGGAGTAAGAATGATTGGGGAATTTCTTGACATTCTTTTCCTCAAAGTTTTATCTGAGATCGTATAGTTGAAGAAAATGGAAAAATTTTACTCTGTGATTGAAATTGAATGATCTCTTGAGATAAAGTATTCATTGATATTGTTCATCAATGAATTATCGTAATATCGTTGTTTCACTATATTATTAACTTGCTGAGCGTTCTCTGGCTCACTCTTGCTTTGTTTTACCTAACCCTTTCCAGTTAGGTTCAAGGACGATCGACTTATATTTTCAAATGCGAATGAGAGTGAGGATGATCCTATTCGGAATAGATTTCAGAGCTAACGTGGGCGAGCACGGTTTTGGATTAAGCTACAGATTAGACGGTATAGTGATTTGTATTTATAGCAGAGAAAGAAGTTGTAATGATTTGTATAGTTTAGATTCTTGTTTCATACCATAACTTGGAATCGATCCTCGGTGAGGAATCGTTGGTGTATTAAGTTTTATTTGTAATTGCTAATTGGAATTTGGTTTGGGTTGAAATACAGGTGGATAGCCCGATTTACAAATACTTCATGCCGAAATTTTCTAAAATTCCCCTGTATCAAAGTTTATTTTGTTATAAAAAGTATATTTTCAGTATTGGGAAGTCGGGGCGTTACACTTATTCTACAATTAATTCATTTGATAATTAATAGATAAAAAGTATTACATGACTTATTACAAAATAAATCCTAACTACATTTTATTTTCATTCAAAAAGACTAAAGATAATATTATAGCTAATTGAACGAAATTTACATGTTAAAAATTCCTAAACAACTTATGTCAATATATATCTAATTCCTGAAGTAACCCACCCATCTAAATTACTAACTATACCCTTGAGTTAAACCTAACTTTAGTTAATATCAATTATAATCAAGGTTAAAATTGTCTTTTAACCATTTATTTTTCACTCTTTCTCTCCACTTATTCTCTCTCTTCCCCATTTTTCAATTATCCAACCACTTATTCTCTCTCTTCCACATTTCCTAATTATCCATCCACTTATTCAATCTCTTCCCCATTTCCTAATTATCTCTCCATTCATTCTTACTTATCTCTCTCTCCCATTTCTTATCATTTGCCAATAGGGTTCCATTTTTCTTATTTCTTATTTCTCATTTTTCTCCTTCAAATACCAATATTAATATTCAATCAAAAATATATATATTCACCATCTTACTCAGTTACTAACCTAACTTAACTTTATTATTATTACCAAATTACTCCATATGTTCTATTATACATGTCCCTTTTGATTTTTGATTGATCAAACTAACCTAAATATGACTAATATTTATATATATTATATAAATTTATATATATTATATAAATGAGAAAACTAAAAAAATTATATCAATTTAACAATCAATATATATCTAATTCCTGAAGTAACTCACCCATCTAAATTACTAACTATACCCTTGAGTTAAACCTAACTTTAGTTAATATCAATTATAATCAAGGTTAAAATTGTCTTTTAACCATTTATTTTTCACTCTTTCTCTCCACTTATTCTCTCTCTTCCCCATTTTTCAATTATCCAACCACTTATTCTCTCTCTTCCACATTTCCTAATTATCCATCCACTTATTCAATCTCTTCCCCATTTCCTAATTATCTCTCCATTCATTCTTACTTATCTCTCTCTCCCATTTCTTATCATTTGCCAATAGGGTTCCATTTTTCTTATTTCTTATTTCTCATTTTTCTCCTTCAAATACCAATATTAATATTCAATCAAAAATATATATATTCACCATCTTACTCAGTTACTAACCTAACTTAACTTTATTATTATTACCAAATTACTCCATATGTTCTATTATACATGTCCCTTTTGATTTTTGATTGATCAAACTAACCTAAATATGACTAATATTTATATATCAATATATATCTAATTCCTGAAGTAACCCACCCATCTAAATTACTAACTATACCCTTGAGTTAAACCTAACTTTAGTTAATATCAATTATAATCAAGGTTAAAATTGTCTTTTAACCACTTATTTTTCACTCTTTCTCTCCACTTATTCTCTCTCTTCCCCATTTTTCAATTATCCAACCACTTATTCTCTCTCTTCCACATTTCCTAATTATCCATCCACTTATTCAATCTCTTCCCCATTTCCTAATTATCTCTCCATTTATTCTTACTTATCTCTCTCTCCCATATCTTATCATTTGCCAATAGGGTTCCATTTTTCTTATTTCTTATTTCTCATTTTTCTCCTTCAAATACCAATATTAATATTCAATCAAAAATATATATATTCACCATCTTACTCAGTTACTAACCTAACTTAACTTTATTATTATTACCAAATTACTCCATATGTTCTATTATACATGTCCCTTTTGATTTTTGATTGATCAAACTAACCTAAATATGACTAATATTTATATATATTATATAAATTTATATATATTATATAAATGAGAAAACTAAAAAAATTATATCAATTTAACAATCAATATATATCTAATTCCTGAAGTAACCCACCCATCTAAATTACTAACTATACCCTTGAGTTAAACCTAACTTTAGTTAATATCAATTATAATCAAGGTTAAAATTGTCTTTTAACCATTTATTTTTCACTCTTTCTCTCCACTTATTCTCCCTCTTCCCCATTTTTCAATTATCCAACCACTTATTCTCTCTCTTCCACATTTCCTAATTATCCATCCACTTATTCAATCTCTTCCCCATTTCCTAATTATCTCTCCATTCATTCTTACTTATCTCTCTCTCCCATTTCTTATCATTTGCCAATAGGGTTCCATTTTTCTTATTTCTTATTTCTCATTTTTCTCCTTCAAATACCAATATTAATATTCAATCAAAAATATATATATTCACCATCTTACTCAGTTACTAACCTAACTTAACTTTATTATTATTACCAAATTACTCCATATGTTCTATTATACATGTCCCTTTTGATTTTTGATTGATCAAACTAACCTAAATATGACTAATATTTATATATATTATATAAATTTATATATATTATATAAATGAGAAAACTAAAAAAATTATATCAATTTAACAATCAATATATATCTAATTCCTGAAGTAACCCACCCATCTAAATTACTAACTATACCCTTGAGTTAAACCTAACTTTAGTTAATATCAATTATAATCAAGGTTAAAATTGTCTTTTAACCATTTATTTTTCACTCTTTCTCTCCACTTATTCTCTCTCTTCTCCATTTTTCAATTATCCAACCACTTATTCTCTCTCTTCCACATTTCCTAATTATCCATCCACTTATTCAATCTCTTCCCCATTTCCTAATTATCTCTCCATTCATTCTTACTTATCTCTCTCTCCCATTTCTTATCATTTGCCAATAGGGTTCCATTTTTCTTATTTCTTATTTCTCATTTTTCTCCTTCAAATACCAATATTAATATTCAATCAAAAATATATATATATTCACCATCTTACTCAGTTACTAACCTAACTTAACTTTATTATTATTACCAAATTACTCCATATGTTCTATTATACATGTCCCTTTTGATTTTTGATTGATCAAACTAACTTAAATATGACTAATATTTATATATCAATATATATCTAATTCCTGAAGTAACCCACCCATCTAAATTACTAACTATACCCTTGAGTTAAACCTAACTTTAGTTAATATCAATTATAATCAAGGTTAAAATTGTCTTTTAACCACTTATTTTTCACTCTTTCTCTCCACTTATTCTCTCTCTTCCCCATTTTTCAATTATCCAACCACTTATTCTTTCTCTTCCACATTTCCTAATTATCCATCCACTTATTCAATCTCTTCCCCATTTCCTAATTATCTCTCCATTTATTCTTACTTATCTCTCTCTCCCATTTCTTATCATTTGCCAATAGGGTTCCATTTTTCTTATTTCTTATTTCTCATTTTTCTCCTTCAAATACCAATATTAATATTCAATCAAAAATATATATATTCACCATCTTACTCAGTTACTAACCTAACTTAACTTTATTATTATTACCAAATTACTCCATATGTTCTATTATACATGTCCCTTTTGATTTTTGATTGATCAAACTAACCTAAATATGACTAATATTTATATATATTATATAAATTTATATATATTATATAAATGAGAAAACTAAAAAAATTATATCAATTTAACAATCAATATATATCTAATTCCTGAAGTAACCCACCCATCTAAATTACTAACTATACCCTTGAGTTAAACCTAACTTTAGTTAATATCAATTATAATCAAGGTTAAAATTGTCTTTTAACCATTTATTTTTCACTCTTTCTCTCCACTTATTCTCTCTCTTCCCCATTTTTCAATTATCCAACCACTTATTCTCTCTCTTCCACATTTCCTAATTATCCATCCACTTATTCAATCTCTTCCCCATTTCCTAATTATCTCTCCATTCATTCTTACTTATCTCTCTCTCCCATTTCTTATCATTTGCCAATAGGGTTCCATTTTTCTTATTTCTTATTTCTCATTTTTCTCCTTCAAATACCAATATTAATATTCAATCAAAAATATATATATATTCACCATCTTACTCAGTTACTAACCTAACTTAACTTTATTATTATTACCAAATTACTCCATATGTTCTATTATACATGTCCCTTTTGATTTTTGATTGATCAAACTAACCTAAATATGACTAATATTTATATATATTATATAAATTTATATATATTATATAAATGAGAAAACTAAAAAAATTATATCAATTTAACAATCAATATATATCTAATTCCTGAAGTAACCCACCCATCTAAATTACTAACTATACCCTTGAGTTAAACCTAACTTTAGTTAATATCAATTATAATCAAGGTTAAAATTGTCTTTTAACCATTTATTTTTCACTCTTTCTCTCCACTTATTCTCTCTCTTCTCCATTTTTCAATTATCCAACCACTTATTCTCTCTCTTCCACATTTCCTAATTATCCATCCACTTATTCAATCTCTTCCCCATTTCCTAATTATCTCTCCATTCATTCTTACTTATCTCTCTCTCCCATTTCTTATCATTTGCCAATAGGGTTCCATTTTTCTTATTTCTTATTTCTCATTTTTCTCCTTCAAATACCAATATTAATATTCAATAAAAAATATATATATATTCACCATCTTACTCAGTTACTAACCTAACTTAACTTTATTATTATTACCAAATTACTCCATATGTTCTATTATACATGTCCCTTTTGATTTTTGATTGATCAAACTAACTTAAATATGACTAATATTTATATATCAATATATATCTAATTCCTGAAGTAACCCACCCATCTAAATTACTAACTATACCCTTGAGTTAAACCTAACTTTAGTTAATATCAATTATAATCAAGGTTAAAATTGTCTTTTAACCACTTATTTTTCACTCTTTCTCTCCACTTATTCTCTCTCTTCCCCATTTTTCAATTATCCAACCACTTATTCTTTCTCTTCCACATTTCCTAATTATCCATCCACTTATTCAATCTCTTCCCCATTTCCTAATTATCTCTCCATTTATTCTTACTTATCTCTCTCTCCCATTTCTTATCATTTGCCAATAGGGTTCCATTTTTCTTATTTCTTATTTCTCATTTTTCTCCTTCAAATACCAATATTAATATTCAATCAAAAATATATATATTCACCATCTTACTCAGTTACTAACCTAACTTAACTTTATTATTATTACCAAATTACTCCATATGTTCTATTATACATGTCCCTTTTGATTTTTGATTGATCAAACTAACCTAAATATGACTAATATTTATATATATTATATAAATTTATATATATTATATAAATGAGAAAACTAAAAAAATTATATCAATTTAACAATCAATATATATCTAATTCCTGAAGTAACCCACCCATCTAAATTACTAACTATACCCTTGAGTTAAACCTAACTTTAGTTAATATCAATTATAATCAAGGTTAAAATTGTCTTTTAACCATTTATTTTTCACTCTTTCTCTCCACTTATTCTCTCTCTTCCCCATTTTTCAATTATCCAACCACTTATTCTCTCTCTTCCACATTTCCTAATTATCCATCCACTTATTCAATCTCTTCCCCATTTCCTAATTATCTCTCCATTCATTCTTACTTATCTCTCTCTCCCATTTCTTATCATTTGCCAATAGGGTTCCATTTTTCTTATTTCTTATTTCTCATTTTTCTCCTTCAAATACCAATATTAATATTCAATCAAAAATATATATATATTCACCATCTTACTCAGTTACTAACCTAACTTAACTTTATTATTATTACCAAATTACTCCATATGTTCTATTATACATGTCCCTTTTGATTTTTGATTGATCAAACTAACCTAAATATGACTAATATTTATATATCAATATATATCTAATTCCTGAAGTAACCCACCCATCTAAATTACTAACTATACCCTTGAGTTAAACCTAACTTTAGTTAATATCAATTATAATCAAGGTTAAAATTGTCTTTTAACCACTTATTTTTCACTCTTTCTCTCCACTTATTCTCTCTCTTCCCCATTTTTCAATTATCCAACCACTTATTCTCTCTCTTCCACATTTCCTAATTATCCATCCACTTATTCAATCTCTTCCCCATTTCCTAATTATCTCTCCATTCATTCTTACTTATCTCTCTCTCCCATTTCTTATCATTTGCCAATAGGGTTCCATTTTTTTTATTTCTTATTTCTCATTTTTCTCCTTCAAATACCTATATTAATATTCAATCAAAAATATATATATTCACCATCTTACTCAGTTACTAACCTAACTTAACTTTATTATTATTACCAAATTACTCCTTATGTTCTGTTATACATGTCCCTTTTGATTTTTGATTGATCAAACTAACCTAAATATGACTAATATTTATATATATTATATAAATTTATATATATTATATAAATGAGAAAACTAAAAAAATTATATCAATTTAACAATCAATATATATCTAATTCCTGAAGTAACCCACCCATCTAAATTACTAACTATACCCTTGAGTTAAACCTAACTTTAGTTAATATCAATTATAATCAAGGTTAAAATTGTCTTTTAACCATTTATTTTTCACTCTTTCTCTCCACTTATTCTCTCTCTTCCCCATTTTTCAATTATCCAACCACTTATTCTCTCTCTTCCACATTTCCTAATTATCCATCCACTTATTCAATCTCTTCCCCATTTCCTAATTATCTCTCCATTCATTCTTACTTATCTCTCTCTCCCATTTCTTATCATTTGCCAATAGGGTTCCATTTTTCTTATTTCTTATTTCTCATTTTTCTCCTTCAAATACCAATATTAATATTCAATCAAAAATATATATATTCACCATCTTACTCAGTTACTAACCTAACATAACTTTATTATTATTACCAAATTACTCCATATGTTCTATTATACATGTCCCTTTTGATTTTTGATTGATCAAACTAACCTAAATATGACTAATATTTATATATATTATATAAATTTATATATATTATATAAATGAGAAAACTAAAAAAATTATATCAATTTAACAATAATAATAGAATATTTTTTAATATTTAGTTAATAATTGATCAATTTAACAATTAAAAAATCAAAAGGGAGATGTAAATTGGGACGGAAGGAGTACCTACTATGCGATTGAGTTAACATTACTTAGTGTCAATTATAACTAAAATCATTATTGTTTTTTGACAATATAATTTTCATTCTATCCTTCAACTTATACTCTCTCTTCCCATTTCCTAATTACCTCTCCATTTATAAAAAATAAAAGTTGTCACATAACCTAAGAATTATAATAAAAATTATTGAAAATCATTTTTAACCTATCTCTAACAACTCTTTTTCGAGATAAAATTTGTTAGAAAATATATACATATTACACAATGTTTTTTGAAAAAAACCCATCACAAAAACCTTTTGCTATATATATATATATATATATATATATATATATTTCAACTCACATATGTATTTATTTTGAAAAAGAAAATAGAATTAATTTATTTAAATTCTCAAATAACTCATCATCATATTAGTAATCATATATTTGTGTTAAGTTAAATATTATTACAGGAAAATGCTATTCAATTCTTTTGCCAATTGATTTTGTCATCACCTTACACGAATTACACGAATTATGCACCTGATTACAAACCTTATTATTCACTATTTGACGATTAAACTTTCTTTGACTGCGCATTTACTTATAACCAAATGAATTTAAATTAAAATTATAAAAAAGACTAATTAGATGAAGCATAAGCAAAATAATTATGTAAATATAAAAAAGCAAAAGCTGAATAACTAGACGTAGGAAAGATTTTTCCGTGACAAATTATGTATGTATTTATTATGATTTTTTTAATATGTGTAAAATGAATTTCAAAAAAATTTAAAATTGAAAATATAAATTTAATATCAAAATTAATTTAACAAATAATATTTTCACTAAAGTGTATGTAATACGGGCATAACGCTTGTTCATAAAAGTGCTAACAATTGATTAATTACAAGATCGAAACAAATTTTAATTTAAGGTATTCGCTATCATTTAAAACATGTATGATTCCTAACAATGGTGTTAAAGTTTGCTGAGAAACTTTAAACATTATTAATTAGACATTTTGTTTTTATTTTAAGAAATTATATAATTATTTAATATTGAATAGATTTTTAAATTAAAATTTAAAAAGTACTATGAATTCGATATCAAATCCAAGATCCTACTGGATTCCAATACGAATCGATAAAATTTAAATTTAAATTTGGCAAATTAAGTGAATATGAATATGGATTGAGGTTAAGCATACTCCCAAGCAAACCCGATAAGACGATAACCTAATCTTAATGTTTAAATTATTAAGATTTTGTACAAAGAAGACGAAAACAGATCTGGTCCCTTAACTAGGGGCTAGGGGTGTGCATTCGGTCGGTTCGGTGGATCGAACCGAACCGAACCGAACCGAAAGAACCGAGAACCGAATTTTCAATTATTTTAGAATCGAACCGAACCGAATAAAATTTTGGACCGAACCAGACCCGAACCGAAATAATTCGGTCGGTTCGGTCCGATCCATAAGAACCGAATTTTTTGAATTTTGAATTATTATTGTATATATTATTATTAATATAAATATAATATTATTATTATAAATATATTATCATAAATATAAATATATATTTATATTTATATATTATTGTATATATTATTATTAAGTATTAACTATTTATTGTATATATTATTATTATTATTAATATATATATATATATATATATATATATATATATATATATATATATATATATAATTCGGGTGGTTTGGTTCTAACCGAAATTACTTACGGAAGAACCGAACCGAACCGAAATTTATTTCGATCTAACCAAAAGAACCGAACCGACCGAAAAAGAAAAAAAATTGGACCGAACCAAACCGAAATTGTGTGGTTCGGTTCGGTTCTTCGGTTCCGATTCGGTTCTTCGATTCCGATTCGGTTCTGCTCACCCTACTAGTGGCACATATAAAAGCATCGTGAGTGAGTCTTAAATCAGGAAGAAGGGACCAAATCTGAATACGCATCATCGCACTAAAACAAGTGGAAGCCTACATGATAGGGACTGACTGTCCATGCGCATTTGCCAATGGGATGAATAAAATCTTCCACGACTACCAGCCCAGGCCACAATATTCGGCTCACATTCTGTGATTTGTTTAATGTATTCTACTTTCAAAAAATCTTCACAGTTCAAACTTCATACCACCATTTTATATTACTGTATAACATTTTCTTTGGATTGTTATATTTTGAAAATTGCTAAAGATATCAAATTAGACTTTGTAATTGTAATGAATCCAAAATTTCGTGCATCCAATTTGATTATATCATATTTTAAGTAAAATAAAATTCACATCACGTATTAAAAATAGATCATGCACCATATCAAAAATAAAAACATCATTTATTAACCATTTTTTATACCTCTAAATCTGTAGCACTACTCTCACATTTTTTGTCACAACATGAATACGACTTCATATCAAATTAAGGCTGGGGCAAGATTGATATTGACGAAGGTGAGAGTTTGTTCCATAAAGAACCCTATGTGAGTTTCGGAAAGAACTTTTGAGTTTATTATTAAATTTTATATTAAATAATTTTAATTTTTTTCATAAGATATAAAATATAAATTTAATATAGATTATAATCGTATATAAAGTTTATAAAAAAAATTGCATTTAAAATTTGAATAAAAAATTGATTTTAAATTGGATTTAACGCAAATTCATTTTAAATAAATTTGGTTATACTATAGAATCACTTTGAACTATTTCACTAATTTTTAATGATTTCTCTTTTAAAAATTGCATAATTTGTTTTTTAATTTACTAATTAAAATTTATGATTATATTTTAATAAAAATGAGATAAATATATATTTTATATATTTATATTTTAATTGTCTTCCGAGCTTTATAGAAAAAATTCTACTATATTATTGTGGCTAATTATTATACAAAACGTAGTCTCTTGCTAGAATAGAATATAGAATATTATAAAACTCAAAACACTGTTCAACATTGTGGTATTTTCTGTTTTTTGCCGTCTCGTTTCTTCAATGATGATATGATGCATATAAAATTTGATTATTTATTATATTATATTATAGAAAGTGTTGTGCCCAAAGTCCGCCCTGGGCTGGATTTAAGGCCCATTTAGAGGACAGACTTGAGTTAGTTGAATATGGAAGGGCAGGTTGAGTCCAAGGTTGAATGTGATGGCTTAGTATGCTTCGAGGATGGGTCGAGGGATGAGGATCTGGTGTTAAATGTGAAGTATGTTCGTATAGGGGTGCGGGCATGTGAACCCCAGATAAGGATAAAGCTGTGTGGAGACCAGAAGATGGCTCGACTGAGTGGCAGGCGATCAAGCAGGGGTTCAACCGCGTGAACCCCGACAGTTCCCAGAAAATTGCACCAGCGATCGCGGGGCTCCTTAAAACGCGGAAAAACGGGTGGAGGATGTCCAAACGGCCCAGTAGATAACTCCTAAACAATAGGAAAGGTATATCAGAGGTGGTTATCGTGGATCAACATCATGTATACACAGAATATATATATATATATATATATATATATATATATATATATATATATATATATATATGCGCGTATATATGGGAGATATATCATGGGAATAAAGGGATAAACCATGAGGTAACGACTGGATAATTATGGAAGGCTGGATAAACAAGCGCTGGAGGTCAGTTACAAGGGATATGGCAAAAGAAGGTGAAGGATAATTATCAAGAACTACATGGGACTTGATCTCTTATATATATAGGAGTATGTAGGCAATTTGCAAGGTTAGACACACTTTGACACCTCTAACACTTGCTCCTAGCTGCTGGTTATTGATTGAATAGGTCATATTCGATCAGGATAGCAGGGAGTACTTGCAAACTCAGTCCCGATATCCACCACTCATCCTCCCGAACTAGGGTTTATGAAACTAGGGTCTTGGCTTGTAATTCGGCCTGTTTTATCATTATTATTGGATTATTTTGGTTTATTCTTGTAATTCTTTTATTAAAGTGTTGTTCCAATTTTCCCTCACAACATTTGTGGCGCTAGAAGGAGGGGCCTAGCTTCTCTTGAGGGAAAAGATGTCACGGAATTCGGGCGATATTCATACACCGGAGGATGAACGCAGTGAGGATAATGGAGGACGTGATGATGAAGTCACAAACCAGGAGCTCAAAGAAAAGATTAAAAAGATGGAAAAGAAGATCGTTTCTTTGGAAAGGAAATCCGAAAAGTTGAAGAAATGGAAGGTGAAGCACGGTTCCACGGACCGAAAGGTGAAAAAGAAGGTGGTTACACCGGTTCGTTTGGACTTTGACAGTAATGAGGATGGGGAGGAGTCGGAGAAGGAGGCACCACAGAAGGGATTTTCTGATGTGGAGACTAATAAGACAAATCCGGACTGGAAGGATGGGGACGAAGAAATTCAGCAGTCTCAGGGTTCACCCACTCGCAACCTGAGTGTCTTCGATAGACTGGGGAACAGGGTGACTAGCAGGGATTTGCGTCATAAACTCGATGGGAAAAGGGAGAAGTAGACTAGGAGAACTCAGGATGTGAGGTCTCAATCGAGAGGATCGCAAAGTCACAGGAAGGACAAATCTATTTCTCGGTCCGGAAGGCTCTCTAAGGGGGCTGATGATGAGCGAAGCTATAGCTCTCAGCATAACTTTGAGCACCGTGATGATGGTCAGGATTCAACTGGGGATTCCAGTGACGATGGAAGTCAGTTCACAGATGGTGAGAATGAACGTTACAAGGTGAAGGACTAGCGTGAAGCACTAAAAAAGTTAAAGTTGGAGAAACAGTCGTTGGATGGTTTAATAGTAGCTTCACCCTTCACCAAAAAAGTGAGGGATTCGCCACTCCCGCCAAAATATCGGGGGGTAGGAGACCTGAAATTCAGTGGAACCACCGATCCGGTGGAGTATCTTAGTCGGTTTGACACGGAAATGGAGGTGTACCAGGTGAAAGATTTGACGAAATGTCGTTTGTTGGTGGCCACGTTAAGGGAAAGTGCTCACCAATGGTTTAAGAGGCTACGCCCAAATTCTATTCGATCCTGGAGACAAATGAGTGAGCTATTTGTTACACAGTTTCGGGCTTCAGTTGCATTCGCACCCCCAGCCAACACTCTGGCGAACATCAAACAAGACAAGAATGAAACTCTTACTGAGTATTTCAAACGATTCAATGCGGAGGTCCCTAAGGTGAGGAAGACCACTGATGAAACCTACAAGAATTTTTTGATTGCAGGCGTACGCCCAGGTACTGATTTCTGGAAGGAGCTACAAGGGGCGGAACCTAAGACGTTGGTAGATTTTTATGCAAAGGCTGAAACTCACAAGATAATTGAGGAGTCGATGGCTAAACTTGAAAAAAGTCGAAGCTCAAGGGAGTGGAGCAGGAGCAAGAGGCGTAGGTCATACAGCCCAAAGGACAGGGGGTACCACAAACGAACCTCCTATGGTGGAGGATCTTCTAGCAGGTCCACCCACCGTGATGAAAAGACGACACCTATCACTGTGAACACAAATAATACAGGGAGGACAGTAAGCTATAAATATCCTTCGAGGAAAGATTTTCAGGGTTCAGGCAAGTATACTGAGTACACCCCGCTCACCGCTTCTGTTGAGCAGGTGTACGAGGTAGGGAACAAGGCGGGAATGTTCAGAAAGCCAACAAGAAATGTGCCTCCGGGAAACAAAAATGAAGGGCGATACTGTGCCTTCCATGATGTTAATGGGGATGAAACGGCGGATTGCGTCATTTGAAGGATCATATCGAAGATCTGATCAGGAGGGGTTACCTCACTGAATTCGTGGCCCAGGAAGCTAAAGGGTACAAGAATGACAGGACCGGTAAGGAAACCTAGAAAGAGAACCCCGAACGTCGTACAAGGGCCAACAGTATACATATTATCATTGGTGGACCCTATGTAATAACCCGGATTTTTCAAGAAATTATTTATTATTATTTCAATAATAATAATGATTTTCCTAAAATGAGGAGGAAAATTTTATTATTATTATTATTATTGTTATTTAATTATTTTGATTCAGTGGAACCGGATCCCTTTTAAATATTTTTTACTGATCGAGTGTATATCTCGAGTCAATAATTTATCTGGGCAAAAGTTTAATTTTGAAGTGTGGATCTAATTAGTAAAGATTTTGTTTTAAATTACTGATTAATTTGGAGGTTTTAAAATCCTTAGAAAATGATTATTTTTAATTATTTGAGGAATTGCAGAAATTACTCGATTAATATCTAAAATCGAGAATTTGAGATTTTACTAAAACAATAATATTTGCAGTATTTTTAGAAAGCCCTGTAAATTGTGATTTATGAATCACAATTATTATTTTTATGAATTGTTTTTATAAATTATTAATATTTGTAAAATGCATATCAATTCAGAAAAATTAGATTTAATTCTAATTCTTTCTCCAAAAATCTTTAAAAGTATTCTAGTAATAAAATTTTCTAGAAATTTTATTTTTACAAATTAAAGTTAATAACACGAGATATTATTTTCAGGATGCGTAGTAATTAGTTTTGTGTTTAACTGTTATTGGGCCTAAGGCCCATTAGGTTAATAAAACACCATACAACACAGCCATATACATACATACACACACAGATACGCAGCTGCACAAAAACAGATCGGGGAAGGGGAAAGAAAAGAGATGGGAAGAGAAATTGAGAGAGATGGGTGTATATACATATATATGTGTGTGTAAGTGTGTGGGTGTGTGTGTAATTCGCGTGTGTGAGTGTGTGGGTGTGTGTGTAACTCGCGTGGGTAGTGTGCGGGGGAAGAGGCTGGGCAGTGGTGGTCGCGGTGGGAGCAGCGGCGGCGGGAGGCGGCCGGAGCACGCACGACGGCGGCGAGGCGGTGGCGCGTCGTGGCTGTGCGCGCGGGAGAGAGAGAGAGAGAGAGAGAGAGAGAGAGAGAAAGAGAGAGGGAGAGGAGAGAGAGATGGTGGAGATTTTCGTGGTGGTCATCGGAACGGAAATGGTATAATTTCGCATATTAATTATTTAATTCTTTCTTTTTTTATTTATTATTAAATTAGTTGTAAATTCGATATAGTTTAATGTTGTAATTAAATTAGAGATGAATTGCTATTTATTGTTTAATTGTAGTAATTTAATTAGTTAAGTGCTGTAATTTAATTAGATTAAATTGTGAGTTTAATGTGTAATTGTCGTAGTTAGATCGATATTGTAAATTATGAATATTGAGAATTTCCGAGATTCGATTCGGAAAGTATGTTGGTAATTATAATTGTTGAGTTTAATTATGAGTCCGATTAAATGTTCGAGTTAATAATTGTTAATTGTCAAATTGTTAGTTGCTAATTGGAATTGTGAGATAAGTTGTGGTCTTGCTAATATTCGAGTTTAATAGTCGGAGTGGATGTTAGATTTAAAGATTATTATGATTCGTGTTAAATGAATAAAATGATTAAGTGGCTATATGAAATTGCTATACTTAATTGATTAAATTTAATCGAGTCGATAATTAAGGTTATGTGACTTACTTGTAACATATGGTCATCAATAAATGTTTACGTGCTAAGTGCTATAAGTCGAGTCGTGGTATTTGATGGCCTTACTAATTATGAATGTTATATGTTAGATGTTAGAATTTTATAATAATTAGAACTGTGCTAGGGGTTATGAGAAGATCACAAGTTTCTAAATGTCAATATTTAAAGGACTTGTGTAATTCTTTTCGACTAATCCCTAGGGCTTACGAATATCCATGATTAGCTATCACGGGTATAATTCATATACTTGAGTGGTGTGATCATCGATATAGCGTAAGTAATAGTTAGTGCTAGGGGTTGTTCCCTAGGGCTTACGTACATCAATGATTGATTGTCACGTGTATCATTAAAATACGTGAGAAATATGATCATTGGTGTAGCGTAAGTAGTAGTGTAATATAAATCATTATGTGCTATGTGCCGCATGTCAGGGCGGATACTTTCTTATGTGTTTATTTTATGTTGCTGCAAGTTGAGGCAGCTTATTTGTGCTAAAACAGGGTTGTATTGTAATTGAGGGGCTGTGCCCATAGTCCGATAAACGAATACTTAATGCCGAAATTTTCTGAAAATCCCCTGCGATTAATTATATTTAATTTATTAAATTTCCGTGGTCTAGAGGCATGAAGTGGATGTTAACTGATTATGTGTTTATGTGTTAAGTGGTTGATTTGAGGATTAACTGTTGTCTCGAGGATTTATGTGCTAAGTTAAGTATTAAAAATGGTATTGAGGATCAATGATGCTTTGAGGATTAATTGTATATTAAATTGGTTTAAGTCTATTAAATGGATATAAATGTGTTATGTGCATTAAGTGGTATTAGAATAGTTAACTATAGGGAAGACGCCTATAGTTTTTCTTTAAGTGACTTAGTAGTAACTCTGAGTCGGGACTACTCGAGATTCGAGGGAGGACTGACACGTACTCGTAACCATTTCAGTACTGTTAGGGCGTAATCAAATTGGAGCGACGTGCATCCAAAAGGGAAGATCGAGACGTCAGGTAAGGTCCATGGAATTGCTTGGACGAGGTGCGAAGGATTTGTCCGCGATTTCTATTTTCTGCTAAGGACCAGAGGCAAGTTTACTATGCATACTCTATTGTTCAGAGTATATTTATTTTAAATATATGAAATGTGTTAAATAAGTTTTCAATCCGTAATCGCGAGTTTTCCAACCTTGTACTTCTTCTTCCAAATCATTGTATTCCTGGCTTTGCCAACTATATTAAATTCTGCTCATGTAATAACCAAAACCCCATGGCTTATAATACTGTTGACGGGCAGTGATATTTTTATGGCTCTATATCTTGATTTATACGGTATATATATATCTATAAACTTTTGGTACTATGGTAGTGGACTATATGTTATGAGGTATGTATTTATGTATCGGAATAAGAGAGGCTCAGAGGGTAGAGCATGTATTGAGTTTTAGAACATAGCCGCGTGTCGGGGCTATTCTGTATTGTATGTTTTCGAAAACCCGGGCAAAGCTTTTAAAAAGGATTTCGCAATAATTAACCTAAAGGCAACATCACCAATAAACCAGTGTTTATTTAATTAATAGATGCTTCAAAACGCTTTCTTAAAATCACTTTGTCCCGGAGAAATAATAAAATAATTTAATGGAGTGATTCTATCTAGTATATTATTTATCGGAGATAGTTTATTTTCAATACGGATTAAAGATATTCCAATGGTTATAAATTGGATATTTTCAGCTTAAAACAGCTAGATTGATATCGATATATGTTATTTGAATGCTTATTTAAATTGATGAATATTAATTATAATATTCATTAACAAAAAGGGAGAAAGAGAAAAAAGATTTTCAGGCTTATTAATTATTTCTTACTGACCGAGAGTCAGTAGTAGTTATTTGATAAAGTGGCTAAAGTTTGGAGACTGCCGGAGAGATTGTGTCTTGATTTTATTAGAAACCTTCCAAGAGTTGTATTTGGGTGTTTTGAGGTTATTAAATATTTCAGTATTAATAGTAAATATTATTTGAATATTAATTAATGAATGAATATTATTCTGAGTATTCTTTTAAAAAGGGATTATTGGATATTTATTAATTGTTACATATTAGTCGAATATTTATTAAATACTTTGAGTGTTCTGAAGATTATAAAACACTATTCAAATGATGGATGTCTAAGGACTTTCATAGTCAGTTAAAGCATTATATTTTGATTCTATCTAGGTAAGTTACTTTTCAAGAACTCATATATATATATATATATGGAATTTCCCCGTTGTGTTACAAGCTTTATGCGTACCATTTTCCATATGTGAACACAAAACCCTGTGTCGGGATTGATATAAGTATAAATGTATACCTATACTCGAACTCTTTCGAACTCAAGATATTTTCGAAAACCCCGGTCTGGTTTTACTTCCTTGCACATTTTTTCAAGAATTATCGGTCGACTGATGTCGGACCTCAACTACTCGATTTTCAATCAAAACAAGTTTTGAAAGAAAAAGAAAAAGGGGACTCTGGCAGGTGTGGGGACCGTTGACGAACGATTCCCGGGATGTGTAAGCGGCCGTGAGCCAGGCGGTCCATCAATTATTATTCCGGCCCAGGTGTTGCCGAAGGATGATTACGGATGTAGTTTTCATCGAGGGTGATTACGGATGTAGTTTTCACCCGGGGATAGTTACGGATGTAGTTTCTATCCTTCTACCGGTAGAGAAGACCCGCGGATTATTGGACTTGGATGTGACGACTGATCATCGTCAATCCTTGTCAGGTTTTTATGTTTTCTTTAAGTCCCATCCTCCACTTTGGAAAAATACTCAAACACTGCTTCTTGGGCCTAAGTGCCAAGTTGCCGATAGTGTTGTTTTCAATTATGAAAGATGATGATGAATTCATGCAGTATCTAGAACTGCGAGAATATTCTAACAATAATGGCACGTGTTTGTGCACTTTTACAATTATTCAAAAGATGAAAGATGGTTCATCGGTTATTGATGTCAAGTCTCAAATGTTTTCCTTCAAGAGCTTTGACTCGCTTCTTATCAGCTGTTTCTGAGTTTAGATTTAGCAAGTGGTTAAAGAACTTATACCCGGTACATGATGTTGATCTGTAAGGTGTTTGATGGAAATGACATACTTATATGTATATACTTTCAGACTTGAGAAATACTAAAAATGAAACCTTATAATGGTTTGGTTTGTATACGATGATAAACAACTGTCTTAGCAGCATATTGAACTGCTTATTTTGAAAAGCTTTCTAAAAGATTAGCAATACTGTAGTGTATAATATTTCGCTGAGATATGAGGATTACCATGGTTATTATAAACTTATCTTTTCATTGGATGTTGCATTAAACGTCATATTTTCCTTATTGAAGTTTCATAGTTATAAATGTTTCGAAAATGATGTTAAGTATTGTTGGATTTTCAAATCCCTGTGTATATTGGATTATATATTATTAAACTCTATTAATACTTGCTGGGCAATTCTTTCGCTCATACTTGTTTGTTTTAAATATTAACCTTTCAGAGAAAGGTAGGCGGATGATGCTTATATGCATAGCTCGGAAGAAGCAGGTAGTATGCCCTGATGAAGACGATATGATCCAGAAAATCTATAGCTGGAGTAAGTTATATGTAATCATATTGATGTGTAATAATTATATTACTTTGTACAGGATAGCACTAGTTGCTGGTGTACTTCTCATCGAAGCTATACTAGTAGAATAGGATTTGTAATACACGATGTGATGTAATTGAATGGCTGTAATGAATCGAGTAATGTAAGGATTTTAGTTCTTGTTTCTAGCCCTATAACCCAAAAGATGCTTGGTGGTTGGGGTCTCTATTGTTGTATTTCTGTTAGTAAGTGACTATAAATGGTTTAATATGGATAAACAGGTGATTTGTTATTGAGGATTTCCGCGTGACGACCAAATCCCTGACCCCGGATTTGGGGTGTTACACCCTACATTGGGGGTGCAAGCAGGAATGCCCACAAAAATTACACCCGGGAGGCGAGAGGTGCACCCTCACAAATGTGTACCACTTGTCTGAAAGGCCACCGAAACTTTTCAAAGGCGAAGCGGCTGATATAACATTCACAGAGGAGGATGCCAGACATGTACACCATCCGCATAATGATGCTCTAGTAATTAAGGTTACGATTGGGGGTATGAACGTACACCGAGTATTGGTGGATAACGGAAGCTCGGTTAACATTCTGGCCTACAGCACCTACCAGAAGATGGGGTTACTAGATAAAGAGATGGCTCCCTCTTATAACGAGTTATATGGCTTTACGGGAAACCCCGTACAAATTGTGGGGCGAGTAAAGCTCCCTGTTACTTTGGGAGATGAACCCCGGACTACAACGCAAGTAGTAGAATTCATGGTAGTTAATGAAGACATCTCTTATAATGGGATACTTGGAAGGCCGTTGCTCAAGGAGATGCGAGTGGTAACCTCTATCTACCACATGTCCATGAAATTCCCAACCCCGGGAGGAATCGGATGCGTTCAAGGATGTCAATCTGATTCAAGGGAATGTTATAGTAAAGCCTTGCATACTGCTGAGCAGGCTTGCAAACATCTTTTGCTGGTGGATGGGGGTTCATCTGAGAAATGCTACCGCTACTTGGAACCCGGTGTAGGGCAGGAGGAGGAACCCTTACGTCGGAAGGAAGCAAAGCCAGCAAGAGACATGTGCAATGTTATCATGATTGTGCAACACCCAGGCGAGGAGCCTTACACAGATGTTACAAGTTTTCGGGGGGTGGATACCCCCAATAGGGTGCTAATGTTGGAAGCCCCGAAAATTAAAAATTCAGAGATAGAAGATACATTGATCGAAGGGATAGTTGATGAAGTAATGGACAGTGATTTTGAGAGTTTGAAGGATGAAAATGAGCGGCAAGGTGCAAAGGGATCCAACAGTCAGTTGGTGAAACCTCATCAGGGGGTGAACAAGGCGAACCCAGTGGAAATTGATCTTGACCCGTGTATGCCGGAAGCAAAGGAAAAGGCTGGCGCGGCTGAAGACACTGTGTCTATCCTGGTAGATGCAGCTGATCCTACTAAGGAGTTGAAGGTTGGCAAACAGCTGAACCCTGTAATCAGGGAAACATTAGTCTCATTCTTGAAAAACAACATGGATATATTTGCATGGAGCCATGAGGACATGGTGGGGATAGATCCAAAAGTGATGTGCCATCGCCTAAACATTGATCCAGAGAAGAAGACCGTAAGGCAAAAAAGGAGAGCTGTAAGTGGAGAAAGAGCTATTGCTCTAGAAGAGGAGGTAGATAGGTTGTTGAAGGCTAAACTGGTAAGGGAGTCATTCTACCCCATGTGGTTGTCAAATCCAGTTCTGGTAAAGAAGCCCAATGGAAAGTGGCGTACGTGTGTGGATTTTACTGATTTGAACAATGCATGCCCCAAGGACAGCTTTCCGTTCCCGCGCATTGACCAACTAGTTGATGCTACGACCGGCCATGCCTTGCTGAGCTTCATGGATGCATACTCGGGTTACAACCAAATCCCGATGTATGAACCCGATCAGGATCACACTTCCTTCATAACGGACAGAGGCCTCTATTGTTACATTGGGATGCCATTTGGATTATTGAATGCTGGGGCAACTTACCAAAGATTGGTGAACAAAATGTTTAAGGAGCAGATCGGAAGGACCATGGAAGTGTATGTGGACGACATGCTGGTCAAATCCAAGGAAGCAAACGACCACGTCGCCCACCTCAAAGAAATGTTTGGCATCCTAAGGAGGTACAAAATGAAGCTGAACCCCCAAAAATGTGTATTCGGGGTTGAATCTGGAAAGTTCTTGGGCTTCATCGTGAATCACCGAGGAATCGAAGCCAATCCTGCCAAAATCAAGGCACTGGTTGAAATGAGGTCCCCTAGGAGTGTAAAGGAAGTCCAAAGCCTTACGGGACGAGTGGCAGCCTTGAACAGGTTCATCTCTAAATCCTCTGATAGATGTCGAGAATTCTTCACAGCTATCAAGAGAAGGAGAGGCTTCGAGTGGACACCCGAATGTGAGACTGCCTTCACTAAGTTAAAGGAGCAACTTGGAAGCCCCCCATTGCTAGCAAAGCCAATGGAAGGTGAAACCCTGATTTTATACTTGGCGGTTTCTGAATATTCAATTAGTTCAGTTCTGGTTCGTGAAGAGAATCAAACCCAGTATCCTGTATATTATGTGAGCAAGAGGCTTCTCGATGCTGAAGCTCGATACACCAATATGGAGAAATTGGCTTACGCCCTAATTCTGTCATCAAGAAAGTTGAGGCCATATTTCCAGGCGCACACCATAGAGGTGCGAACCTCATTCCCACTAAGGCAAGTCCTACACAAACCTGAAGCCTCGGGAAGGTTAATGAAATGGGCTCTGGAATTGGGCCAATTTGATGTTGAATATAAGCCAAGGACGGCTATCAAAGGTCAAGTACTTGCTGATTTTTTACTAGAGTTCCCACCATCCTCAGAGGTTGAAGTCAAGGAGAAGGTGATGGAACCCCAAGAAAAGGAGGCTGCAACGGAAAATTGTGCACCTTGGTGGACCCTTTATGTAGATGGAGCTGTGAATTGAAACGGTGCAGGTGCTGGCATAGTCCTGATAAGCCCCGAAGGCCACAAGTTACAAAGTTCGATTCATTTTACATTCAAGGCTACAAACAACGATGCTGAATATGAAGCCTTGATTGCGGGTTTGAAGCTAGCTCTTGAGATGAAGGTGGTAAACATGACTGTCTATAGTGATTCCAAGCTGGTAGTGGGACATATCAAAAGCAACTTTCAAGCTAGGGGTCCACGTACAGACCTATACATGAGATACGCTTAGGAGCTAATGATAAAGTTTGGGGAGATAAACCTTGTACAGATTCCAAGGGCAGAAAACTCAAGTGCAGACGCCCTAGCTAAAATGGGGTCAACTAGGGAAGCAACCATGCTAGGGGTGATACCCTTGGAAATACAGCAACAACCTAGCATCCCAAGGTTTGAATGTATGGATGTTGAGGCTCAGATGAACGATACCTGGATTACTCCCATCCTGGAGTACATAACAAAGGGGGTTCTACCAGCTGACAAGGATGAGGCCCGAAGGATGAAGTATAAGGCTACGCGTTATGTTTTGTATGATGGAAAGCTATACAAGAGGGGTTTCAACAGGCCGCTTCTGCGATGTATAGCAGGTAGTAAATGTGAGTATATAATGCGGGAGGTACACGAAGGCATATGTGGGAACCACTCTGGGGGAACCTCGTTGGCTCATAAAATACTTCGACAGGGGTACTTCTGGCCAACGCTACAGCAGGATGCCCACAAATTCGCAAAGGCATGCGACCGGTGCCAAAGGTATGCTAACTCGAATAGGAACCCTGCTGTACCCTTAAAGCCACTCTCAAGTCCATGGCCTTTCGCAGTCTGGGGGATTGATTTAATCGGAGAACTCCCTAAGGGGAAAGGAGGAGTAAAGTATGCGGTGGTGGCCGTGGATTATTTCACCAAATGGGCAGAGGCTGAACCCCTGGCTACGATCACCGCAGTCAAGTTAAAGGAGTTTGTATTCCGAGCAATTATATGCCGGTACGGGGTTCCTTACAAGCTAATATCGGATAATGGCAAACAATTCGATAGTAAGGAAATGAGGGGTTTATGTGAAGACCTCGGGATTGTAAAGGGCTTCTCTGCAGTTTGCCATCCACAAAGCAACAGCTAAACGGAGGCCATCAACAAGATCATTAAGCATACTTTGAAGGCGAAGTTGGAAGATAAGAAGGGCTGTTGGCCGGAGGAGCTACCCATGGTATTATGGTCCTACAATATGACACCCAGGACTACAACTGGTGAATCCCCATTTACTTTGGCGTACGGGTGCGAAGCAATGTACCTGTGGATATTGGTGCTGGTTCATTTAGGAGGGATAACTTTGATCCCATGGAAAATGAAGTTAATCATCGTTTGTACTTGGATTTGGTGGATGAGGTTCGTGCAACCTCTCAGCTGAAACTTGCAGCCTATCAACAAAGGACTCGCAAGTACTTTGATGGCAAAGTTCGGGCACGACCCTTGAAAGTTGGAGATCTGGTTTTAAGAAAGATGATGCCTAACATGAGGACCCCAGGATATGGGGCCTTTGAGGCAAATTGGGAAGGCCCATACGTGATCAAATCGGTCCTATGGGAGGGAACTTATCATTTGGAGGACTTGGACGGGAAGCTAATCCCGAGGGCGTGGAACGCCGAACATCTTAAGAAATATTACCAGTAGTTGAATCCAGGTAACATCTCTTGTAGACCTCTTTCAGGTGTAGGAAAATAAAAGTGGCTTACTAGTTGTAGCTACCTTAATGCTAGGATCAATCGGGTAGGAATTTCCCTTTTCTTGTTAATAAAGTGCTCGGTTGGGTTGTGAATGTACGCCTACCAGTTGAACACCAATTACGATTTGATTTAATGAAACTGGAATCAACTTGCTTTTCCTTTATATTTGTTTTATGCATGAAAATGTATGGGTATATGTGGATGGATGCATGCTATGTGTAGCCTGTTTTATTTATGTTTGATAGAGGATACGACTGTTGAACCTAGTTCTTCATTATAAGCTTAATTATACTAAAGAACTCGGGGGGTAGTAGGTGTACACTAATTAATGGAAATATAACTTGGCTTAAAAAAATGGGCAAATCGGAAAGCAAAATTTATGTTACGGAAATGGGAACATATGGATTATATGCTTAAGGCTGGAAAACATATGGAATATATGTTAATTAATTACACGGATCATATGGAATATATGTTAATTAATTACACGGATCATATGGAATATATGTTAATGGATTACACGGGTCACATGGAATATGTATGGACTATACGGATACCTGAATGGAGACGTACGTAGATTACGTGCGCATGGATTGGAATATGTATGGCTTATACATGAAAAAGGGTGGAACCCCAAGGCATGAAGGTTCTAGGGTAACTAGGATCACGAGGGTCTCTCATAGGGAGGTTCAACCGTTTGAATCCCTAATTTCCGTGTAATCATGATGGTATATAACCAACCCCGTTATGGGACTTATGTACAACTGTGGAAGCTATGTACAATTTGAAGAACGGCTTCGCCACGACCCCAGGAAAACTGGGTGAGTGAGGTCTAACTCTTAGAAACTGGAACGCTAAGGATTTTAGCGGTGTGAGGATATCACATTGGAATGGCAAACAACTTCACCACGACCCCAGTGAAACTGGGGAAGTGAGGTTCAACTCTTGGAAGCTAACATTGATAGTAGTATAACATTATTAGTAAGTTAACATCATAAGGGAATCATAAGGAAAGGAAATTTGGGCACATCTAGGGGTACGACAGGTGGAACACCTATCCCCCCGACTTAAAAGACTGATAAGTGGATTTTATATCTACTATTTGCCTTCTGTTCGGACTTAAAACGTTTGCAAGTTCTCGAGTTTCGTTGTCATTTGATATGATTTTGTGTAATTTGTGTAGGTTGCATAGTCGGGTGGCATTGGTGGTGTTGGTGAAGTATTGGAGGTATTCCGTGAGCTTAAAGTAGAAATTACGGGAAGTCCAGGGCAAGAGAACTCGGGAATTTGAGCTCAATGCGCATACATCACTGTTTTGGCCATAACTGGAGTTCCAGACATCGGAATTGGGTGATTCAAAGCCCACGCGAAGAGGAGAGAAAGCTCTACAAATCTGGACAGGGAGTTGGAGGCGCTCCTGCGTGGTGTTGGGCGCTCCTGCGCGTGTTCAGGCGCTCCTGCGCATGTTTGGGCGCTCTAGCGCGAGGTGGTGCGCTCTAGCGCGCGCGGAGCAGTGCAGGGGCACTCGAGGACAGATTTCCAGGGGATAGCAAGCGCAGGGGCACGCGGCGTGGCGCAGGGGCGCTCGAGCGGTCCTTGGCAGAAATAGATGCCTAAACCCGGGTCATTTGTATTGGGCCTGTGCAATTTTAGGGCATCTATATATGTACTAGAGACCAAAAAAAACACATCATCGAGCGCAGTTTTAGTTTTCTTTTTCATTCTCTATCATCTATCAACAATTTTTTTCTTAGAAACAATTTCAAGGAAGAATCTCCAAGCTAGTGACAAGCAAGGAGTAATCTTTGGAACTTTTGTACTCTTCTATTTTGGGGATTTATTTCTAAACCTTATTTCTCTCTTCTTTTATTATTTGTTGTTTTAGAATTATGTTTTCAATTGAACCCATGATGGTGCTAAGTTCAATTATGAACTAACACTTTCATGGGGTTCTAATGTTTTGTTTTGTGGATTCTAGTAGTTGATAGTCTTGATAATATATGCTTGTGGTTTATACTAAGGTTACCTAGCATGGTTGTGTTAATTAATATAGATGTGCAGCTATCATCTATTTTGTCAATCTCTAATGAATTCGAAAGTGGATTTAGAGATTAGGGCTTGCCATGTTAGCATAGGTTTATGACGGCTTCTCCGCATATTGGTAGTATAGATTCGAAAGAACATTACTCCCCTATGTAGTTAATAATGGAACTTGTGATTAAATCGATTGTGTCACCCAAATCTCATAGACATATAGTGATTTGGATATAATTGATGTCCGTAAAACTTCTATCTTAATTGTGGATGTTTTTATGGTTTGGTGTGAGTTTATTGAAAGATAGCTCTTACTACCTTAGTGTTCCTACTAGGTTCCTTAATAACCACATTGCATTGAATCTTGACGGTTAACCTAGATGAAACAATTCATGAAATTAGAACCCTGTGTTTCTCTCATATAAGTTAAATCACCTTAGTAAACTTTTAGTAGTATAGTTTAGATAAAACAACCAAATTTGATAATTGTTCAAGCGTTAAGAAATAACCATACACAGTTGCATAAGTACTAAATTGGCATTACACCTAGTCTCTGCGGAACGAATCTTATTTATCACTTGCTATTTGTGATCGCGTATACTTGCGTGTTTACGAGTCAACAAAGACCCTATGGAATATGGGGGAAAACTTCAAGGCAAGGATTTGGAACGGATATGGGTACAGGTGGGAAACCTATCCCTTCTACGGTAGGAACCCTCCTAAGAATGAGGATGCACTTGGGTTCACCCCTGGTAACTCACTTGGCAATAATCCTTAAAGCATGAAAGGCTTATGTCTAAGTCTATGGAATAACAACTCGGTGGCGTACGCCTACAGATGGCATACGATTCTACACGTTGCCCAGGCTACGAAGGGTGTACCCCAAAGGCTAACCGAGGTTCATTCATCTTAACTAGGAACGTGGCATGGATTTTCTACGAGGAACATATCACGGATTCTCTATAAGGCATGACATAACAAGACATCCACAAATATGTGCATGTGTGTGCGCACAAGGTGGGCATACAATAGATACATATAAAAGAAAAGCATGCAAGGTTCATAAACCATCTACTTAGAGTTCAAAAGAAACCAATTCAAAAGTTATGGGTACAACTTTCGAGGCCTTCTGAGGAGCCCGCACCCTCAAAATAACGAGTTCACGGCGATCGACGCCGAAAGAGTTCTTAAAAAAGTTCACTTAAAAAGAGCGCATGATAAAGGATTACTAGCTTGGTTTGGTTGGAGAGGCAGGAGGAGTCACATCTACTGGGGAAGTCTGTGCAGTTTCGAGTTCAGACGGAATGACTTTCACCCGTGCTTCCACTATCGAACCCCCATCTTTTACTTCAGCTGTCTGGATCTCTGTGGCCTCCATCACGTCCTGTGCCGCAACATCTATAGGCACCTCATCATCTTGGGGCTGGGGAGTTTCAGTCATGACAACTTCTGGAACTTCGGAGGCTTTCTCTGCTTTAATCAGTTCGATGGCATCCACAGCATCTTGACCTAAGAGGTTCCAATCCAAGTTCGGGAAAACCTCATATGTGGAAGTCATGTAGTCTCTAATCCCAGCTTTATAGCCATTGTCGAATTCCTTGTTCTCCTGCTGAGCAATGATGACTTTGTACTTGGCGATTGCACCCTGAAGTGTTCTCACTTTGAGCTCAAGTTTCTCCTTCTCTTTCTTATTGGCTTTGGTAGCATCCTCTCTCTCCTTATCCATGGTATCCTTCTCCTTCAGCAGCTTGTCTCTCTCCTGGATCAGCGTACCCTCACTCTCATAAAGCTTCTTGTTGGAAGCCAACAGCTTCTTCCTATCATTCTGAGAGGTCTTCAACTCCAAAAGTACCCTGTCAAGCTCTTCAACAGCCTTGGAAGCCTCAAGAATCTGGTTGTTATATTTCAGGGATAGGAAGAGGCTTTCGGCACTCACCAAGGATACCATGTTTGCGGCTTCCTCGAAACTTAGGCTGTCCCACTCTGAGATAGACTGTGCATGGATTGAATCTTTGATTGCATCAACAAAAGCAGTGAGGGGAGCTGGAGAGATGGTGCCAGAGGGACTTAGTTCGACCTCATGCTTGAAACGTTTGCCTCCCCGAGAGCCAGACGCCCCGGACACTTCAGGAGTATGTTGTGTAGGCCTCTTCCTCGAGGAAACATTCTTCTCTGTGGAAGCTGGGTTGATTTTTGAAGAGGGGACAGGGGTTCGCTCGACAGGAGATGGGGGTACAGGCGATCTGGAAACATTCTTATGTGCTGAACGCTTGGTGATGAAGGAAGGCACTGAGAAAGACATATCTGTATTATCACATGAATCATTAGCCAAGCCATAAGAACAATAAAGATATTCTTCGGTAAAATATCAAGTAAATCGCATGAATAAAAAATGTGTGTGTGAAGCATAAATCACTAAGGGAAAAGCAAATAAAGGGGGAGGGGTACGCCTACAAGCAAGGATGTAAGCATGAACCTATCCCTTTGGAGGGTACGTCAACAGGATTCTCTTCAACAAGGGTACTGGCATCCCCTGGAGGCTTGGGGCTTAGTTTTTTGCTAAAACCTAAGCGAAGTAATTTTCTCTTGTTAAGCAGGCTAGCACCATCTCCTAGCCCTGCACTCATCCTTAGAGCTTACGAGCCCTTTTTAGCTCGTCTCCTTCTAGTATGGTTTGAGCAGGCATGTCTGGATAAGGGTTAAACTCTTTTCTATATTCTGGGCAGTCGTAGAAGTATAAGAACTGCTTATGCCATCCCGACATTCCTTTTTTATTTCCTTTTATACATTTCCCCTGATGGACGTTCTAGGTGGTAAGATAAAAGAAACCAGTAGTCTTCCCAGTCTCTTTGAGTTGGTAGAAGAAACCCAACTCCCGAGCAGTCAGTTTGATTTGGAACATGGAATCATATAAAATATACATACAGATGGCCATGCGATAAGAATTTGGGGTCAATTGTAGTGGGGCAAGTTGGTAGGTGTTAAGAATATCCACAATGAGGGATGGAGCGGTAAAGACAATCCCAGTCTAAAGAACTGAGCAGAGAAGACAGCACAAGGGATCATTTGATCTGGTTCGAAGTTGGAAAAGTCATGGCATCTTTCATCTGGTTGGGGTACGACCAGAGTACACCCCGGGTTGCAAACTCCTAGTAGATTTTCTAGCTTTTGGGCAGTCATTGAGGTACAGGTGTCGACACATGAAAGTTGATAGACAAGGGCAGTGGGGGTTTTAGCAGGAATAGCCTCATCCTGGTTTTCATCAGCCTCAGGCTGGTCATTGAAGGGTTCAACTGTTGGGGTTAAATTCTCCAATGAGTCGATTTCTTCCTCAGATCCAAGAGAATTAGAACTAACGGTGGTAGGTACGATAGAAGAAAGATCAAGGGAGTAGGATCTGAGTGATATTTGGGCAGCAGTAGGGTCGAGGACTTTGACTTTGGATCGAGTACGGCCACTCACGGTGGAGGTCATGGGAGGAAGTCAGGATATGGGGTTGGGTGAGGAAAACGAGTCACCATCGGAGGCTCCTGCAATCTGAGAAATCTTTTTGGCAATAGAACTCTGGGACTTGTCAGATGCAGATTGGCTTAACATCTGCACACATAAAAGTAAAGTGAGTTCTGAATCCTTGGGACAAATCTTGGGGAATGGCAGTTGTCATACTAAGAAAAATATAGGGAAGGTGTACTGGTTATAGGGGTTCAAGAATGGGAACCCCCAATTTGTCTGGGATCATTTCTTTTTGTTTCTCGAATATCAACAAAGGAAAATGGCTGGAGGTATTCCAATTTATCCTGGGTTTTCACATACAAGAAAAAACCACAAGACAGAAAAATGAAAAGGAAAGGATAGGTGAGGCATTATTTCAAACAGGGCCTGTGCATGCGCATACCCCAGGAAAATGAAGGGGGTTACGCATGTGAAGCCCCTGGGCTGACAAAGTTATAATTGGGCATGGTAAAATACAACCCATATAAGAGGAAGTCGGGGTAGAGGAACCACGAATGGAAGTCCATTGACATTACGGGAACACGGGATTGGACAAAATGTCGATTAACAAATATGAGTAAGTGCAAAAAAAAAAAGAAAAGAAAAAATCGGGATTCGTGCACCATTGAAGAGCAGGTGTATGGAAACAGACATGTATATGCGGAATATGAACAGGTGGACGGAAGGTTATCATTGAAAGTAAGCAAATCTACTCAATTAGACAGTCAAGCATGGCATGCATATATATAGATAATACAGAACTTCATCTAGAAATAGCATTCGACACAAGGAAAAGGGTAAGGAGACAGTCGGGACGGACTATCAGACATCAAAAGACACAAGTACAAGGTCTGGGTGTACGAATGTGTGCCTCAGTGTACATAAAAAGTAGTGGGCATCAAATGATACAAGAAATAATGAAGGAGTAAGAACAGGAAGTACCTTTCGATTGAAGGAGATGATCGGAGAACGGGAATCTTCACCGGAATTAAGTCTGAACAGGCGAAACTATTGAAAGGGAGAGAAAAGGGTTTGGCGTCGATTTTCTGAGAAAGCGTAAAAGGGGAAAGGGTGTATGAGATATGTATATATAAGCGTATGGGGATATGAACCGGTGATACACGTGTCTCAACATGCATAGGCCCGTGTGTGAGGTAGAGGAGTGAAGATAATTACAAACAAGGTTTTGGGAATATAAGAGTTTTGAATCTGGACGGGTGGAAGGCTAAATACATGGGATTTTGTGGAGGAAATGAAGTGGTTATGTGAAAATTAAATTCTAAAAATATTAGAGTCCTTATAAGTTTTGAAGTTTTAGTAGATTGGATTTCGCATGGGACTTTTGTTATTTTGGGGTTTATCGTTTAAGAAGAGCGTTTATCTAAATATGATTTTTGATATTTGAAAAAAAATGGATATGTGCACGGAAGCTGGTGGTCAAAGGAGTTCGAGGGGGGTAGCCCAGGGTGAAGATATGTGAATCCCAGAATGTTAATTCGAGGGTACAATTGTTAGCACAGGAGTTTCATGGTTGAATCCCTTGTTTCCTACAACGGGTACGCCCACGTAGGCTTAGGGGTTCGCATAGGATGAAGGTGTGATTAGAGGTACGAGTCATGTTGGGTTCCTTTTGCATTCAAATTGCTACAAGGAACCGGGGGGTAGTTGTTGTGCCCAAAATCCGCCCTGGGCTAGATTTAAGGCCCATTAAGACGACAGACTTGAGTTAGTTGAATATGGAAGGGCAGGTTGAGTCCAAGGTTGAATGTGATGGCTTAGTATGCTTCGAGGATGGGTCGAGGGATGAGGATCTGGTGTTAAATGTGAAGCATGTTCGTATAGGGGTGCGGGCATGTGAACCCCAGATAAGGGTAAAGCTGTGGAGGCCAGAAGAGGGTTCGACTGAGTGGCAGGCGATCAAGCAGGGGTTCAACCGCGTGAACCCCGACAGTTCCCAGAAAATTGCACCAGCCATCGCGGGGCTCCTTAAAACGCGGAAAAACGGGTGGGGGATGTCCAAACGGCCCAGTAGAAAACTCCTAAACAATAGGAAAGGTATATCAGAGGTGGTTATCGTGGATCAACATCATGTATACACAGAATATATATATATATATATATATATATATATATATATATGCGCGTATATATGTATATATACGTATATATGGGAGATATATCATGGGAATAAAGGGATAAACCATGAGGTAACGGCTGGATAATTATGGAAGGCTGGATAAACAAGCGCTGGAGGTCAGTTACAAGGGATATGGCAAAAGAAGGTGGAGGATAATTATCAAGAACTACATGGGACTTGATCTCTTATATATATAGGAGTATGTAGGCAATTTGCAAGGTTAGACACACTTTGACACCTCTAACACTTGCTCCTAGCTGCTGGTTATTGATTGAATAGGTCATATTCGATCAGGATAGCAGGGAGTACTTGCAAACTCAGTCCCGATATCCACCACTCATCCTCCCGAACTAGGGTTCATGAAACTAGGGTCTTGGCTTGTAATTCGGCCTGTTTTATCATTATTATTGGATTATTTTGGTTTATTCTTGTAATTCTCTTATTGAAGTGTTGTACCAATTTTCCCTCACAACAGAAAGTATTAATGGGGTGAAAGTCCAATATAACTGAATTATATTTAACATTGTGCAAAATTATCATTGACGAGAATTAAATCCTTATATATAATAAGCGGGGATCTTATCCATAATTTTGGTTTGGTCACTGTACCGTCAAAATAATCTTAACCGTTAAATCTAATATTTTTAAAAATAAATGATCAAGATTATATCATATTAAAAAGGAAATTATAATCTAAAAAGGATATCAATGTACTACCAAAATAATCTCAACCGTCGAATCTAATATTTTTAAAAATAGACGATAAAGATTATATCATATTAAAAAGGAAATTGTAATCTAAAAAGGATATCATTAAAAAAGGTAGTATTGGAATTGATTTTTTTAAAAAAAATTATAATATGAAAAGGATTATAAATTAAAAGTATTTAGAATGTTAGTAAATTAGAGGAAACAGAGAAAGAACTACGGTGGTATTCAAATTGAATTTTTTTAAAAATAATTATAATATGAAAAGGATTATAAATTAAAAGTATTTAGAATGTTAGTAAATTAGAGGAAACAAAGAAAGAACTACGGTATGAGTTGTCACCTTTTAATTAGCTACTCCGTATCAAATGAGCCAGTATAATATAGGATTTTCTCATGCCACACTATCCACTTTCAACAATGTTCAGGTTACTAATTATGAATCGAATATTTCCGAAAGATTCCCTCAGGCTGTACCACATGTAGCTGATGCTTCCATTAATTATTAATATCTTAAAAAACAAAAAACTAAAATCAATTACAAATAAACAAATTAAAAAGATCTTTACAATGAATTTGAAAAGAAATCATAATATAATAATATATAGAATTATAATTACATTATTCTATCAAGAAAAAATCTATATATACAAGACCATTAGTTACTTCAAAATAATTCTTCTTCATTGCCTCTAACCTTCATCCCATTTATCAAAATATTGAGATATTAAAATATCATTAGGCAAACTTTTTCAAGCGTAAAAGGGATCTTATCCATAATTTTGGTCATTGTACTACCAATATAATCTCAACCGTCGAATTTAATATTTTTGAAAATAAACGATCAAGATTATATCATATTAAAAGAAAAAATTATAATCTAAAAAGGATATAATTAGAAAAGGTTGCATTAAAATTGAATTTTAGAAAGAAAATTATAATCCGAAAAGTATATTATTAAAAAAGGTTGTACTAGAATTGAATTTTAAAAAAAAAATCATAATCAGAGAAGGATATAATTAAAAAAAGGTTGTACTAGAACTGAATTTTATTGATTTATTTATTAGTATTAAAAAAATCATATTTACTATTTTGGGTTCTATCTTGAGATCTAGAAATCAGATTTGGATGATTTTATAGTCCATGGGAAACTCATAAAATTATCTTTAATTTAGTGATGACTTAATAATTTTTATTCAGCTACAAACACTCAGAATCTCAAGAGAAAAAAATTACAATTTTTTGCATTAATCTGATTCAATGTAGAAGATCTACATTGTTAATGCAATTCAATATAAAAAAACATAAAACAGTTCCTGAATTTTATCCCGAATGATGTGGCACGCTAAGTGTCAAATTATAATCTGTTGGCACATATGTATGCACGCGGGGTCCCATATTAATATTAGGAAAGTTACTAATTATATAGGTGACACGACAATTTTTGGGAAAATTTTCAGGGACTCTAGCATTTTCCAAAACCTAATTATATCTGATTTAAATCATTGACATACACATTTTCGTATTTCATTATAATACACGTTTTAGTTTATAACATCTTAAAATATAAAATAATTTTTTATTCAAGATCCAACGGTTTTCATCTATTTATTTTAATATCTAACGGTTCTTATTTATTTTGTCATACGGAGGTCCAAACTACCGATTATCAAAGTTTTGAACAAAATCTCTCATACACATATTTATAAAATTGTATTTGGTTGTTAGCAGAACTATCTTCAGATAATAAAAAGAGTATTTTGATAATCAAAACCAATTATAAGTACAATTCATAAATCGAATAGATTTTTCAACGTAAAAAATCGTCAATTTCTTCTCTTTTTTGTTTCTGCGTAGGTTTAATTGCAAAACAATTGTTAAATCATCATTAAATTAAAGATTATTTTGTTACTTCACGTGGGGTGTAAAGTTGTAAAAATCAAATTTTAAGAATTCAATATAGAGTACAAATATCAAAACGAATGTGTAAAATCTTATATTTATCAATTTTTTAACAGTTTGATATGTAAATTAATAACATATAAAATCAAAAAAATTAAAATAATATAGATATTAAAGAAACCGTGCATGGCACGGGTTATAAGCTAGTAGTATTCAAAATTATTAGAGGACTACGCATCTCAAGAATGCGCAGAGCACATACGAGTTCGAATTTTAATGAGCTGGCATATGCATGCGCATGACTGCATGAGCTTCATGCGTAGACTCCATATGCACATATGTGAAATGCATGGGTGGGAGGAACCATGAATTGCACACATGCGTAAGTTATTTTGTTTTTTTACAAAATTTCTTTTAAATAAATAAAATTTACGAGATCTAAAATCCAAATGGAATCCGGTGAACCCAAAAAATAAAAACTATTTAATCCCAAAAAAAATAATAATTAAATATTAATTAAAAAAATAATATTAAATGGAAATTGTTTAACCCCTCATTTGTGTACTAGGTACGCATAACACACATGCGTGGTATATTTTTGTTTTATTTGTCTGTAGCTACGTTATATGTACAATAAGATACGTACTGAGCATTTTTAAAAATAAAAGAAAAATGACGACATATGCATATGAGATATGCGAGTTTGCATGATTAGAAAGGACACCTCCCACGCGCATGATTATTTCGGGTAGATACATTATGTTTTTGTGTTATTTCAATCATTTTCTCGTATTAGTGAGGGATAGAAAAAAGGATTTAAGAAGGAGAAACGACAATAAAAATTATTCATTCGTGTATGACCAACACTTTGAAATCATGATAATAAAAATAAAATAATAAGCAGTCAGTACTTGTACTCTGTTGTAGATGAATCAGGTGGAACTCACAAATTGAGCAGAAGCTAGTAATTGCGCACATTCAGCTATGGATTAAGTACGACTCCAATCCATTATTGAGTAGTAATAACCTTGTTAAGCAGCAAATCCGCTTCGTTTCGTGGAATAAAGATTAAATCCCCTGATTGGTTTTAATTACTCCACTGACTTTAATTTGTGAGATCTAGCCTGCATGTTCAATTGTTCATGCGGTACTACTTTGAGGGACCATTTATGCTACATTGTTGAGTGACATATTATAAAAATTCTTTTTTAGTCGGTGAAGTACGCATGTTTTTTTATCCACAAATTACCATCGATGACTTTTAATTTTTGGATATTACGTTCATGTACAGATACTCATCTGAACTAAACATTTTATTTAGGTTGAGTATTAAGGTGAAGAGTAGAGCTGTTCACGAACCGAGCTGTTCGCGAACAAGTTCGGCTCGGCTTGTTAAGGGCTCGGTTCGGCTCGAGCTTAACGAGCTCGAGTCGAGCTCGAACAAGATTTTTTTTCGTTAAGCTTAACGAGCTCGAGCCGAGCTTTAGGGTGTTCAGCTCGAGCTCGGCTCGTTAAGGACTCGGTTTGGCTCGGTTCGTTAAAGCTCGAAAAAAATCAAAATTTTTAGTTTTTATTTTTTTATCTCCAACCAAATTAATTTTTTATTTTTTGAAAATTTGGTAATATCACTAAATTAGATATATCTTGACATCCGTACGGTTGGATCGTCGAAAAATATTTTTTAAAAAATAGAAACAACAATTTGTGACAAAGTACTAGTTACTAGTACTAGTTAAATTAGTAGTGATCTACTAAGATCTCCAACCAAATAAATTTTTTATTTTTTTAAATTTAGGAATATCATTAAATTAGATATATCTTGACATCCATACGGTTGGATCGTCGAGAAATATTTTTTAAAAAATGGAAACAACAATTCGTGACAAAGCACTAGTTACTAGTACTAGTTAAATTAGTAGTGATCTACTAAGATCTCCAACCAAATTAATTTTTTATTTTTTGAAAATTTGGGAATATCACTAAATTAGATATATGTTGACATCCGAACGGTTAGATCATCGAAAAATATTTTTAAAAAAACAGAAACAACAATTTGTGACAAAGCACTAGTTACTAGTACTAGTTAAATTAGGAGTGATCTAATAAGATCTCTAATCAAATTAATTTTTTATTTTTTGAAAATTTGGGAATATCACTAAATTAGATATATCTTGACATCCGTACGGTTGGATCGTCGAGAAATATTTTTTAAAAAATGGAAACAACAATTCGTGACAAAGCACTAGTTATTAGTACTAGTTAAATTAGTAGTGATCTACTAAGATCTCCAACCAAATTAATTTTTTATTTTTTGAAAATTTGGGAATATCAATAAATTAGATATATGTTGACATCTGTACAGTTGGATCATCGAAAAATATTTTTAAAAAAATAGAAACAACAATTTGTGACAAAGCACTAGTACTAGTTAAATTAGGAGTGATCTACTAAGATCTCCAACCAAATTAATTTTTTATTTTTTGAAAATTTGGGAATAAATTAGATATATCTTGACATCCGTACGGTTGGATCGTCGAAAAATATTTTTTAAAAAATGAAAAATAACAATTCATGACTACTAGTTAGAATAGTAGTGATCTAATAAGATCTCCAACCAAATTAATTGTTCGCGAACAGCTCGAGCTCGGCTCGGCTCACGGCTGTTCGTGAACAACTCGAGTTCGGTTCGGTTCGGTCAAAACTCGGCTCGGTTCGTTAAGAAATCAGCTCGGTTCGTTAAGATCAAAGCTCGGCTCATTTCGTTTTGGTCAAAGTTCGGCTCATTTTGGTCAAAGCTCGACTTGACTCGGTTCGTGAACAGTCCTAGTGAAGAGTGATTGTTTCATGATTATTTCATTAATCATTGGGAAGGTAGGGTGGATTAGCAGAATAACGCAACTTCAACACGTATATTAATATTATGGAGCGGTCCCTTTTACGCACTTGCTAGTTGCTTCTACCATTCTATTTTTACCTAATCCGTCCAAACTAGAGAGCATACACCCAACTGATTACTAATCATTACTATCCAGTTTCACTCTACTCTATTCCAGAAATAAATTTTGGAAAGAAAAGAAAAAAAAGGTAAAGAATAATTTATGTAACTTGTTCTAAAATAATTTTTTTCAAAGGAAAAGGAGAGAAAGGTAAAGATTAGGAAAAAAGTTCCCTTTATATTTATCTCAAAAATTTTCTACCCATTTTTAGAAAGATAAAGAAAATGAATCACTTTCCATTCTTTTATTTTCTTTACTAAGTTCGGCAACATAGGAGGCTAGATAGGGCTGTAAATGAATTGATACACTCGCGAACGGCTCGGTGTTCGGTTCAAAAAAAGCTCGATTCGGGTTCGATTCGATTCACAAACGAGTTGATCTTGAACATAATTTTAAGGATCGATTTATAAACGAGCCGAACCTGATCACGGTAAAGTTCGACTCGATAGCTCGCGAACAAGATCGATTAACGTGTTTGTGAACAGGCTCGTAGACATAGCTCATAAACATGTTCGTGAATAAGTTCGATAATTGAGATCGCTAACATGCTCGGTATTCGAGTTCATTAGCAACCCATAAACAAATTCAATAGATAATCTCTTATAAAATATATGTTTGGTTATTAGAATATACTATCGAAAATCTTATTAATTGTATACCATTAATTTTAATATTTTATATGTTATGCTAAATATTATAATTGTTTATTTTATAATAATAATAATAATAATAATAACAATAATAATAATAATAATAATAATAATAATAATAATAATAATAATAATAATAATAATAATAATAATAATAATAATAATAACTAACTCAATCTTACAATTAGTATATGTAGTTATGTATCAAATTAACTATTACATCATTTAAAGTGCTAAATTTTTGTATTAAATATTATTGATGCATAAATTTATTTTTTATTATCTAAATATATAAAAATATATAGAAGTATGTTTATGATTGTGTAAAATTTGAATTATAATAACTTGAGATACTTGCAAATATGAAATATAAAGACCAAAATATGTTAATTAAACACTATACATACAAAAATATTTTTTTAATACTTTATATTTATAAAATGTCATGCCAAAATTTACAGATAAGATTGTAAATTTATGTAAGGAGACCAATACTTTTGTATGATTGATATTTTATAGATTTTTGTAAGAAAATTATTATTTTGTATGATTAATGATATTTTATGTAAGGAGATGTGAGAATTTTATTGGTTGATGATTTATTCTTATTATTTTTAGTGGTGAGACACAAATTTAATTATTTAATTTTGGACTTTTTAAATTTTTTAATGTTAGATTTTTGTATACAAAAATAAGAAAACAAGTTTATGAGTTTGTCGTAAGTGAGCTCGTGAGCATAAGTTCGCGAGCAATATTTAAGATTTATTCGTGACCATAATTTCATGAACAAGCTCGTGAACAAGCTTAATGAATTGTTCGAAAACAAAAGTTCGTGAGTAAGCTCATGATTTCGTGAATGGTTTGCGAATAACATTTTATCTTAACGAACCGAGCTCAAACATATTTTTTTGGCTCGATTCAAGTTCGAGCTCAAATTCGAGTTCGATAAATTCTTAACAAACGATACATGAACATTTTAAAGTTCGACTCGGCTCATTTACACCCTGAGGCTAGAGTTATTTAATGATTTTTGTATAAAGCTGTCTAATAATGATCCGTTAACCATATTTCATATATTAAATCTTTCGGAACATCTTAATCTTTTAAAATATATTGGTTTATACCCTGTACGTAATTTATTTTTTAATAATAAATATAATATATAATAATAACCATAAAATAAATAAATAAAATAATTTAATAACTAAGATCAAACAATATAATTTTGAAAGAACTTTTATTAATATAATATTATTTTTATATGTTATAATAAATATATTTAAAGATAAAATTAGTTCAATATTCTATTATATATGTTGCATGATACTATGCATTTATGAGTTTATCAAAATTAAAAGATTAATTCAAAATTTTAAATTATCTATATAAATGATATTTTAATTTGTATATAAACTTTCTATGATTAACAATGGATCAAGTCATGGATCAAGTCATGTGAATTTTATCCAAACATAAGTATGAATATCAAACGAAAAATGTATTATCCAATTGATTAAATTAAAGTTAAAGATTATATCCGAACCTATGGATGACAAAGATGAGGAATGAGTTATTCAATAATTTATAATACTAGCTTAAAACCGTGCGATGCATTGGCTTTTTTAATTTTAAATTAATTTTTTAATTAATTTGAATTAATTTTTTGAGACATGATTTTCAAAGGATTAAATTTTTAAATGAGATGATTTGATAACAATTATATAAATGTCATCCGTGATATTTCTAGAAAAGGTGGGATTTTAGTTTGAAAATATAGAAAAGATGGTGAATTTTAGTTGAAAAGCATAATTGGTTAATTATTAGTACTTATAAAATTATTATTTTATTTTATTAAATAGAGATCTTAGTTAGATAATATTAGAAAGGTAACATGTTTTAGGCGAAAAAGGTAATTGATTAATTTATAGAAATTATAATTTAATTATGTTATTTAACTAAATAAAATTGTTAATAGTGTGTTTAGAAATGTTGCCCGTGATATTTCTAGAAAAAGAAGGATTTTAGTTAGAAAATATAAATGATAATACATTTTAACTGAAAAAGGTAATCGGTTAATTTTTAGTATTACAATATTATTATTTTATTTTATTAAATAGAACTGCCCATGATATAATTTGAAAAAAAAATTGTAATTAGAGAAAATAGAAAAAGTAAAATTAAAATTAAAAAGGCAACATGTTTAGGGTGAAAAAGCTAATTGATTAGTTTATAGTAATTACAATTTAATTATGTTATTTTTACTAAATAAAATTGCTCGTAGTATTTTTAGAAAAGGTAAAATTAATGTTGACCGTGATATTTATAAAAAAAAGGATTTTAGTTAGAAAATATTGAAAATATGATACGTTTGGCTAGGAATCGGTTAACTATTAGTATTATAAATTATTGTTATTTTTTATTACATGGAACCTCCCATGATTTAATTGGAAAAAGAGAGATTTTAGTTAGAGAAAATAGAAAACCTAACGTGCTTTAGCTGAAAAAGGTAATTAATTAGTTAATAGTAATTATAATATAATTATGCTATTTTATTAAAAAAAATTGTTCATAGAGTTTTTAATATGGAGAAATTTTAGTTAGATAAAATATAAAAAATATTGTGTTTTACCCGAAAAGGGAAATTAATTAGTTATTGAAAAAGAGAATTGGTAATATGTTTAACTTGAAAAAGGAAATTGATTAGTTATTAGAATGAATTTTATATGTAATTAGGTAAGTGTAATTAGGTAAAATCAATAGACACCGTACCAACCCAAACTTATAATGTTTCGGCTATTATAATATAGTATAGATAGTATAGATTTAAGTGAGGATAATTAAGTAAAAAAATCAAGTTTAAAAATGAGATATTTTAGTTAGAAAATATAAAAAAGATTTTACCTTTTACTTGGAAAAGGTAATTAGTTAGTTATTAATAAATGAGTAAATTGCACTGTAGTGGCCAGATAAATTAATTTTTTGCACTTTGATGGCCAAAGTTACAAATCTTGCACTATGATGGCTCAAAATTCTTTTTCTGGACATTTAAATGACTTCCGTCATCCATCCATTAAAAATAGGAGCACCGTTACTGACTATTAATTACATAGAAGGGTATAATCGTCTTCTTCCATAAACCATCATCAAGAACACTCAATTAAACCCCAACACACACAGAGTAATCGCACACATACACACCCACCCATAGTCACGCACACACACAGCCACAATCACACACACGCTACTACACACACACACACACACAATCACACGTAGTGATGAACATGGGGGAAGATATTGGTGATGGAGGAGTGCTGTTCGTCGGTAACGGAGAAACGGGAGGTGAAGTAGATAAGGTGGGCTATGGCTGCTATGCAACGAGTTGAATTGGTGAAGGAGAAGTTGAATGGAGGTGGCTGTGCGCGGTGGTGAAGAGGGAAGGTGGAGGTGGGTTTGTTGATGAAGAACAGAGGAGTTGGTGAACTGTTGGACGGTGGTTGTGATTTGTTAATTGAGTGAGAGTGAGAGAGGGAACGGAGGGCAGTAGAAGGTGTGGAGAAGAAAATGGAGATGGGTGGAGTTGGGTTGGCGATGGTTGACGGAGAAGAGGAACAGAGGCAGTGATGATTGTTGAGTGAAAGGGAAGAAATGCAGAGGCGAGTGTGGTGGAGATGGTGTGAACGAAAATGGGTGGAGGGGCGGTGGAGGTCTGGCAGTGGTGGCGAGTTGAACTGCGGTGTAGCTGTGCAGTGAGGCGAGTGTGGAGGAGATGGACTGAGAATAAGAAGAGGTGGGTGGAAATAGGAAAGGAGGATGAGAATGCGGAGAGGAAAAAAATTGAGGTGGGTCGGTTGATTGTTAGTCGGAGGAGATGGGTGAAAGGTTAGTGGTGGGTGAACGAAGGTGGAGAGTTTGAATTAGAGAAAGATCGAGTGAGTTTGAGAGATTGAGGAGAGGAGATGGAATGAAATGGAGAATGGTGGTGAAGATAAACGGAGGTGTGGAGGAGATTTAAGAGGACGGGAAACTTCTTGAGTTCGCCGGATTTGTTCTCGATTATAAATTCCGGCTAGTTTTGGACCATGTTTTGGTCATATTGTTGTTGCTCAGTTGAGAGGCTTGCATTTTTTGTCAAAAACCAAGCAAAACCGTGCGTAAACAGAGGTAGTAGAGTCGCCGGAAACTGGGTTGTTGCCCGTTTCTAGGGAATGGTGGCCGAAAACTGCAGTTGGTGAAGAACATTCAAGGTGTTCTTGTTTTTTTCATTTTATTGTTTTAATTAGTCAGTTGGTTTGATCTGTGGTAGTAGCAATGTGGTAAAAAAATTGTGATTTTAATATTTTAACTGTTTTATACTGACAGAATTTTTAAGAATAATTACTTTTATCTTTTTGGTAAAAGTTTTATTTACTTTTCCTAATTATTTTCATTTTATAATTATTTTATTTTATAATTATATGATAAATGTGCAAGGTTAAGGACAATAATACCTCTAACAATTTAACTCCGTTAAGGTCATGCTAACGGAAGTCATTTAAGTGGCTAAAAAAAGTATTTCGAGCCATCATAGTGCAAGATTTGCAACTTTGGCCATCAAAGTGCAAAAAATTAATTCATCTGGCCACTACAGTGCAATTTACTCTTAATAAATATAATATTATTAGTTTATTTCATTAATTAGAACGACTATATTTTTGGGAAAAAAAGATTTTAGTTAGAAAATTTAGAAAAGATAATAGCTGAAAAATGTAATTGGTTAGTTATTATTAAGGAGAAAATGAGATATTTAGTTAGAAAAGATAGAAAATATATTATCTTTTAGCTGAAAAAGATAATCAGTTAGTTATTAATAATTATAATATTATTAGTTTATTTCATTAATTAAAACGATCATATTTTTGGGAAGAAGAGTTTATAGTTAGAAAAAATTATAAAAGTAAAGGTAGAAAAGGTAATAGCTGAAAAAGATAATTGAGTAGTTATTATTTAGAAGAAAATGAGATATTTTAGTTAAAAAATATAAAAAACATATTACCTTTTAGTTAGAAAAGGTAATCAGTTAGTTATTTGTAATTATAATATATTAGTTATTTCATTAATTCAAACGATTATGTTTTTGGAAAATTAGGCTTTAGTTAGAAAAGTTAGAAAGGTAATAGCTGAAAAAGGTAGTTTGTTAGTTATTATTTAGGGAAAGTGTTGGAAGAGCTGCGTTAGACATTTTGGGAAAATATTATGTTTTATTTTTTAATAAGTAAGTAAAATAATTAATGGTAATAAAGTAAAACAATTAAATTAGGTAAATACTGTGAAAAGATAATTGGTTAGTTATTATTTAGAAGAAAATTAGATATTTTAGTTAGAAAATATAGAAAGATGTTATCTTTTAGTTGGTAATCAGTTAGTTATATATAATTAAAATATTTTAGTTATTTCATTAATTAGAACGATCATTTTTTGGAAATAATATATTTTAGTTAGAAAAGTTAGAAAAAGTAATAGTTGAAAAAGGTAGTTTGTTAGTTATTATTAGGGGAAGTGTTGGGAAGAGTGATATTTTGAGAAAAGATTGTGTTTTGTTTTTTAATAAGTAAGTAAAATAATTAATGGTAATAAAGTAAAACAATTAAATAAGGTAAGTACTGTACCCTACCGTACCAAAACTTTTAATGTTTCGTCTTTTATAATATAGTATAGATACTAGCTTATAACTCGTGCAATGCACGGCTCCTTTATCAATATTAATAATTATATTAATTTATAATTTTAATTTTAATATATATATATTTATTATTAGTTTTAAGACTTTATAATATTTATAAGGTTAATGATATTATTAATTTTATATATATTTTAAATTTTTATTCTTAACATAAAAATGTTTTGAATAGAAAACATGATCAAATTAGGATATTTAAGAAGATTAATTCGGTTTGATTAAAGAACTCTATTTTTATTTGATTTAAATTATCAAAATACTATTTTTAGTATTTTGAATATAATTCAAATGCAATTTTAATATTAGATCTCAAGATTCTCATCTATCTTATATAGAGATCTAACGACCCTTATGCAACAGAAAATGGGGTATAATTTATGTATAAAATAAAATGGTTTCCTTATTAAATTATAGCTACTTTTTAGTTAAGAATTTTGCAAAATTCAATTTTAATACAACATTTTCTAACTTATATCCATTTCAGATAATAATTTCTTCTTTTTATTTGATATAATCTAGATCATTCATTTTTAAAATATTAGAATTAACGATTAAGATTATTTTGAGAGTATCGAGAATCGAAATTTTGGATAATATTCCTTTTACGCTTATTATAACGACTCCTTTTTTAATATCTATAATTATATCGATTATTGTAATATTTATATTTCATTAGTTTACATGTCAAATGGTTGTTAAAAATTGATATATATAAAATTTTACACGTTCAATTTGCTATTTGCATTCTACCGTGTACTGTGAAATTAATAAAATAATCTTTAATTTATTGTTGATTTAATAATTACTAGCGTATAGCCCGTGCAAAGCACGGGTTACTTTTAATTTTTAAAATTTGTTTATAGTATAATATTATAAATATTAATTTTAATATGTTATTGAAAAAATTCGAACCTTACATCTTTGTATATAATAATTTTTAGTATTAAATATAAATTAGTATGTAGGTGGCACGAATATCTTTATATGTAACAACTTTTACTATTGTTATATCTAACGGTCATGATCTATTTGAGTTGAAGATATAAGGATTGTGAATAAAACTGAGGGGATAACGAAACTACAAATTATACCCCCTTTCACTTATTATAGTATAGATTTTTATATAAATAGTATTTTCAATAATTTTTTAATTTTATTTTAACATAATTTGATATATTCATGTTTAAGGATTATACATATGTTTTCTTATTATAAACAATGTATACTGATTTTTAATATATTTTATTAATAATTGAAAGATATGGTGTGATATTTTTTGATATATATTAGTGGTTGCAAGATTATTTTTAAATTAAAAGGTAACGTGTTTAATTAGGAAAAAATATTAATGATTGAAAGATATGCATGATTTATGTTTTTAGGTGTTTATTAATGGTAGAAAGATATGGTGCAATATTTTTGGATATATATATATATATATATATATATATATATATTAATGATTGTAAAAAGGTAACATGTTTTAATTAAATAGAAGGTAACGTGTTTTAATTAGATAGAAATATTAATGACTAAAAATATGGTATGATTTATGTATTTAGTTGTATATATTAATGATTGTAAGATTATTTTTAAAGTAAAAGGTAACGTGTTTTAATTAGATAGAAGGTAACATGTTTTATAAAAAAGGCAAACATGTTTTAGTACTATGCTAAATGGCGAGAGGTGAGGAGAGAGTGCACGCAAACAGAGGAGAAAATTTTCAAATTTCAAACGGCAAGAAGTCTGAAGATCAAGATCGGAGAAGTAATCGGACCAATAGGGATGGAAGAGAATCATCGAGAATAAATGGGGAAATTATTCTAAGGGATTTCATTGAGGGAAATAAAGATATTGTGGACTTGGAGACTTTGACAAAGTTTAGGGCTGGAGACAAACAAGCAATTACGGATGCGCTAAATCAGATTCATTGGAGAATTTTGAAGGTGAGACAAAGCGAGGATAAAGATCTGTTATTCCCAGATTACACACTTGTATAATTGTAGAAGGGGTGGTTGAATACAATTCTTGATATTTATAAATTCCTGATAAGAACTCCAGAAATCTATAAGAAGATAATTGCTGTATAAAGATTAATGCACAAACACATATAAAATCAGGTAGTTAAATGTACCACCTGAAGCTTTTATTTGAAGAAAACTCTGTGATACAAATGTACACAGCTGCTGTTTTACAACTCTATGCTTTCTAAGGATATTCAAGAAAACCTTAAGCAAATGTATCTGTTTTCTTTGCTTCTAAAGAGTTGCTACACTTGGTTATATATCCCAAGTTTACAAGTACAACAGGAATAAGATAATACTAATCTAATTCAAGTTGACTTGCTACTTCACTCCAAATACACATGTAGCCAAAAGGTTGTCCTTGTGAACAGACATGTCCCCTGCACCTTTCTTGTATTCATAGTGTAAACGGAATGCTTCTTTCTTCTGCGTTTCCAAAGTATGGCTGCCATACTGCTTTTTGTACCTACTATCACCCCATGTGATCTGTCAGTCAAACCTGTCTTTATCAACTGCTAATCCCCAGCTAGCATAGAAGAAAGTGTTAATGATTATCCGTTGACATTGTACACTGTCATCCGTTGATAATAGATTGAGCTGTATCCGTTGATATTGTAGATTTGAGCTGTATCTGTTGATAGAGTTCTGTCTTCATCCGTTGATACACTTTCACTTAAACAGAATTATATAGCATAGCTTATTTACAATTGGCTACCCTATTCTGCCTATCCATTGATGGTCAACATGACTGTGGATAAAAACACTATCAATTGATAACATAGAGATACTGCAGTATGCTACAAAACCTCATCCGTTGAAGAGCTACCTGTCAACGGATAGAGTTATAATTCCTCATCCGTTGATAGTTACAAAACATGACTTATACAATTTGTGCATAAAATGTGAAGTTATCATCAAGTACAACATATTCCTAACAATCTCTCCCAATTTATGCTTGATGAACATAAAGCCATAAATATAGGACCTTGATGATAAAAAAACATTTCCTTAGAAATATTTACTGATGGATGCATAATTGTATTAAGCTTCAAAAATTAAATACAGAAAGTTTGAGAAATTTACAGAGAAGTGCTCCTCTAGACTGAGCAGATAATACCGTTTCTTCTCTCTGGTTGGCATCACCCTTGATTTTCCTTCTTTGGCAGAGTTGGACTCAATCTGCATTTGGAGTTGCCTATAGAAGGCATCTTCTTCAACAACTTTTGGATTTAGCTTTTATTGTAACCATCTCAGGTTTTGAGAACTAGCCTTTGATAGTTGGTCTTCTAACCTGAAGAATCTCCTGCAACCATCTTCATCCCTGAACTCCATCATCCAGAAGGGTTGAATGTGGATTTTCTGTTCATTGTATGGGATCTTCATCTTCCTTGGTAGTCTTGATGGTGAGTTCCATTCTCTCCTTATCTATTCTATTATGTCCAGTATCTCCCCTTTTGCTATCTTGGAGAACCCTGTGTATCTCTTAATTGCAGAGAACACCTTGGTTAAGGTCAGATAAGTTTCTCCAAGAATCCTCTGTAGTGGCCATGTCTTTTCCTTTCCTCCCTTGTATACAAAGACCAATCTCTCAGGCAAATGCTTGTATTTGTCAATTCCTCTTACTTCTGACAATTCATCCAGATACAAATTCATGCCAGAGTATTTTTCAATATCTTCCTGATAGATAAAATCATCCTTGTTTTCCAAGATTGGCTGCTTGACAATACCAGGCACCCTATGGTTCCTTTGAAGGTTGCTTCTTTCGTATCATTTTCTTCTGTTTAGGCTTCTGTTGAGGCTTCAGCAAGAATGAAGGAACCTCAATGGAGTCAAGATTCATTGGTTCCTCTTTAGGTGTTATAGGGTCACCATGGAAATTCACAGCTGGGTTGATTACTTGTGCAGAAATAGATATTGATGAGCCAGTAGTTTCCTTACTTACATTTTCTGGAGAGACAGGCCTATGTGCCTTTGTTTTCACTCTCCTTTTGGGTTTGAATTTGGGGACTTCCTCAGGTTCCCTCATTTCATCCTCTACCTCATCCATTAACTTCTGAGCCAGCCTGCCTTGCTTCTCATCTGAGTTTTCATATCTCTCTTCTTCACTTGGATGAGCTTCCCTGAGAAGTCTGGAGGTCTCCTCTCTTTTTGCTTCAACAAATCTAGGATGGCTGTTGGATATATTTAAGACTTTTCCATTCCTTATGATTACAGCCATCCATTCTTTTACACTCCTATTGGCATTTTCCTTGAACTCCTTAATTTGCTTTCCCATTAGCTTCCCTTCATCATCCTTAGGAAATGGAAAGTCCAATTGTAACTTGTTCTTCCCATTTACTTTAGGTGGAGAGTAAGCTCTGGTTTTTATGCAGAGTTCAAATTCTTTGACAAAGGAAGGTTCAGCATCATAAAATGTAGGAGTCACAATTGCTGGAGTGAGCACCTTCAGAATTGTGGTTGAGATTGTTGGAGTAGAAGCTTGAGTAGAGAACAAAGTTGATGCAATTGATTCATTGATCATCCTCTCTGTCCTCATTATTCTTTCAGTTGCCTCCTTGTTGATCTTCTCTAATTCTTCAATTCTGGCTTGCCTCTCACCATCTGAAATTTCTGATAAGTCAGGAATCATAGGCAAAGCCTTTTGTTTCTTCACAGGGGAAGCCTCTATAGAAAATTCTATTGGATTGACCACTATAGTTGGCTGTTGCTCCCCCTCAGTCTGTGCTATCTTGCTACTGGCAGCTTGAAATTGACTAGTAGTAGCTGCAACCACTTCTATTCTTGTTTCTTTTTTCTCCCCCTTTTTGTTAGCATCAAGGGCTGGAGGTGAGGCTACAAGTAGCCTTTCCAGTAGCTCAGTATGTTTTGCTTGGTTGGCAGTGATTTCCTTCATTTGAGATTCCATACTATCCACTCTGGAGGAAAGATGCTGAACAGACTTGGCCAGGCTATCTTCTTTTAACAGTTTGCTAGTCAGCACCTTCTGAGTGGTAGTAGGGGCTAGTGCCTCAATCCTGGCATCTAGTTCTACTTTCATTTCTTTGATTGTAGTTTGGACCTCCTCTTGTTGTGTTCTTTGAATAACCATTTGCATCTTGTGAAGTTTCAGGGAGGCCATTATTTGTTGAAAGACAGCCTTCCTCTGTGGATCTGCATTCTGGTGCTCAGCCATAGCAGTTTGATATTGCTTCATAATTTCCACATTGAAGTCACCAACCACAGTGGTAGTAGAAAATAGCCATTCTGGAGTATCCTCCACATTGACTTCTTCATCATTTTTTGTGCTAACACTGTTATCATTGCCAAACTCTTCACTTTCAGCATCTGAAGGCAGAGCTGTTAAAGCTTCCTTTGCTCTTTGTAGAGATTGTGAGGTGTGCACTAGGTGCATTGCCTCCTCTGCCTCCACATTGCCCTGTTGTGCCATGACTTGACAGGCAGAAACAGGATGAGTAAAGGTTTCAGGATCCAAAGAGATGGAGTCAATGATTGACTGATATTCTTGTTGAAATTCCATCTCTTTAGAAGCTTCATCAACCTCCATTAACTTACTTGCAATGGCTGGATCTTCCTGCCTTATATCTCCTGTAGTCCCTTCTCTCATCTCATCTCTCTTTTCTTGCATCAGGGGCGGGGCTCCCCCTGGCTCACACCCTCACCTTCACCTACTAAGGTAAACACTCTTGCTCTTCTTTTGCCTGACCGGAAGAAATGGTCAGCCTCTCATTATTTACATCTCCTTTTGCCTGCTCACAAGGCAGCCTCTCACTCCCTTCCCTCATTCCTAAAAGTGTTTCAACTATTGAGAACTCCTCCACACTTGACACAGGAATGTCAGATATAGCAGTGGTAGAGTGAGTTATCAACGGATAAGGGATATCCGTTGATGGAGTAATTATAGCTGTCAACGGATGGCTAGACATAGGCGCATCCGTTAAAGGAGAAACACTTGTCAACGGATGAGGGATATCCGTTGATGAAGGAAAAATAGTATCCGTTGAAGTGAAAACCAACACTGAATCTGTGGAGATGGATTTTAAAGATGAGGCCACAGATTTTGTTGTGAATTCAGGAATGGAAGATTGATGGCCCAACAAATCATCTAAAAGATGATGACCACCAATTGCAGAGTGGGGCTTTTCCAAGAATCTTAAAGATGGAGAATCAGGAATTGTTGTAGATATCATATCCACATCCAGAGATGGAGTTGGTGATGGTGGATTGTAATGTGTATCGATTTGAAGGTTATGAATAGGGGGCTGTGACTCCACATTTGCTGGAGCCACATCAAACTGACTTTGAGAAGGTACAGTTGCCTGTACAGTATGTGCACCCTGTGTAACCCCAGTGGTTTTAGATTTTACTCTTCTACCATAGGTTTTTGAGAGAGGGCTATTGTCCTTTACCCTTTTGTGCAGAGTTCCTGTGGAACTTAAGTCAGTCGTCACACCCTGTTGAGAGGATGTAACTAAGGCTTGGCTATTTGGTGCACTCTCCTCACCTACCTTATTCTTAGGGCTTGCACCCTATCCCTCACCACTCACTACCTCCTTAACACTCCCCTCAAGAGATGTGGTAGTTTTGCAACAGGTTCTTTTTGAGAAGCACCTGAGGTTTGTCTTTTAGATTGTGGTTTGGAAACTTTTGTTTTAGTCACTTCGGTAGGAGCCTGTTTGGTCACTACTACAGGCTCCATTGTGACAGTGGAAGGCAAAGAAATTTGGGTGGTAGAGATAGGAGTATTAAGGTTAGAAGCTACCTAAACAATTGGAAGATAAACCAATTGTACCCCTGCATTCATATTCATTCGAATCAAGTCACTAAGGACTCTCTTCTCCTGTACAAAACAATTGAACTTGCTATCCGGGTTAGAAATGGATAGCTCATTCTCAGAAATATGCAGGGCTAAGAGCATCAAAAATCTAGCAAAGTAGATATTCTTGCCCCTAGCTTCTTTATTACCTAATTTAGTTGCTATTTCATACATCACTAGTGTGCTAAAATTATAATATCTATCAGTTAAGAGCATCACAAGCATGGATTTAGTAACAGCATCAAAACTGCTAATTTTACCAGAAAAAGTTTTAATGAAGGCATCACAAAGATAACTCCATTCTTTAACCATGCCCTTCTGTTATTCCCAGATTACACACTTGTATAATTGTAGAAGGGGGGGTTGAATACAATTCTTGATATTTATAAATTTCTGATAAGAACTTCAGAAACTTATGAAGAGATAATTGCAATGTAAGAATTATACACAAACACATATAAAATCAGGTGGTTAAAATGCACCACCTGAAGCTTTTATTTGAAGAAAACTCTGTGATACAAAATGTACACAGCTGCCGTTTTACAACTCTTTGCTTCTAAAGATATTCAAGAAACCCTAAGCAAATATGTCTGTTTTCTTAACCTACAAAGAGTTGCTACACTTGGTTATATATCCCAAGTTTTACAAGTACTACTGGAATAAGATAATACTAATCTAATTCTAGTTGACTTGCTACTACACTCCAAATACATATGTAGCCGAAAGGTTGTCCTTGTGTTCAGACATGTCTCCTGCACCTTTCTTGTATTCATAGTGTAAATGGAATGCTTCTTTCTTCTGTGTTTCCAAAGTATGGCTGCCATACTGCTTTTTGTATCTACTATAAACTCATGTGATCTGTCAGTCAAACATGTCCTTATCAACTGCTAATCTCCAGCTAATCATAGAAAACAGTGTCAATGATTATCCGTTGATGATGTATACTGACATCCGTTGATGATGTATAGAGCAGTATCCGTTGATATTGGGACTTGAGCTGTATCCGTTGATAGAGTGAATTTGAGTTGTATCCGTTGATAGAGTTTAGTCTTCATCCGTTGATACACTTTCACTTAGACAGAATTACATAGCATAGCTTATTTACAATTGGCTACCCTATTCTGCCTATCCGTTGATAGTCAACATGACTGTGGATAAAAACACTATCAACTGATAACATAGAGATACTGCAGTGTGCTACAAAACCTCATCCGTTGATGAGCTACCTGTCAACGGATAGAGTTATAAATCCTCATCCGTTGACAGCTACAAAACCTTAAACAATTTGATTGATTGTGAAGTTATCATCAAGTACAACATATTCCTAACAATCTCCCCCAATTTATACTTGATGGCAATAAAGCATAAATTCAGGACCTTGATGATAACAAAACATTCCTAAAGATATATAAAGAACAATACATAAATTGTATTAAGCTACAATAATTGAAAAACTGAAAGTTTGAGAAATTTACAGAGAAGTGCTCCTCTAGACTGAGCAGATTAGGACTGTTTCTTTCCTCTCGTTGGCATCACCCTTGATTTTCCTTCCTTGGCAGAGTTGGACTCAATCTGTATTTGGAGTTGCCTATAGAAGGCATCTTCTTCATCTACCTTTGGATTTAGCTTCTGTTGTAGCCATCTCAGGTATTGAGAACTAGCCTTTGGCAGTTGGTCTTCTAACCTGAAGAATCTCCTGTTACCATCTTCATCCCTGAACTCCATCATCCAGAAAGGTTGGAGGTGGATTTTCTGTCCATTGTATGGGATCTTCATTTTCCTTGGTAGACTTGATGGTGAGTTCCAATCCCTCCTTATTTGTTCTATTTTGTCCAGTATCTCCCCTTTTGCTATCTTGGAGAACCCTGTGTATCTCTTGATTGCAGAGAACACTTTGGTTAAGGTATGATAATTTTCTCCAAGAACCCTTTGTAGTGGCCATGTCCTTTCCGTTCCTCCCTTGTATACAAAGACCAATCTTTCAGGCAAATGTTTATATTTGTCAATTCCTCTTACTTCTGACAATTCATCCAGATAAAGATTCATGTCAGAGTATTCTTCAATATCTGCCTGATAGATAAAATCATCCTTGTTTTCCAAGATTGGCTGCCTGACAATTGCAGGTACCCTAGCAACTTGAATTGGTTCCTTTGAAGGTTGCTTCCTTGGTTTCCTTTTCTTCTGTGTAGGCTTCTGTTGAGGCTTCAGCAAGAATGAAGGAACCTCAATGGAGTCAAGATTCATTGGTTCCTCTTTAGGTACTATAGGCTCACCATGGAAATTTACATCTGGGTTGAATACTTTCACATCAATAGGTTGTGATGAACCAACTGTCTCTTTGTTTTCAGTTTCTGGAGAGACAGGCCTCCTTGCATGTGATTTTAATCTCTTGGATTTGGGGACTGATTTCCCTTTCTTTTTGAATTTGGGGACTTCCTCAGGTTCCCTCAATTCATCCTCTACCTCATCCAATAACTCTTGAGCCAGCCTTGCTTGCTTCTCATCTGAGTTTTCATATAGATATTCAGTGCTTGGTTGAGATTCTCTTAGCAGCCTTGAAGTTTCTTCTCTCTTAGCTTCAACAAATCTAGGATGGCTGTTGGATATGTTTAGAACTTTTCCATTCCTTATGATTACAGCCATCCATTCTCTTACACAACTGTTAGCCTTCTCCTTGAATTCCTTGATTGCCTTACCCATCAACTTCTCTTCATCATCCTTGGGAAATGGAAAGTCCAGTTGTAACTTGTTCTTCCCATTTGCTTTTGGTGGTGAGAAGGGTCTTGATTTGATGTAGGGTTCAAATTCCTTAACATGAGAAGGCTCAGCATCATAGAATGTAGGAGCCACAATTGCTGGAGTGAGCACCTTCAGAATTGTTGTAGATATTGTTGGAGCTGAGGTTTGGCTAGAGAACAGATTTGATGCAATAGATTGATTGATCAATCTTTCTGTCCTCATTATCCTTTCATAGTTTTCTTCTTTCATCTTTTGGAGAGCTTCAATTTTGGCTAGCTTTTCTTCTTCTGTCAAGTTTGAAAGATCAAACTCTCCATATAGAGGTTTGGATTTGCTGGGGGAAGCTGTGACAATGAATTCTTGTGGATTGACCACTATGGTAGGCTGCTGCTCCCCCTCACTTGCTGCTTCCCTTCTTTCAGAAATTAAGATTTGACTTGAAGTTGCCACAGCCTCTTTTACTTTCTCCCCCTTTTTGTTAGCATCAAGGGTTTGACTAGAAGTTGGGGCTGCAACTAACCTTTCTAGCAGTTGGGTTTGCAGTTTCTGATGTTGAAGAAATTGCTCCATCTGGGATTCCATCTTTTCCACTCTTGAAGTGAGAAGTTGCACAGATTTAGCCAGGTTGTCTTCTTTGAGAAACCTTTGTTGCAACACCCTCTGAGTGGCTGTAGGAGCTAGTTGCTCTAGCTTGGAATCCACAGAGATTTTCACATCCTTGATTTCTTGTTTGACCTCCTCTAAATTGGATCTCTGAATCACCATTTGCATCTTTTGTAACTTTAGGGAGTCAATTGCCTGTTGAAGAACAACCTTTCTCTGTGGATCTGCTTCTGGGTGCTCAGCCAGGGCAGATTTATATTGCCTTATGATTTCCATATCAAGTTGGTGATAGGTGTAGTTTTGAGCAAATGCAAAATCATGAATACTGCTACCACCTTCATCTTCAGAGCTCTGGCTGTCTTCATCTTCAGAATTGTCAAATTCATCACTCTCAGCAGTGGTTGGCAGAGCTGCTATAGATTCCTTAGCTCTAAGTAGAGATTGTGAGGTGTGCACTAGGTGCAGTGCCTCCTCTGCTTCCACATTGCCCTGTTGTGCCAGAATTTGATAGGCAGGAACAGGGTGAGTAAAGGTTTCAGCATCCAGAGAAATGGAGTCAATCATGGACTGATATTCTCTTTGAAATTCCATTTCCTTGGATGCATCCTCAACCCCCATTGACTCACTAGCAATGGCTGCTTCTTCCATCCTTATCTCTCCTGTAGTCCCTTCTCTCACCTCATCTCTCTTTTCTTGCATCAAGGGCTCCCCTTGGCTCACACCTCTCACACCCTCACCTTCACCTACTAAGGTGGTACTCTCCAACTCTCCTTTTGCCTGACCGGAAGAAATGGCCAGCCTCTCATTATTTATCTCTCCTTTTGCCTGCTCACAAGGCAGCCTCTCACTCCCTTCCCTCAAACCTAAAAGTGTTTCAACTACTGAGAACTCCTCTACACTTGACACTGGAATGTCAGATATAGCAGTGGTAGAGTGAGTTATCAACGGATAAGGAATATCCGTTGATGAAGTAGTTATAGCTGTCAACGGATGGCTAGATAGAGGCGCATCCGTTGATGGAGAAACACTTGTCAACGGATGAAGGATATCCGTTGAGGAAGGAATAATTATATCCGTTGAAGAGAAAACCAACACTGAATCTGTGGAGATTGATTTTAAGTTCGAGGCCACAGTCTGTGTTGAGAATTCTGGAAGGGAAGATTGATGGTCCAACAAATCATCTAAAAGATGATGACCACCAATTATAGAGTGGGGCTTCTCCAAGAATCTTAAAGATGGAGAATCAGGAATTGATGTAGATATCATATCCACATCCAGAGAAGGAGTTGGTGATGGTGGATTGTAATGTGTATCGATTTGAAGATTAAGATCAAGGGGCTGTGACTCCACATTTATTGAAGTCACATCAAACTGAGTTTGAGAAGGTACAGTTTCCTGTACAGTGTGTGTGCCCTGTGATTCCCCTGTGGTTTTAGATTTCACTCTTCTTCCATAGGTTTTTGAGATTGGGCTATATGTGTCCCTAACCCTCTTGTGCAGTGTTCCTTGTGGGGAACTTGATTCAGTAGTCACACTCTTTTGGGAGAGTGTGACTAGAATTTGGCCTGTAGTTACATTAGCAGTCTTTTGAGAGACTGAAATGGTGGTTGCACTCATCTCTCCTTCCTTATCCTTAGGGCTTCTTTGATGTTCACCCTGTCCCTCACCACTCACTACCACCTTCACACTCCCCTCAAGAGGTTTGGTAGTTTTTACAACAGGTGTCTTTTGAGAGACACTTGAGGTTTGCCTTTTAGAATGTGGTTTTGGAACTTTGGATTTGGTCACTTTGGTAGGAGCCTGTTTGGTCACAACTACAGACTCCATTGTGACACTAGAAGGTAAAGAAATTTGGGGGTTGGAGATAGAGGTTTCAAAGTTAGAGATAGTTACCTGAACAATTGGTAGATATACCAACTGTACTCCTGCATTGAGGTTCATTCGAATCAGGTCACTTAAGACTCTCTTCTCCTGAACAAAACATTGGAACTTGCTATCCGGGTTAGCAATGGATAGCTTATTCTCAGACACATGCAGTGCTAAGAGCATGAAAAATCTAGCAAAGTAGATATTCTTGCTCCTAGTTTCCTTTTTACCCAACTTTGCAGCTATCTCATACAAAACTAATGTGCCAAAATTATAGAATTTATCATTTAAAAGCATACACATCATTGTTAGCATGGACAGGGTAACAGCATCAAAATTGCTAATTTTTCCTGAAAAAGTTTTAATGAAGGCATCACAGAAGTAGCTCCATTCTTTAACCATTCCTTTTCTAGCAATTTTCCCTAAGTTTTCAGTACTAAGGGCATAATTAATAGAATTAAGCATGGCAACAATTTCAGCATCAGTAGGTACTTTCAGACAGTTATTCTCAGGCAATTTTAAACAAGCAGTTATTACATCAGAATTAACCACATAGTTTTTACCCTTTAAAGAAAAAGCAATTGTACCGTCTGTGCCATTGTACTCAGCAGATGTCCACATTTCTTCAATTACCTCGTGGATTAAGGGAGTGGTAGCCGTCATAGCATATGACAGTTTGCATTTCTTCACGAAACTCATCAAAGTGTGGTAAGCTTCTGGAGCATTCACTGTGTCAACAAAGGCCGCGAAATTGTTCTTCTCATAGGTAAACCCAGTGGAGGACATCATCTTAACAATAGGCGCCATTGAAGTGATTGAACTTTGGTTACAGAGAGTTTTAGGGAAGAAGATGAAGTTAACTTTTGATATGCTTGAAAATGAATAAAAGTGAGATGTGAGAGTACAAGTCCGCCTTTTATATTTTTCAAGAATTAAAAATGAAATAATTAAAAGTAATTACTCCATTGGTCAAAAGTAACTGTCAGATAGTAAATAAAAAGAGAATAAGTACAGCCATGATTAGATATACACGGTTACCAACGGAAAAGAAAAAAAAAATGTATATCAACGGATATAGAATGAACGGTTGAGATACAGTTTATCCGTTGATGACGTGGACAGCCTGTTACCCGTTGACATGCAAAAATCTAGTAATGTGTTTATACTATCAACGGATAAAAGGATATCCGTTGATAAGCTAATTTTGCCTTAGGCAAAATTTCTGCAGAAAATTTTTTCTGAAAGTTTTCACTTTCAAGTAAATCAAAACACATTTCCAGCTTCAAATCATTGAAATCAAATATCACTAGGAATTATGACAAATTAAGCATACCTAGCTCACCTACCAATCTTGTGAATGTGGATTCATCAAGAGGCTTGGTGAAGATATCTGCAAGCTGCATTTCACTTGGCACAAAGTGCATTTCTACTGTACCATTCATCACATGTTCTCTAATGAAGTGGTATTTGATGTCAATGTGCTTGGTTCTCGAATGTTGCACTGGATTCCCTGTGATGGCAATAGCACTTGTGTTGTCACAGAAAATTGGAATCTTCTCAACTTTTAGACCATAGTCAATGAGTTGGTTTCTCATCCATAGAATCTGTGCACAACAGCTTCCAGCCGCAATGTACTCAGCTTCAGCTGTAGAAGTGGAGACTGAGTTTTGTTTCTTACTGAACCATGACACAAGCCTGTTTCCTAGAAATTGACAGGAACCTGTAGTACTTTTCCTATCAACTCTGCAACCTGCATAATCTGCATCTGAATAGCCAGTTAGATCAAAACCAGATTCTCTTGGGTACCAAATGCCAAGGTTTGGTGTTCCCTTGAGATACCTGAAAATTCTTTTAATAGCTATTAAGTGAGACTCTCTAGGATCAGCTTGAAATCTAGCACAAAGACAGGTAGAAAACATTATATCAGGTCTACTAGCTGTTAGGTATAAAAGTGAACCTACCATGCCTCTATAACTTGAGATGTCCACAGACTTTTCCTTAGTATTCAACTCAAGCTTAGTTGCAGTGGCCATAGGTGTTTTAGCAGATGTACAATCCATTAAGTCAAATTTCTTTAAGAGATCATAAATATATTTTGTTTGACTTATGAAAATGCCCTCATTAACTTGCTTTACTTGTAGGCCAAGAAAGTAAGTTAATTCACCCATCATACTCATTTCATACCTACTTTGCATAAGTTTGGCAAACTTTTTGCAAAGCTTCTCATCTGTAGACCCAAAAATAATATCATCTACATAGATTTGAACAAGTATTGAAGAGCCATTAATATCCCTATGAAATAAGGTTTTATCTACTGTACCTCTAGTGAAGTGGTTCTCCAAAAGAAATTGAGATAAAGTGTCATACCAGGCTCTTGGTGCTTGCTTCAAACCATAAAGTGCTTTCATGAGAAGATATACATATTCTGGAAATTCTGGATCCTCAAAACCAGGAGGTTGATGGACATAGACCTCTTCTTCCAGTTCCCCATTTAGAAAGGCACTTTTGACATCCATCTGATAGACTTTGAAATTGGCATGTGCTGCATAGGCTAGAAAGATTCTTATTGCCTCAAGTCTTGCTACTGGAGCAAAAGTTTCATCAAAATCTATTCCTTCTTCTTGAGAATAGCCCTTTGCCACTAATCTAGCTTTATTCCTCACAATTATGCCATTTTCATCTGTCTTATTCTTGAGAACCCATTTAGTACCTATGACACTTCTATCATCAGGTTTGGGCACAAGCTTCCATACTTTATTCCTTTCAAATTGATTTAGCTCTTCTTGCATTGCTAACACCCAATCTGGATCTAGAAGGGCATCTTCCACTTTCTTAGGTTCCTCTTGAGATAGGAAGCTACTGTATAGACATTCAGCTTGAGTGGCCCTTCTAGTTTGGACTCTTGAATTTGATTCACCAATGATTAACTCAAATGGATGATTTCTAGTCCATTTTCTTGCAGGTGGAAGATTTGATCTTGATGAGGTTGCTTCATTTCCATGATCATGTTGATTTAGCATTGAACTTTGACCATGAGAAACTCCCCCTGAGTTTGTTGTCCTTGCTGAGTTATGAAGTTGACTGTCAATGGATGCATCATTTTGCCTGTCGACGGATGCTTGAGAATTTCTATCAACGGATGCATCTCTAATAGTGTCAACGGATGTTGCAGAATGACTGTCAACGGATGCTCCAGAATGACTATCAACAGATGCTTCATTTACAGTGTAAGCATCACTTCTAGTTGGTGTAACAGCTCTAGGTGGATCTCTGTGGTCATGATCTTCATTCTCCTCATCATCATCATAGTACATTCTTCCTTCACCTTCATTCTCAAATTCCAACTTTTCATGGTAGCCTTCATCATTTAGGCCTAGAATCTTTTGATCATCAAACACAACATGTACAGACTCCATAACAATGTTGGTTCTTAGATTGTAGACCTTGTAGGCTTTCCCTGCTGCATATCCAACGAAAATAGCTTCATCTGCCTTTGCTTCAAATTTGCCTAAATTATCTCCATGATTCCTTAGCACAAAACACTTACATCCAAAGACATGTAGAAAAGCTAAAGTTGGTTTCTTGTTGGTTAATAACTGATAAGGAGTCATTCCTCTAGCTTGATTGACCAAGGAAATATTCTGAGTAAAGCATGCAGTGTTGACAGCTTCAGCCCAGAAATATGTTGGTAATCTTGATTCACTTAACATTGTTCTAGCTGCTTCAATGAGAGTTCTGTTTTTCCTTTCAACAACCCCATTTTGTTGAGGTGTTCTGGCAGCAGAAAACTCATGGACAATTCCATTCTCTTCACAGAAAATCTTCATTGTGGAATTTTTGAATTCAGTACCATTGTCACTTCTGATCCTTTGAACTCTGTCTTCAGAACCATTGTTTAGCATTCTGAGGTGATTGATAATGATTTCACTTGCACAATCCTTGGAGTGCAGGAAGAAAGTCCATGTGAACTTAGAAAAATCATCTACAATCACCAGACAGTATTTCTTCTTTGAAATAGACATGACATTTACTGGACCAAATAAATCCATATGCAGCAATTGAAGAGGCTTAACAATGGATGACTCTGTCTTGCTTTTGAAAGATGATTTCTTTTGTTTCCCTAATTGGCAGGCATCACATAGCCCATCTTTGACAAACTCCAAATGAGGGATTCCTCTAGCAAGATCCTTTCTTACCAAATCATTCATAACTTTAAAATTCAAATGTGACAACTTCTTATGCCATAGCCAACTCTCATCCTTACTTGCTTTGCTGAAGAGACAAGTAATGGATTCTGAGCATGCTGAATTGAAGTCAGCTATGTAAACATTTCCTTTTCTAAAGCCTGTCAATACCACATTGTTGTCTTCCTTGGCAGAAACAACACAGGCTTCTGTTGTGAACTTTACTTCATAGTCTTTGTCACAAATCTGACTGATGCTCAGCAAATTGTGCTTTAAACCTTCAACTAAAGCCACTTCTTCAATGATGACATTGTCTTTTGAAATCAGGCCATATCCCTTAGTATATCCTTTGCTGTCATCTCCAAAGGTAATTCTAGGGCCAGCTCCTTCCTTGAACTCTGTGAGCAGGGTTGAATCTCCTGTCATGTGCCTAGAACATCCACTGTCTAGGTACCATAGATTCCTTCTGTTTCCCTGCACACATTTCAAAAACAAATCAAGTTGATTTTGGTACCCAAGCTTCCTTGGGTCCTTTCTTGTTAGCCTTTGACTTTGCACTCTTAGCATTCTTCATCTTAGGTGTAGATGCTTGAGTAATGGGGTTTGACAAATGCTCATTTGCATGAATATTGGATGCATGCATGTGTGGAAAATTGGCATACATATTATTCATGTTAGGTAGGTTCCATGACATTTGTGGCACATTCATAGATTGAAAGTATGGATTAGACACATATGGCATGTTCACATATGGATTTGAAAAACTAGCATTTTGATACAAACCAGGCATTGCAGGCATACATGGCATTGGTTGAGGTATATGAACAGGAGCCTTGTTAACAATCTTGCAATTAGAAGATAAATGATTGACACTATTACAATTACTACAAGTTTTCCTAGGAGCAAACTTGTCAGGAGAGTAATTGTTTTTCTTGTTGATGCCTATCTTACCATTTCTGTTCTTTTTCTTTTTGCCCTCAATTTCTACCTTTTCATTGTCTGATTTACCAACAGCCTTTATGTTGTGTAAATCACCTGTCTTAGTCTTCCCACTGGATTTGGTTTTGCTGCACTCACCACTAACAAAATTCTTGTTTACTGGACCATACTTGATGTCCAGTTTCCTAAGTTCCTTCTTACCAACAGACTTTTTGTTAGTCGACGGATACCTCTCATCCGTTGACGGTTCATCTGTCAACGGATGATCACTATCCGTTGATTCACAAATAGTCTCTAGATCCTCAAGGCCAGGTTCTAGCTCCTTTTTCTTTTGAGTCCAGGTATCCTTTACAAAAGATTCTATTCCCTGAACTTCTATTATGTTTTGAGAAACATTCCTACTACTTTGAAATTTAGCAATTATCCCTTGTTCTTTTTCAAGCTGGTCTTTTAAAATCAGTTCTCTTTTTAACACAGCTTCAAGTTCACTTTTAGCATTATTGCAATCAACTCTCATTTTCTCAAATTCTAGAAATTGAGATTCTAGAGCAGCATTTCTATCACTTAAAAACAGATTAGACTCTTTAATTCTATTGTTCTCTTTAGTAAGTGATTTAAGAGTAACACTTAAGTGATATAGTTCAGTAGACATTTCATCTATAACACTATTGCATTCCTCTTTTGTGAGCTCAGAGAGATTAGTGGAAAATACCTGATTGCTAGCTGAACTTGCTTCCTGCTCTCCAGAATCAGCCATTAAAGCAAGGTTGACTAACTCAGCATCATCATCAGAATGATTGTCATCAACAGCCCAGTCATACTCTTGGGTCAAGAATGCCTTTCCTTTCTGCCTGAGAAGATCAAAATATTTCTTCTTATAGTCAACAACCTCAGTTGGCTTTCCCTTGTTCTCAGATCTAGGTTTCCTGCATTCACTTATCATATGACCAGCAATCCCACAATTGTAGCATTTAATTTTGGATTTATCCACATAGTTGTTTGTGGAAAAATCCTTGTTAAATGGCTTGGCCATCCCAGAGTTTCTCTTGAATTTCAGCTTAGAGAATCTCCTAGATAGAAAAGCTAAGTGCTCATCTATCTCATCCAATTCATCCTGCTGAAGGGCATTCAATTCCTCAGATACCTTTACCTTGCTCCCGCTTGATTCTGCTCTACCTTTACAAACCTCCCTGTTTGGTGTAGAACTAGCAGTTTCTGTCCTTTCCTCCTTTTGCTCCAAATTGGCAACGAGTGCAACTGACCCACTTTTCTTTTGAGACTTCTCAATCTCTTCATCCTGCTCCATTTCCAGCTCATAGGTCTTTAAAGTTCCATAGAGCCTTTCAAGAGTAAATGTCTTGTACTCTTGAGTGTTTCTTAGAGAAACAGTCATTGGCTTCCATTCCTTGGGCAGTGATCTCAGAAATTTGAGATTAGAGTCTTTAACCTGATAGACTCTTCCATACAGTTTCAAACCATTTAGTAGCTTTTGAAATCTACTAAATGTATCATTCAATGTTTCTCCACTCTTAAAGTGAAAGTGTTCATACTGTTGGATTAGTAGTTGCATCTTGTTTTCCCTTACCTGTTCTGTTCCTTCACACAGGGTTTGAACAATGTCCCATACTTCCTTGGCGGTAGTACAGTTAATAACATTGTCAACCATGTCTGTTTCTAGACCATTGAACAGAATATTCATGGCCTTTTTGTCTTTGTGGACTTCTGCAATATCTTCAAGACTCCACTCAGAAACAGGTTTGGGAATGAAAGTGTCAGGCACATCATCAGCCAGGCCAACTCTTGTTGCTGTCTTCATTGGAACGTGAGGACCCTTGTCAATGCAATCCACAAAACCCTCATCAATAGACGAGAGATGTAGACGCATTTTTACTTTCCAGTGAAAGTAATTTTCTCTATCAAGAACTGGAATCTTCACTCCATAATCCTTCTTAGACATGTTGGAAGTGTGTTGATCTTTAAACTTCAAATATGTTAGAAGCTTGCTCTGATACCAATTGTTATTCCCAGATTACACACTTGTATAATTGTAGAAGGGGGGGTTGAATACAATTCTTGATATTTATAAATTTCTGATAAGAACTTCAGAAACTTATGAAGAGATAATTGCAATGTAAGAATTATACACAAACACATATAAAATCAGGTGGTTAAAATGCACCACCTGAAGCTTTTATTTGAAGAAAACTCTGTGATACAAAATGTACACAGCTGCCGTTTTACAACTCTTTGCTTCTAAAGATATTCAAGAAACCCTAAGCAAATATGTCTGTTTTCTTAACCTACAAAGAGTTGCTACACTTGGTTATATATCCCAAGTTTTACAAGTACTACTGGAATAAGATAATACTAATCTAATTCTAGTTGACTTGCTACTACACTCCAAATACATATGTAGCCGAAAGGTTGTCCTTGTGTTCAGACATGTCTCCTGCACCTTTCTTGTATTCATAGTGTAAATGGAATGCTTCTTTCTTCTGTGTTTCCAAAGTATGGCTGCCATACTGCTTTTTGTATCTACTATAAACTCATGTGATCTGTCAGTCAAACATGTCCTTATCAACTGCTAATCTCCAGCTAATCATAGAAAACAGTGTCAATGATTATCCGTTGATGATGTATACTGACATCCGTTGATGATGTATAGAGCAGTATCCGTTGATATTGGGACTTGAGCTGTATCCGTTGATAGAGTGAATTTGAGTTGTATCCGTTGATAGAGTTTAGTCTTCATCCGTTGATACACTTTCACTTAGACAGAATTACATAGCATAGCTTATTTACAATTGGCTACCCTATTCTGCCTATCCGTTGATAGTCAACATGACTGTGGATAAAAACACTATCAACTGATAACATAGAGATACTGCAGTGTGCTACAAAACCTCATCCGTTGATGAGCTACCTGTCAACGGATAGAGTTATAAATCCTCATCCGTTGACAGCTACAAAACCTTAAACAATTTGATTGATTGTGAAGTTATCATCAAGTACAACATATTCCTAACACCTTCCTAACAATTTGGCCTAAATTATCAGTACTAAGAGCATAATTGATTGAATTAAGCATGGTAACAATTTTAGCATCAGTTGGTGCAGATGAACAATTATTCTCAGGTAATTTCAAACATGCAGTTAGAAGATCAGAATTAACCACATAGTTGTTACCCTTAAGAGAAAAGGATAGAGTTTCATCAGTACCATTGAATTCAGCCGATGTCCACATCTCCTCAATTACTTCATGGATGAGGGGTGTGGTGGTAGTCATAGCATACGACAGTTTACATTTCTTCACAAAATTCATCAAGGTGTGATAAGCTTATGGGGCATTCACTGTATCAACATAGGCCGCGAAGTTGTTCTTCTCATAGGTGAACCCAGTGGAAGACATCATCTTAACAATAGGCACCATTGAAGTGTTTGAACTTTTGTTGCAGAGAGTTTTATTGAAGAAGATGCAGTTTAATTATGAGAATCTTGAAAGTGGATAAAAGTGAGATGTGAGAGCACAAGACAGCCTTTTATATTTTTCAAGAGTTGAAAATGAAATAATTAAAAGTAATTACCCATTGGTCAAAAGTAACTGTCAGTTAATAAAAGAAAATAAATACAGCCATGCCTATATATACACATTTACCAACGGCTATATTTAAAAGAAAATATGTATATCAACGGATATAAGATGAATGGTTGAGAAACTGTTTATCCGTCGATGTTGTGGATAACCTGTTATCCGTTGATATACGAAAATCTAGTAATGTGTTTATACTACCAACGGGTAAAAGGATATCCGTTGATAAGATAATTTTGCCTTAAACAAAATTTCTGCAGAAAATTTTCCTGAGAGTTTTTAATTCTCAAGTAAATCAAAACACATTTCTAGATGCACACATTTCTAGCTGCAAAGCAGTAAGATCAAATATCACTAGGAATTATGACAAATTAAGCATACCTTGTTCACCTACCAATCTTGTGAATGTGGATTTATCAAGAGGCTTGGTGAAGATATCTGCAAGCTGCATTTCACTTGGCACAAAGTGCATTTCTACTGTACCATTCATCACATCTTCTCTAATGAAGTGTTATTTGATGTCAATATGCTTGGTTCTCGAATGTTGCATTGGATTCCCTGTGATGGCAATAGCACTTGTGTTGTCACAAAAAATTGGAATCCTCTCAACTTTTAGACCATAGTCAACAAGTTGATTTTTCATTCATAGAATCTGTTCACAACAACTTCCAACAGCAATGTACTCAGCTTCAGCTGTAGAAGTGGAGACTGAGTTCTGTTTCTTACTGAACCATGAAACAAGCCTGTTTCCTAGAAATTGACAGGAACCTGTAGTACTTTTCCTATCAATTCTGCAACCTGCATAATCTGCATCTGAGTAGCCAGTTAGATCAAAACCAGATTCTCTTGGGTACCAAATGCCAAGGTTTGGTGTTCCCTTGAGATACCTGAAAATTCTCTTAATAGCTATCAAGTGAGACTCTCTAGGGTCAGCTTGAAATCTAGCACAAAGACAAGTAGAAAACATTATATCAGGTCTACTAGCTGTTAGGTATATAAGTGAACCTACCATGCCTCTATAGCTTGAGATGTCCACAGACTTTTCCTTAGTATTCAACTCAAGCTTAGTTGCAGTGGCCATAGGTGTTTTTGCAGAGGTACAATCCATTAAGTCAAATTTCTTTAAAAGATCATAAATGTATTTTGTTTGACTTATGAAAATGCCCTCATTAACTTGCTTTACTTGTAAGTCAAGAAAGTAAGTTAATTCACCCATCATGCTCATTTCATACCTACTTTGCATAAGTTTGGAAAACCTTTTACAAAGCTTTTCATCTGTAGACCCAAAAATAATATCATCTACATAGATTTGAACAAGTATTGAAGAGCCATTGATATTCCTATGAAATAAGGTTTTATCTACTGTACCTCTAGTGAAGTGATTCTCCAAAAGAAATTGAGATAAAGTGTCATACCAGGCTCTTGGTGCTTGCTTCAAACCATAAAGTGCTTTCATGAGAAGATATACATATTCTGGAAATTCTGGATCTTCAATGTAACACCCCCAGATCCGGGGTCAGGGATCGGGTCGTTACAATCTCATAACTCGTACATAATACTTGAATTGCGTCCAAAATCAATAAATAGCATGTTGTGACCCCACAATAACATCCACTCACACTCACACAGTTATAGTCCCAGAGATGAAATTGAAATAAGTCTTACATAAAAGGGTTTACGAATAAAAGTTATTACAATAATTATACATATAGTTAAACAGGAAACAAAAGCTGTCTAACTATGCTACCTCAGCAATGGCGGCTAGCATCTCAGCGGGGAGTCCGGTGGGTCGGGTAACCCGCTTGCGCCGAGTGCGCCTGACGCGAGCCATCTGTCCTAGCTGTTGTTGTGACATGATAAATAAGCAAGGGTGAGCAATAGCCCACCAATAATAATATAACAAGACAGTGATAGTATATAACAGTTCGAAGTATCATTATTTCTATATGCCATGCATTAACGAAGTTAGTGCCAGTATAATATAAAGGATGAAGTTACAAGGTAACTTAAAGTGTTAATTTTGTGGAAATATCTGCTAAGTCAAAATAAGCAAGATATCATTATTTATCATATTAAGAGGAACTTGCAAGGAAAATATTGCAGTTCCAGTTATTAACATTTTTCGAAGTTCTACAACCTGAAAGATGTCTCTTTGATACGTGTTGCGGAAGACACCGTCAACCTGAAAGAAGTATCTTCGATACGTGTTGTAGGAAATTCCCAATTTGGGAGATGAACCAATACTGGAGTTATCACGCGCCAGCTGTCCCACTTCCTGATGATCAGTCGGGGATGGTACAGCCCAATATAGTTTACTACCGGTAGAAGGAAGAACTGACGGCTCCACGTGTCAATGGCCTTTAATAGTAACTCCCTGGCCAATGATTTAGGCCTTGTGATGGACCGCGCGACTCGGCCTCTTACACACGACTCCTAGTTCGAGTAAATCCACAGCATTGAAACGTATAGTTTATCCTCCCTTCCCCAAGCGAAATACTTGTTGACAGGACTCCACAAAGTAGTCGTATCTAGTTGGAAAGGAAAATTCACTAACATTTCCCAAGCTCTTGCTTGTTAATGGATATCAACTTGTTCCAACGATCTTACCCCTCGAATGATGAAAAGGTACACACAGACTTAATGAGTCCGTAGCAACCAAGTTGCGAGTGAAAAGGATAAACTATAACTGGGAAGTCAACAAGATAAAGAACCTTTCTCAAATAAAGTTCCCTTATAATTTAAGAGATAGATTCGAGTGAAGAATGGAATCTAGAGGACTTTTCTTAATATAACTTTAATCGTATGACTCCGAAGAATTTTTCAGAATGATCGAAGGTAAAAAATAATATTTGAACAAAAATAAACAACCTTGAAGTTCTTTCCAAGTATTGAATAAATATTTATAGAATATTTATTGAGTCGGAAGTATTTAATGAAAGAATATTTTTAATCAGAGTATTTCTCAAAATAATCCTTGAAGGAATATTAAGACAATATTTATTGAATAAATAATTACTTAAATGAATATTAAAATAATATTCATTTAATAACTAAGTTTGAAAGAAATGTTTGGAATAATATTCGATAAATGGTTCGTCTTTGAATAAATATTGAAAAATAATATTCATTGAATAGATAACGTTCAAATAAGTGTTTGAAGTAATGATCGTTAATTAAATAATCTCGGACGAATATTCAAATAATATTCGTCAACCAAATAATGGAAATTATTTACTTAAATATTTCCCTCGAAAATAATTACGATATATCAAGAAGTACTGACTCCCGGTCTATAATCAATAAATAGGATTCATATGTCCTTCTCTAAGGGTCTTAACGACATCCGGCTTATAATCGATATCTTATCTATCTACTTATAAGCCAAAGAACAATCAGGGAACAAGTATATCAATATGACTTGAAAGTAGGCATGCATGCTTTGGCATATGTATAACAGAAAGCATATATATTCACAACAACAGCCAAAAAAGGGAAATTTGAAACTTGCCTGATAATTGAGCACGGGTAGGGGTAGTGGTAGGGTATCCCGGGTCAGCTCGGCGATCTATAAATAGTCAAGAGATTCGAGGTTTATCGCTTTGACACTTTTTAAAAAGGTTAAGTATTAACTTAAGTCGAAACATGTTTTCGAATTATCTCGTTATACCCCTTTTAGTGTAACTCTTTTTATTACCGATACGATTCGACATTTACTCGTCATTAAGACATGTCATCGTACTCACACTTAGTGTATACTTAAGTCATATAAATTCTAAATTCGATCGATTACAAACCAAGATTATATCTCGACTTTTATCGCTCGTTTTCTAAGTTATACCCAAAGTTATACTTTTAAGGGCTTCGTTCGCGTTTAACCTAGATTCAAACATTTTATAAAATCGAAAAACGATCCGATTCACATGAGGTTTTCTCTCACACCTTCCTTTTTACCTCTAGTATTTAATAACCAAGATTTGCCACTGACTTACGTATTTTACGAGGGTTCAATTTTAGTTACGAATTCTCATTTACGGTTTCGAACTACTTTTAGTAAACCGGCCGTAAGTCCGTTTCACACGTTCTTTATATCAAAACGAAGATTGGAACATTATCTATCCTATCATGGTAGATTCAAAAGCTAGGCAGTGAGTTACATCTACTGTCCAAATCATTTTTCTTAAGGTTAACGAAATTTCGGCATTACGACGGCTATAAATCGAATATCTACTAATTTCAAATCGTCCCATAAACATGGTACCCATTCCAAACAACATATACATGATTCATATACATGAACTGAGGGCAAGCAATGCCTTTCCGTTCATCTAACTATTTTTAACATTTATCCAAGATCCATACATAATCATGTTTATAATCTTAACATAACCATAACTAAGCTATATCTATCATAAACATGCTTAAATCTCAAACAAGGGTTTGGGTTTCAAGAGCTTTATACCTTCTTGAGAGTGTTTACTAGCCTTACTAAGCTTTGTATGATCCTTAGGAGTGATTAAGCTTGCTAAATCAACCATGAAAAACAAGAAAATTCAAAGTTAGTCATAAGAAACACTATTCATCCTCACCTTTCTTGATTTTTTTGAAAATGGTAAAAGAGGAGATTGAAGCTACAATTTCTAGGGTATTACTTTTATGAAATATAGGACTTACCCTAAAATTTTCAAGATCAAACAAGGAGTGGAAGATGGACTTTGGATTTGGAATTTCTTCCTTGGCCGAATGGATGAAAAAAGAGAGAGATGTGGTGTTTGTTTATGTTTTTGCTTTATTATGATGTATACATGTATTATATGGATGCATCTCTTCCTTTTTTGTGTTGTTGGAAATCCATTGGTCCATGTGTCACACTTTTATTTGGCCAAGTGTAAGGCTAGAAACATGCATCCCCCTTTTTGGCAAAGTGCAACTACACCACTTAGCTTATAGTTGACTTACATGTGACATACTTTAGTTTCTATTACTCCATGCACTTGCACATGCATGAATCTTGCTTTCTCTGCTTGATCCTATGTCCGGTTATTGCTCGTTTCGATTGATCGTTCGTAGGAATATTTCACGGATTTCTAATTAGGGTTTACCGGGAATCTTTCTAATATTAATACTATCATTCTCCATCTTTCTTTCTAACTTTCCAATTTATATTCCTTAAATCCATTCGTTAATTCCTTAAGTCTGTCAGTGTCCAGGGAACTCTCGGAGAAAATAAAAGTGCGGTTTTTCAGAATCCGACAGCTTTTACATACACTTATTTTCCCCCTGGATCACTAATACGAACTCGGAAATCTGTTCCGAATACTTCAATATAGTGTCGTCTCATATTATTCTTACTTCCACCAAATCATTATTCATTCTTTATTCTTTACTTATTCTCTTAGGGTTGTACCATTGTCCGTATTCTCTTTCGATCGTTCCTTAACCTTTTTACGGAACCACTGGATTAATCGTTATCAATCTGGATGACATGAGAATATTTTCCTTCTTGGAATTGTCATACCTTATTCCCCTAGGAGATAGATTATTCTTACCTAAGTTGTCAACCATTAACATTCTTCAAGACATAGAAATAGTAAAAACGAATTCCATTCATTCTTTCAAAATATCATCTATTACATTGTAGCCGCAACCACTATTCGTTCTTACATCATTAAATAAATAAAAGTTTTAATTCTACCCAAAATCTGGGTTCTTACAGTCTCCCCTCCTTAAAAGGATTCTGTCCCGGAATCAGTTTGAAAACAAGTGGGGGTACTTCTCTTGCATTGCGCTTTCAAGCTCCCAGGTTGATTCTTCTACATTGTGGTTCTGCCACAAAACTCTGACTAGCTAAATGACCTTGTTTCGGAGCACTTGTTCTTTCCAGTCTTTGATTTCCACAGGTTGCTCTACATAGGTCAAGTCTGGTTGCATGTCCACTTGCTCATACTCTACAATATGCTTGGCATCCGGGTTATACTTCCTCAGCATCGAAACATAGAACACATTGTGCACCTGCTGTAGATTTGGGGGCAATGCCAGTTCATACGCTAGTTCCCCAATCCGTCTTAAGATCTCAAATGGTCCAATGTATCTGGGACTCAGCTTTCCTTTCTTCCCAAATCTCATTAAACCTTTCCAAGGTGACACTTTCAAGAACACTAGGTCTCCTACTTCGTATTCTTTGCCTTTCCGAGCTAAGTCAGCATATTTCTTTTGTCGATCCTGGGCTGCTACCAACCGTCCTCTGATTAGATCTACTACATCTTTAGTTCGTTGGACCACTTCGGGCCCGAGCATCTTTCGCTCTCCGACTTCATCCCAATACAAGGGAGATCGACATTTCCTTCCATAAAGGGCCTCATAAGGTGGCATTCCTATACTTGAATGGAAATTGTTATTGTAGGAAAACTCGATCAATGGCAAGTGATCATCCCAATTTCCTTTGAAGTCTATCGCGCAGACTTTCAACATGTCCTCTAGCGTTTAGATGGTCCTTTCACTTTGCCCATCTGTCTGGGGATGGTAGGCTGTGCTCATGTTCAGCCAGGTCCCTACACATTCTTGAAAACTTCTCCAAAACCTGGAGTTAAATCTAGGATCTCGATCGGATACTATTGCGACTGGGACTCCATGTCGCGCCACTATCTCTTTTAAGTAGATATCCACTAGTCTGTCGACCGTGTATCTTTCGTTGATCGGGAGAAAGTGAGCTGACTTCGTCAGTCGATCTACAATTACCCATATGGCGTCATGATTAGCCTTGGTCCTTGGTAAACCTACTACGAAATCCATTGCTATGTCTTCCCATTTCCATTCTGGAATCTCTAAGGGATGTAGAAGTCCGCTGGGCTTCTGGTGCTCTGCTTTCACTCGTTGGCAGGTCAAGCATCTGCTTACCCACTCTGCTACGTCCTTTTTCATATTGGGCCACCAGTAATACTCCTTCAAATCCCTATACATTTTGGTGCTACCGGGGTGCACTGAGTATCTTGAGTTGTGTGCCTCATTTAAAATCTCATCCTTGAGTTCCTGAACGTTTGGGATCCATATCCTGTCCGTGTATCTCATGATCCCTTCCTTGTCTCTTTCGCACTTAATTTCCTCCCCGGTCATTATCTCTTCCGTGGAGTTCTCTTCTTCCTCCATCATCCGTTCCTGGCACCGTCTAATCTTTTCTAACAATGGGGGTTGGATTCTAATTTCCATCAACTTTTCCTGGCCCTCTCCAGGTGACTTAATCTCAATTTCCAGCTTCTCAAAATTTTTCACTAGCTCTTCCTCTGAAGTTATCATCTTGAGCTTCTCTTTCCTACTAAGGGCGTCAGCCACCACATTGGCTTTGCCCAGGTGATAACGAATTTCACAGTCGTAATCCTTGATTAACTCTAACCATCTCCTTTGGCGCATGTTAAGCTCTTTCTGAGTGAAAATGTACTTGAGGCTCTTATGGTCAGTGTAAATCTCGCACTTTTCCCCATACAAGTAGTGTCTCCAAATCTTTAAAGCGAAGACTATGGCTGCTAGTTCTAGATCATTCGTGGGATATCTGACCTCATAATCTTTCAATTGCCTAGACGCATATGCTATTACCTTGCCATGCTGCATAAGCACGCATCCCAGACCTTTATGCGAAGCATCACTGTAAATCACGAAATCTCCTTTTCCATCAGGTAATGCCAGCACTGGGGCTGTCACCAACCTCTTCTTTGACTCTTGGAAACTCTTCTCACATTTTTCAGTCCATTCAAATTTCTCGGTTTTACAGGTAAGTCGAGGTAATGGAGCTGCGATTTTCGCAAAGTCTTGGACAAATCTTCTGTAATATCCGGCATGTCCGATGAAACTCCTCACCTCGGTTAGAGTAGTTGGCCGTTCCCAGTTTGAAACTGCTTCTATCTTGGAGGGGTCAACCAACACTCCTTCTCTATTGATCACGTGCCCTAAGAATTGTACTTCATTTTTCCAAGACTCACACTTGGAGAACTTGGCATATAATTGCTCCTTCCTGAGTATTTCTAAGGTTATCCTTAAATGTTCAGCGTGTTCTACCTCTGTCTTTGAGTAGATGAGAATATCATCAATAAAGACTATCACGAATTGGTCCAAATATTCTTTGAACACTCTATTCATTAAGTCCATAAAGGCTGCTGGGGCGTTGGTCAATCCAAACGACATCACCAAGAACTCATAATGTCCATATCTAGTACGGAATGCAGTCTTCGGGATATCTTCAGGTTTAATCTTCAGTTGGTGATATCCCGTTCTCAGGTCAATTTTGGAGAAGTATTCAGCACCTCTTAGCTGGTCAAACAAATCGTCTATCCTGGGTAGTGGACACTTATTCTTTATGGTTAGCTTGTTCAACTCTCTGTAATCGATGCATAACCTCATACTCCCATCCTTTTTCTTAACGAACAACACTGGTGCGCCCCAAGGTGACACACTGGGCCTTATCATGCCCTAATCCAACAATTCCTGTAACTGTTTAGCTAGCTCCTTCATTTCTACTAGGGCTAATCGGTACGGGGCCTTCGAAACCGGCGCCGTCCCCGGGGCTAACTCGATGGCAAACTCAATTACCCTATCAAGTGGTAGTCCGGGAAGATCTTGTGGGAACACGTCCTCGAACTCATTAACTACCGGAATGTCTTGCAATCTTGGAGCTTCCTTCTGAGTGTC